>QJPP01003708.1:0-211595 GCA_003996215.1 Jaltomata sinuosa
GAGTATGTTAGACTGCTTTTCTTCTTTTCCTTTTACTTGAGGTTACCGGTATACTGCCATGTTCCTGACGCTCTCTCCTTTTATATACTATTGTTGGAAGGATTCCAGGTGCGTTCTTCTTCCTTACACCTGTGTTTCTGTGTTATGTTTATGTTTTGTGCTAGCATGTATACTTGTAACTCTTGGTTGATTACTCCTTGTGCTAGTTCCTTGTGCTTCTTCCTTTCTTCCGTGACTGCTTTCTTGTATTCTGCTTATTACTATTTTTATATTTTATATGCGCTCAGTCAGCCGATGATGCCTAATGAGTACCCGTTGTCTTGATGCTCATACTACACTTCTGCATCTTTTTGGTGCAGACATTACTGTGAGCTTTCGCTGTTGATCGCGTAGAGACTCGTGCAACTTTTGGGATATCTGAGACTAGGGTGAGCGCCTGACAATTGGGGCTTGACCACATCTCATCCTTTGTACTGATACTCTTTGTATATTTGAAATAGTTGTGCTTATCTTTTGTTACTTTTAGCACTTGTATTCTATTAGAAGCTTCTGTACTGTCGATACCAAGTCTTGGGATTAGTGTAGTTTTCTTTATGTATGTATTCAGGTTTTGCTTCCACTTTGTCTACCTTTACATTCTGCTTCTGCTTATTTTTGCTTATTGTACATTTTGGTTAGGTAGTAGCCCATTACTAACCATTCTGGGCTACGGGGATTGGTTCATCTACTGGGGGATTGTAGGTGCCATCATGAGCTGAGAAATTGGGTCGTGACAAATTGGTGTGCGAACTTCAGTCGGGTTCAGATGGTTGGTTCAGTTATCGAGTTTGATATTAGCAAAAGTGTTCGCCCATTGGTTGATGGTCAGTCAGGAAAGGTAACTACAGTTTTCGATGATATGCTATGGGTTTTTATCATGGATAGCAAAGGATAGTAGACTATAGCTTTGCTTGGTAGGAGTTTCAGCAAAAAAGGTGACTTTGTTCGTGATAGAATATAAGTGGGAACTATGGATATCTGGTGTGTCAGTTGATGCTTCAAGGGTGATTTAAGTGTTTGATTTGTATGAAGCTCCCTGTTGGTTGTGCAACAGGGTTCAGTTCAGAATAAAGGGGTTTTACGAATCAGCGGGTTCATGAGTTAGAGTTTTTGTTGTTGGTTTTTCTTTTAAACTTGGTTGTGGTTTAAAAGATTCGAGTTCTGTGTGTTGATCGCCTTGCTTCTCGGGTTTTGATGTTGTGTCAATTCTTACCGGTTGAGATTCTTGGGGTTCAGTTTGGTTTGGAAGACCCTTGGAGTTTTGGAGTTTGAGGTTGGAATCTAGCTTGGCTAATAAGAAGTTTAAGCTTGGTTTCTTTCGTTGGTTCTTTTCTATTGGGTGTTGTCCGGTCGAGGAGGCTACTCGGGTTGTGTGAAAAAGTAGTGCGGGCTTCGTATCCGTTGTTCTTTTGATCTCTAGTCTTTCCCTTTTTTCTGACTTTCAGGGATGAAAGTCTTTTTAGTAGTGGATGATGTAATGACCCTTTCGATTATTTATGCATGTTTGCCTTTCTTGTACCGTTAGAGCTTGCCTGTAGTGGCCCCAAGTCAATTATGGCTTGCTGGGACTGGTATTTTGGTGCTCAGACCATTTACTTGGTCTTTTTGGCCGTTCCTTGTTTTAGAGCTTAAGCTTTTTAAATCATTGACTTCGGTCAGCATTCTTGGTGAACATGCTCGGAATAAAATTCTGCCAGTTCCATTAGCTCCAAAGCGTGGACTTTGGTCTAGTAGGACCTTTGGTTACGATCCATGAGCTTTTCACCTTGGAAATCTCTCTCATTATGTGGTTTCAAGCCAGTTGAGCTTGCTTGTTTGACTTTTGTCAACATTCGGAGAAGATGGCCTCGGATGAAAATTCTGTCAGCGTTGTTAGCTCTAGAATGCCGAGTTTGTGTTAGGTAGTTGGTTGGTTTGGGTCCCGGGTGATCCGGGATTATTTCGGATGTTTGGTTGGCATTGGTTAGTGTTTACTTGGGTCAACATTCCTCCGAGACGACCTCGTATTGAAGTTTCATTGATTCCGTTGAGTCCAAAACATCATTTCCACTCTAATAACACTATTGGTTTTTGAGTATCGGGTTTCGATTATGCCCGAAATGCCCCGTAGAAGTCTTAGTTGTTGCTGGTTTTTCTGCTTTTGGCGGCCTTCAGCGCAATCGCGCTCCTTTAGCGTGAATGAGCTGGTCTATGTTTTCCCCTTCAGCGCGATCGCGCTACTGTAGCGCGATAGCGCTGGTCTGTGATTTTTCCTTCAGCGCAATCACGTTCCTTTAGCGCGGATGAGCGACCAACAACTATATCATTCTTTGGCCTTCGTTTTTCCAACTTGTTTCTCAAACTTTTTCCAACTCTAAACTCTAAGTTCTCCCACCAAATTTCTCCCATCAGTCCTAAAGCTTGGAGAATCCATCAAATTATGGGGAAATCTTGTTTCCTTGTTGTTGGGTAAGTTCTTCTTTCCCAAAATTTGTTTCTTCTCCATTGTTGCTACCACTATTTTTGTAATTCTTAAAGCTTGGAATTTCTTTTAGTAACTACCCTCTTGAGTTTTGTATGATCATGGATTCTGAGTTCTCACTCCCTTAGCTCGTCTTCTCGTGGTGGTAAGTTTCTTTTGATTAATTTCCAGAATTATTTCTTGAAATATCATCCTTAATTCTTGACTTGAGCAAGCTGTTTTGAGCCCAATTGTTGTTCGTTTCCGCTTAATTTTTGAGCATGTGCTCCCGGGATGGTGAGGAATACATGTGTATTTTTCATTTCAAGTTTTGGGTCACAGGGACCACGGGCTTGTTTGTGACCTATATTTCAACCCTGTTATGTTTATAGTATTATGCGTATCATTAGTCTCGTATTAATTTGTATATTATTGTATTGATAGTGTTCTTACGAATTGGAGCTTTCCGGAGCAGTTCGAGCCTGGACAACACCATTTCCATAGCCAGTTATCGGATGACAAGTAGGTTATGGTTTTCCCTACCTAGACTATGCATATATAGGCTATAACTGCATTAGTTAGCATCCTTGGGTGGGTTGTTTTAGGTTGGTACCCCAGACCTTGCCCGTCTTTTCTATCCGTTTACTTCATACATTGATTGTAGTATTCATGTAGCATTATATATCACCCTAATGGTCCTGTGTGGCCTTGTATTGATTCTGGAAAATAGACGGTGGGTTATTTGGGAATGTCCGCGAGTCCCGGACATAGAGATATCATTTTAGGCTGGTTATGTCTACTGAGTAGCTGTAGAAATTGTGAAGGGATGGTAGGAATATTTGATAGCCTTTGGGCTAATTTATATTTGTGTGGAAGCATATCATCCATGAAAAAGGTTTTCCCTGCATGTTTTACTTCGGTTTTGGCTACAAGCCACTATAGACAATTTTTCCTAAATTTGCATGGCCCTGGGGGCCTTTTTTTTGTACAATCTAATGATGACATGAGATTTTGGATGATTTCACACTGGTTTCCTACTGATACTAGGCTCTGCTGGGTAAAGCACTAGACTTGATTTCCTACTGATACTAGGCTCTGCTAGGCAGAGCAGTAGACATGATTTTTTACTGATTTGGACCTGGATACGCTTTGGGCACCCTTTAAGAGGGTTATTGAGATTTTTATCACTGATTAAGACCCGAGTATACTTCTGGAACCTTTTGAGAGGGTCTTTTGAGATTACTACTACTGTTTTAGACTCAGTTCAACTCTGGGCACGTACTTCAAGATTCTAATTCTTTAAGATTTCACATTCGTTATTGTATTTGGTGAGGGACCTCTATGGGCCCTCTGTTCTAGGACCTGGCTACAGGCCGAGCATGCCGGAAGAGGGGTTTACGACATAGGATAAGGTATAGCAAGCACGTCTCACCATGGGTCCTCCTGCCAAAGTGCCGGGGGGAAGTGCATACATAGTCACTATTATCGGTTCCATCATTACCATCATCATGCATATTTCACTTGGATTCCACCCTTTTTTTCTATTTGTTCAGTGTACGCTCCGGTTGTATGGGCGGCCGGAGGGTTTGTTTTCACTTGATTGCATTTTTCGGTTGTATGGGCAGCCGTGGGACTGTAGGTAGTTTAGATTGCTCTTATCGCTTTATAAAGCTGGTTATGGTCCTTGTTTCTTGGTGATTTAGCAGTTATTAGCCTGTTAAGGCTCCGGTTGTGGGATTTTGATTATTGAGAGGGCTAGGGAGTCCTATCTTATTGAGGCACTTTTGTGTGGCCTTCTAAGCAGATTGTGAGTTTCTGTTCCATTCTTATCAGGATTTGAGTAGTATTTCTCGGTTATTGTGGGTTAGTTATTCCATCCTAAGGTCATACTTGTGAGGTGGATTCCTGTTTATGCTATCTTGAAGTTGGATTGGTGTTATGATTTCCTTATGTTTGTTGATTCCATCTTAAGTATGTTAGACTGCTTTCCTTCTTTTCCCTTTACTTGAGCTTACCGGTATACCACCATGTTTCTGAATCTCTATCCTTTTATATACTATTATTGCAAGGATTCCAGGTGCGTTCTTCTTCCTTACACCTGTGTTATGTGTTATGTATATGTTTTGTGCTAGCATGTATACTTGTAACTCTTGGTTGATTACTCCTTGTGCTATTTCCTTGTGCTTCTTCCTTGCTTCCATGACTACTTTCTTGTATTCTACTTATAATTGTTTTTATATCTTATATGCTCTCAGTCGGCTGATGATGCCTACTGAGTACCCGTTGTATTGGTGCTCATACTACACTTCTGTATCTTTTTGGTGCAGACATTAGTGTGAGCTTTCGCTGTTGATCTCGTGAAGACTCGTGCAACTTTTGGGATATTCGAGACTAGGGTGAGCGCCTGGCTATCGGGGCTTGACCACATCTCATCCTTTGTACTTATATTCTTTGTATATTTGGAGACAGTTGTGCTTATCTTTTGTTAGTTCTAGCACTTGTATTCTATTAGAAGCTTCTGTACTGTCGATACCAAGTCTTGGGGTTAGTGTAGTTTTCTTTATGTATATATTCGGGTTTTGCTTCCGCTTTGTCTACCTTTACATTCTGCTTCCGCTTATTTCTGCTTATTGTTTATTTTGGTTAGTTAGTAGCCCATTACGAACCATTCTGGGCTACGGGGATTGGTTTGCCTCCTGGGGGGTTATAGGTACCATCATGACCTGAGAAATCAGGTCGTGACAGCTTGGTATCAGAGCTCTAGGTTCACTGGTGTCGTGGTATAGAAGCAAGTGTCTAAGTAGAGTCTCATGGATCAGTACGATGACATCCGTATCCTATCTATGGGAGGATACATGGCATTGTTAGGAAAAGTTTCATCTTCTTGGCTCCTTATCGTGCGTTCCTGGCTCTATTTACTTTTGAACTTTGGTTGTTTCATTACTTCTCAGATGCCTGAGGCGAGATCGACAGCGGTTGGTGTCAGGGCTTCTATGCCTGTTGCTTCAGCACTTTCGTCAGTGCCAGGACTTCAAAATGAGAGTTTACCACACCAGATAGGGGGTGTGGGGTTATCCCAACCTCTGATTTGATTTACAGCTACTCATGTTCTTCAAGACACCTTGGCTAGGACTCTGAGTCCTCCGGTGGGTGTTTTAGTACCCAGTTCTTTTAGTGGTGCTTCAGCTAGGGTTGAGCTACCAGTTCTTTAGCAGGGTTGTCTATCGGTATTGGAGTATGAGGCGAGATTTCATGACATGGTTAGGCGTACTGCTAGGGCTGTACATTCAGAGTTTAATAACGTTCAAAGTTTTGTCAGAGGTTTTATTTCAGCGCTGTTTGGCGACCGAGCATTTGGTTACAGTTGGGATGACCTTTCTTCAAGTAGTGGATCATGCTTGGGATATTGAGGGTTTATGCCGTGAGGCTTACAGAGGTAGTTCTAAGAAACGTCATTGCCAGGATAGTTTTCGAGGTTCTCAGACTCAAGGTAGGGGATTATCCACCAGAGATAGGTTCCATTGTTTCTTATCTACCAGGCCGGTTTCAGTTGCTCCACGGGTTCCAGAGGGTATTGGTACAGGACATGTTGAGCAGAGTGGGCATGGTGCAAGTAAGATTCCTCGAGTCTCACAGTCAGGTTGTGTAGGCCGCGGTGGCCGGTCAGGTTCAGTGAGATCTTCCCACTCACATCTATTCAGTGGAATTTGCTTTCAGTGCGGTGGGCATGGGTATTTTGTTAGGGATTGTCCCATGACTCCACCTTCTAGTCAGAAGTGTCAGCAACAATTATCTCTCAGGGCTTCAGTTCCACCGTCTAGAGGTGGAGTGCAGGGTTGTAGGGGTGGTCCCCAGATGGTTAGAGGTGGCTTCCAGCCAGGTGGTTCAGGTATCCATCCAGAGTTTACAGGTACCGTACATCAGAGTAGGGCTTCTTTGGGTTGCTATAGTTGTAGGGTGATAGGACATTATGCAAGAGACTGTCCCCGTCAAGGGATGACAGAGCCTTCAGCTTCGACCACTCCGACCAGTGTTAGACGCCATCAGTCTGATTCCCCTCTTGGTGGGCCTGTGGTAGAGGTTCCTGATATCGTTGCTCCAGGTAAGGATTTTGATATCTTTGGCTTGTGATAGTCCTGCTCGCGTTGTGATTCTATCCTTTCTGTCGTTTAATTGCTTATATGCCTACCTGCTACTTGTTTAGTTGTTTTACTACTTGAATTGTAGTACCTATGCATTGTTTTCGTGGTAGTTTATTCCTTAGTAGTGGATGGAGGGTGAGTTATCCTTGTGAGGTGTTTACCCGGAGTTGTGGCTCGTGGGTAGTTCTTGTTAGTCTCCTTTCTTATTGGTTTTGCTTCCAGTTCCATTGTGACTCTAGGCTTGTGTTGAGTTTCCCCTTTTGAGCAGTCCTAGATGGTTGTTGCCTAGGCTGTTTCCTAGCGTTTGCTAGAACTTCTTGAGTTGGGATGGTGTTGGTTATGCTAGTGAGCATGGTTTGGCTTTTCTTCCCTGGGTGATTAGCATCGACCCTCTTTAGTTGGTTGGTCTAGGAGGTTGGCAGGTATGTGGGATGTTCCCAGAGTCTCCCTTAGTTTCTCGTCCGGTTGGGTTGTCTTATCATTTTCCCCGATTCCAGTAGGAATGAATTTTGATCGTAGTCCTCTTGTTGAGCCTTTGATTATGGCATTGTGATTGAGTTTTGACTTTAGCATTTTTGACTAAGTGTTGACCGTAGCCTCGTGGTTGAGATGTATTCGTAGCATTCTAGGTGAGTCGGGCATCCGACCCATTTTCTCCTGCCTTATTGAGTTTTGACAATGTAAGATTTGGAGCTAAGGGAATGGCTCCATGTTCTTATTTTTAAAAAGGAGTTGTAAGGTTCAGTATATACTATGGAAATGTTTTGTTTAGTTGAAAAAGGTGGGAGATGACTCCTTGTTTGTGCTTATGTGTTTTAGTAGTTGATTGAGGTGACGACGAAGGTTTGCTTTGGGATTGTGTGTTGGTGATTCAATTCGGCCGTCTACAGATTGTACTGGTTTTCCTTCGATTGGTTTGAGATTTCAGTAGCAGCTGCAGTTTTGGCAACTTGTTATTCAAGCCTAGTTGGCTTCGGTTACTAAGGGTTCATTGGCAGCATACGGGTTCAAGAAAGGCTTTGGTTGGCAGTTTTTACAAGTTGGGTTTCAGGATCGTGGGCTAAAAAACCACTCCGGATGGTTCGTGGTTATTTCATTTTAGTTGCAGCTTCTTGGGTTGGAAGGCATGGAATTCGGACGACTTAGTTTCCCCATTTAAGTTGTGGAGTGACAGTTGGCCTTGGACACCTAGTTCTTGGCTAAATTTTAAGTTAGGCTGGACATTCCAGATTTTGGCGGTGTTCTAGATATCACGATGTTCCTTCTACAATGGTTGGATAGACTCAGCGGTGTGAGTTCGAGATTCAGCAGTGGTGTATGCTATCCTTAGTCTAGGAGCTTGTAGTATCATGTGGCTAGCTTAGAATCCCTAGTTTGGTTTTAGGAGGTTTTAGAGGTAGAGTAGAGAATCTCGGTGAATTTCTGCATTATTTCCTTATTTTATTCGCTTTGTCCTACTATTGTGTGTAACTGTGGGCCCGAGGCCATAGTGTGGATTTGGACGAAGTTCCAGGTCTTCTCTTGGTTTGAAGGGTATTTTTCCCTATTTTTTCCTTATTGTGAATGGTTTTCCCCTGGTTGGTTATTTCATGTTCATATTGCATCACACATCATGGATATATGAAGAAAGCACTTCAAAGGTTTTTGGTTAAAAAATGAGGTTTACTACAGTTACGATGACCTTGGGATTTAAAATAAATCGTGTTGGAATTTTCTATGGATTTTGGAAGGAAAATAGGAAAATACTATTTTTATGCATTATTTATAGTCCGATACGGTATTCCAGGCCCCCGATGTATTATTCTGGGTTTTTACCTTCCATTAATCTACTTATATATATATATGCATAGTCCGATGCGGTATTCTGGGCATCCGATGTGGTATTCCGGATTTATACTATTATGCATTCATACATTTTATCATTCTCATGGCATTACATTTGTTGGTGCCTTTGGATTGTTGTTGTTTTGGGATTGGCTCCTGTCATGTTTCACTTTTTATTGGTTTGTTTCTTTCAATTTTGTCTTTTACAACTAGATTTAGGTGGATCCCTGTGTTTTAACTTCTTTCCTGTATCTTATTATCTATATATTATATTTCTATGCTAGGTCGGCCTATGATGCCTACTGAGTACCTGTTGTCTTGGTACTCATATTACACGCTGCATCTTGTTTCTGATGCAACACCTAGTACGAGCCACCCTCATTGACCTTCCTGTCGTTCGAGGCCTGTTGCAGTTCAGATCGTGGGGAGCTCTCGACGCTTTTGGAGACTTTACATGCTTTCCATCTTGTATATTCTGTCTATATTTTGTATTTTTGTTAGGCAGAGTCTGTTGTATAGCTATTCTTTACTCAGTCGCTCTTGTACTAGTGACACTAGGTCCGGGTTGATTTCATGTTATTTTATCTATTCAGTCACTTTAGGGCCATCTTTTGTATATTTTGTACATTGGTATGCATATATGCTATTGGCCTTGTCTTTTCATTTATATCTTTCGCTTTTCCTTAGTTTAATTATTATTATTGTCTTCCACATCATTAGGTTTTGGCTTGTCTATTGGGGGGTTATATAGACACTATTATGTCCCAGTTTTGGGTCGTGATAGATTGGTATCAGAGGTCTAGGTTCACCAGTCTCGCCAGTACAAGGGCAAAATGTCTAGAAGAGTCTCGTGGATCGATATGATGATGTCCGTATCCAATCTGTGAGAGGCTATAGGACATTCCTAGAAAGTATGACGTATTATTTGATTACTTGTCATGCGTTCTTGAATTGATCAACTTCTGAGTATCTTCGTTTCACTCTTTCTCAGATGGTCCGGATGATATCTGCAGTGGGTGAGGACGAGGACCTTGCGCCTGCAGTTAGAGCCCCAGCTAGGGGATGGGGTAGAGTTTGACCTACAGGTCGAGGTAGGACACAGGTTGTGGTGCCAGCTCAAGCCCAAGCTAGACTACCGTCACCAGAGCCTGAGGTTAGAGTGGATGAGGTACAATATGAGCCAGAGCATATGGGGCCAGCCCAACATCCGATAGGTTTTGTAGCTACTCCAGTGTTGCAGGACACCTTGGTTCAATTGTTGGGGTTCCTCGAGGGTATGACTCCACCCGCAGCTTTGCCAGCCTCTCTGATTATTTCTCAGGTTAGAGATGAGGGTCAGACTTCAGCTTGGGCGGTAGCATAGGGTTCAGGAGCACAGCCTGCTACTGCGGCTCCCATATTGGAGGTATTACCAGTTTCTACAGTTGCTCCACCTCTTCAAGCCATGCCAGTTATGTCTTCTGAGGAGCAGAAGATGCTGGGTAGGTTCTTGAGATTGGGTCCTCCAAGGTTTTCAGGTGCTTCTAGGGAGGATGCACACGAGTTTTTGACTAGCTTCAAGGAGAGGTTACATAATTTAGGGTTAGTTGAGTCACGTGGAGCAGTTTACACCATGTTTCAGCTTGATGGTCCAGCAAAATAGTGGTGGAGGTCATATGTTGCTTGTAGACCAGCCGGGTCACGTCTGCTTACTTGGGCCCAGTTCTCCGCAGCTTTTCTGGAGAAGTATGTACCACGTAGCATGAGAGAGAGGTTGATGGATCAACTCTCTGGGTTAGGGAAGTGCTCCCTGACTGTGAATGAGTATGAGGTCCTCTTTCACCAGTTTTTTAGACACTCCACTATAATTCTGCCTATCGAGCATGAGAGAGTACGCTGATTTGTTCAAGGTTTGACCTTGCATCTCCGCTTGGCCACAGAGGGTATGGTAGCATCGGGTCAATATTTTCTGGAGGTAGTTGATCATGACCATACTATTGATGGTATACTTTGTGAGGCCCAAGGGGGCAGCGATAAGAGGCCCTGCCATCAGGGAAGTTTCAGCGATTCACAGGCCCATGG
This sequence comes from Jaltomata sinuosa, assembly GCA_003996215.1. Taxonomy (NCBI): domain Eukaryota; kingdom Viridiplantae; phylum Streptophyta; class Magnoliopsida; order Solanales; family Solanaceae; genus Jaltomata; species Jaltomata sinuosa. The sequence continues at coordinate 10,507 of QJPP01003708.1, forward strand.
TAGAGGCTACTATGGTAGCTGTCAGCACCAGCAGTGCTTCCAGCTGAGCCGACCTGTTCAGGCGAATTTACAGACTTCCGAGGGTCAGAGTAGCCAGAGTATTATTTCTACTCCATGAGGTGGTCATTCAGGGTCCACAGGTCATGGTGGTCATTTTGATTCAGCCGGGTCTTCACAACGGGGTATGTTTGGTCGGGGTTGTTATGAGTGTGGCGAGATAGTCCACTTTGCTAGAGAGTGCCCATCGGTACAACACCCTAGGCATCAGGATCAGTTAGTTCAGGCCCCCAGGGCTTCAGCATCACTAGCTAGAGGTGGTTCACAGGGTAGTAGGGGTGGTCTCCAGGGTACTAGAGGTGTTCCTCAGTCCAGTAGGTCAGGTGGTCGTGGCGGTCGGAGCCACATGTATGCGGTTCCAGGCCAAATAGCGGTTGAGGATTCTGATGCTGTTATCACAGGTAAAATCTCCATTTGTCATCAGTCTGCTTATGCTTTGTTTGATTCGGGGTCTACATTCTCATATGTATGTGCTTATTATGCTATTCGTCTGTAGTCTGCTTATGAGTCTTTGCCTGTGTCCTTGCATGTATCTACCCTAGTAGGTGATTCATTAGTAATGGATCAGGTACATTGGGCTTGTGTAGTGACTATCTTGGGGTACGACATGTGAGTGGACTTGGTAGTACTCGATATGGTTAATTTTGATGTGATCTTGGGCATGGATTGGCTGTCTCCATATCATGCGGTCTTGGATTGCTTTGCCAAGACTGTTACTCTTCGAATGCCTGGTATCCCTCCTATCGTATGGAAGTGTGTCGATAGCCACATGCCGAGGGGTGTTATATCCTTTCTGAGCGCCCAACAGTTGGTTGGGAAAGGGTGCTTAGCTTATCTTGCCTACATCTGTGATACTAGTGCCACCACACCTCCTCTTGAGTCAGTTCTTGTGGTTTGCGAGTATTCGAATGTGTTTCCTTCTGATCTTCTAGGTCTTCCTCCTGATCATGACATTGATTTTGGTATCGATGTTGAGCAGGGCACCAAGACCATTTCTATTCTACCATATTAGATGGCACCTGATGAGTTAAGGGAGCTTAAGGATCAGCTCCAGGATCTGTTGAGTAGAGGGTTCATCCGGCCTAGTGTGTCTCTGTGGGGTGTTCTGGTTCTGTTTGTAAAGAATAAGGATGGGTCTATTCATATGTGTATTGACTACAGGCAGTTGAATAAGGTGACAGTTAAGAACAGATATCCGATGCCGTGTATTGATGATTTGTTTGACCAGCTACAGGGTGAAGCAGTGTTCTCTAAGATAGATTTGAGGTCCGGTTATCACCAATTGAGGATTAGGGTTGAGGAAATCCCAAAGACTTCATTTAGGACTTGATACTACCACTATGAGTTCCTATTCATATTTTTTGGTTGACTAATGCCCCAACAACATTTATGGAGTTGATGAACCATGTGTTCAGTGCCTGCTTGGACTCATTTGTGATTGTGTTCATTGATGATATTCTAATTTATTTGAGGAGTAGAGATGAGGATGAGCAGAAACTTAGAGTTGTACTTCAGACCTTGCGAGACCACCAGTTGTATGCCAAATTCCCTAAGTTTGAGTTTTGGCTCAAGTCTGTGGCATTCTTGGGGCACATGGTGTCCAAGGATGGGGTTATGGTAGATCCAGAAAATATTGCAGCAGTTCATGATTGGGCTAGGCCTACTTCTCCTACCGAGGTTCACACTTTTGTCGGGTTGGCAGGTTATTACAGATGGTTTGTGGAGGGATTTTCTTCGATAGTAGCTTCATTGATTAGATTTACTTAGAATAATGTTCCCTTCTACTGTTCAGATGAGTTTGAGGCGAGCTTTCTGAAGCTCAAGGCATTATTGACTTCAGCTCCGATTCTTACTCTTTCGATTGAGAGTCAGGGTTTCACCAAATATTGTGATGCTTCAGGTATTGGTTTATGTTGTGTGTTGATGCAGTAGGGTCGGGTTATTGCATATGTTTCTAGACAGTTGAAGGTACACGAGAGGAACTACCCCACACATGACTTGGATTTAGCGGCGGTAGTCTTCACGTTGAAGATGTAGAGGCATTATCTTTATGGCGTGCATTGTGAGAACCTTACTGACCATTGTAGTCTTCAGTACATTTTTAGCCATAAGGATCTAAATTTGAGGCAACATAGGTGGTTGGGATTACTAAAGGACTATGACCTCTCTATTCTCTATTATCCGGGCAAGGCAAACATAGTGGTGGATGCCTTGAGCCGGAAGGTGGTGAGTATGGGTAGCATGGATTTTGTAGCGACAGAGGAACGACCTTTAGCTTGGGACATCTAGTCCTTGACTAACAAGTTGGTTAGACTTGACATTTCTGAGTTGGGTTGTATTCTTGCTTGTATTGAGGCTAGATCTTCCTTGTTAGAACAGATTCGAGCACAATAGTTTGATGATGCGAGGTTGAGGATCATTCGTGACAAGGTGTTGAGTGGTGATGCTAGGAAAGCGACTTTAGATTCAGAGGGTATCCTGAGTATCGAGGGTCGTATCTACATTTCTAGAGTTAGTTACTTGGTCAGATTGATATTGGAGGAGGTTCATTGTTCTAGGTATTCCATTTATCCCGGGGCAGCTAAGATGTATCGTGACTTAAGGCAGCACTACTGGTGGTGTGGGATGAAAAGGGATATTTCAACTTTCATATCTAGGTGCTTGAACTGTCAGCAGGTGAAGTTTGAGCACCAGAGGCCAGGTGGTTTGTCTTAGAGGCTACTTATTCCAGAGTGGAAATGGGAGTGGATTGTTATGGACTTCGTAGTCGGTTTTCCACGTACCTTGCAGAGATTTGATGCTATTTGGGTTATCATGGATAGGTTGACTAAATCTACTCACTTTCTGCCGGTTTAGACTTCTTATAGTTCTGAGAGGTCGGTTCAGATCTATATTTGAGAGATTATCCATTTGCATGGTGTGCCAGTTTCTATCATCTCTGACCGAGGTACTAAGTTCACTTCACACTTCTGGAGGTGTATTCAAAGAGAGTTTGGTACTAGGGTTGAGCTTACACCACTTTTTATCCACAGACAGACGGTCAGTCAGAGCATACTATTCAATGGCAGCATCGTCCTATCGAGGAGGCTACTTTCGAGATCGAGACCGACATGTAGACCCGTTATCCTCATCTTTTTCAGTCCTCAGGTACTACCCTTTTTCTAAATTTAGTAGTGGATATTGTAATGACCCTCCTGGTCATTTTCTTGTTTTTCATGCTTTTTTAGTATTTCGAGCTTTCCCTTAATGGCTACAGGTCATTTATGACTTGCCAGGACTGACGGTTCGGTGCCTGGTCCATTCGTTAGGTCGTTATGGCCATTTCCCTATTTTAGAACTTGAACTTAGAAAATCCTTGACTTCGGTCAACTTTCTTGGTAAACATGCTCAGAATCAAATTCTGACAATTCTGTTGGCTCCGAAACGGGGATTTTGGTCTAGTAGGACCATTGATCTGGGTCTGAGTGCTTTCAGTTTGGTTTTGGGTTGCTTTCTGTGTTTTCAAGCCAGTTTGACTGGTAGTGTTGACCTTGGTCAACATTAATAGAAGAAGGCCTTGGATGGAGATTCTGTCAGTGGTGTTAGCTCCAGAATGTTGACTTTGGGCTAGAGGGACCTTGGGTTTGGGTCCCGGGCCTTCCAGACTTGTTTTGAGGTATGGAGTTTCAAGTCAGTTTTGGGCACGGGGCACACTTTTCGTTAAAACGATCTCCGTTGGGATTTTCATTGATTCCATTGAGTCCAGAATGCTGTTTCTTGTAAGGTAGCATGGTTGGTTTGTGTTCACGGGGTTATGAATGAATCCCGAGGGTCCGTCTGATGAAGTTTTGGCCTTGGTGAATTGTTGGTTGCTGCTATAAAAGTTGCAGACCATTTTGGTCATCGCGATCATGAGGTGGCCATCACATTTATGATGGTCTAGTTCCTTGACCATCGTGATCGTGAAGGTTGCTTTTCGCGTTCGCAATGAAGCAGGCAGGGGATTGACCGCGATAGTCTGGCTCGCTTATCTTCGCGAACGCGAGGGTCCTGTCGCGATCGCGATAAAGGACTACAAAAAACTATTTAAGCTGTCCACTTTGTTTTCCAGCCACTTTGTTCATTTCACCCAACACCTAAATACCAAAACACTCTTCTAAAGTGCTCTAAATCAGTCTTTGACCTGGGGAAATTATTTGTTCATCTTGAATTCGTATTCTCTCGATAATTGGTAAGTTCTCCTTCCCCAAAGTTCTCTTCTTCTCCATTTAGTAAAACTCCAATGTTGATTAATTCTTGGATCTCGGATAAATACTTGTAGAATTTGTTCCTTGGGCTGCATGTTTGTGAGTTCGTGGGACTCACTCCATTGGCGTAATTCTCTCCTTAATTGGTAAGTCTCCATCTTAAGAATCTTGTAATTCTTCGTTTTAAATCCTCGAATTAGTAGTACTTCAGGGTTTTTTGGACCCCAAAACGAGCTCCATTCATGCTAAAGTTTTGACCATGGGTTCCTTAACCCACCGTGACCTGAATTGCAAATTTTATTTTTTGTTTCGTTGTGCAGGCACCGAGGGTCATTTTCTTACCCGATTTCCGGCCCGATTTTCCATATATTAATGTGGGTGTTGTTCTTCTCGTCTTGACACCTAGTTTATGTTCTTGATAGCATGGCAGCTGTCTGAGGCTGTTTGGAAGGGGAAGGCACATGAGTGACAGTTCGTGTTTACAGTTCGGCCTCAAGATAGGTTGTGGTTTACTTTCCAGACTGAGTGTAGTTGGATTTTATTTATTTATTTGATACTGGAATGTTAGGTTGGAGTTTATATAGATTTAGGCTTAAATCCTATTTACCTATTATAATTGGCCATTTCGGGTTATAGTGTAGAATTATCATGTTTATTCTTAGTCCAGGAGCTTGTAGTATCGTTGTGGCTAGCTTAGAATCTTTAGTTTGCTTTTAGGAGGTTTTAGAGGTAGAGTAGAGAATCTCGGTGAATTTCTGCATTATTTCCCTATTTTATTTGCTTTGTTCAACTGTTGTGTGTAACTGCAGGCCTGAGACCATAGTGTGGATTTAGACAGAGTTCCAGGTCAGTTCTCTTGGTTTGGAGGGTATTTTGCCTTGTTTTTGCCTTGTTGTGAATGGTTTTCCCCTGGTTGGTTATTTCATGCTCATATTGCATCGCACATCATGGATATAGGAAGAAAGCACTTCAAAAGTTTTTGGTTCACAAATGAGGTTTACTACGGTTACGACGACCTTTGGATTTGAAATGAATCATGTTGGAATTTTCTATGAATTTTGGAAGGAAAATGGGAAAATACTATTTTTATGCATTATTTATAGTCCGATGCGGTATTCTGGACCCCCGATGTGTTATTCTGGGTTTTTGCCTTCCATTCATCTACTCATATATATATATATATGCATAGTGCGATGCGGTATTCCGAGCGCCTGATGCGGTATTTCAGGTTTATACTATTATGCATTCATGCATTATATCATTCTCATGGCATTACATTGGTTGGGGCTTTTGGATTTTTATTTTTTTGGGATTGGCTCTTTTCGTGTTTCACTTTTTATTGGTTTGTTTCTTTCGATTTTGGCTTTTATAACTAGATTTAGGTGGATCCCTGTGTTTTAACTGCTTTCCTGTATCTTATTATCTATATATTATCTTTCTGCACTCAGTCGGCCTATGATGCCTACTGAGTACCCATTGTATTAGTACTCATACTACACTCTGCATCTTTTTTCTGATGCAACACCTAGTATGAGCCACCCTCATTGACCTTCCTGTCATTCGAGGCTTGTTGCAGTTTGGATCGCGGTAAGATCCCGGTGCTTTCTCAGACTTTACATGCTTTCCATTTCTTATATTCTATCTATATTTTGTATTTTTGATAGACAGAGTATGTTGTATAGCTACTCTTTGCTCAGCCGCTCTTGTAGTAGTGACACCAGGTCCGGGTTGGTTCTTGTGTTGTTTTGTCTATTCGGTCACTTTAGGGCCATCTTTTGTATATTTTGTATGTTGGTATGTATATATGCTATTGGCCCTGTCTTTTCATTTATATCTTCCTCTTTTTCTTAGTTTAATTATTACTATTGCCTTTTGCATCGTTGGGTTTTGGCTTGTCTACTGGGGGGTTATGTAGACACCATCATGACCCAGTTTTGGGTTGTGACAAAGTACAATAAGATTATTTCCACTACTTTCGAGAGAAAGGCCGGTGCCAGGCTGTTCCAATGGCTTAAAAGAGTTTGGGATACTAAAAAGTGTGGATCTTGACTTCTACTTCATCTTCATGAGAAGCTTAAAGAATATTGAAATTCAGAAGAGTTCAGAGCATTGTTTGAACAAGCCAAGAAAGCCTGAAGTAGTATGAAAGGTGGATCGTTGCATACTATGGGTGCAAAGAGTGTAGCGGACATTGAAAGAGAAATGGTAAGAAATAATATTAACCTTTTAACTTATATGTTTATATAAACTTGATTAAATAATATTAATTACTTGATTATGTTAAATTTTAGTTTATTTGCAGGAGAAGGAATTGGGGCGCCATCCGACTCAGGCTGAGCTCTTTCGGAGAGGCCATGTAAAAGAGAAAAAAAATCGTTCAGATCTAAATGTATGGGTTAAGCAGAGGGCTCAACATGCCTATGTAAGTATTAAATTTCAGATATAATTAAAACACTAACATATATATATCTCTATTTATTATGTATGTATTATAATTTTTATTTTTTTATATGCAGGATGAGTTTGGACGTGTCTTGTCTGAGTACAGTCAGACTCAACAAAGTCAGGGCTTGCCGACCCAGCCTACAAAGGAGGAAGCCACTCAAACGTGGACCAAAAAAGTTGGAAGGGGAGACAACAGGGGAGAGTATATGGTCTAGGCTCTAGGAATGATGTGTGATGCATCCAGTCAGGACTGACAAGTATTGGATCCTCGCACCAGGCTGAGGCGGTTGATGGTCTTCAGCTTGCACAATGTCGCAGCAGATCGCACAACTTACTCATGCCTTCACAGAATTCGAGAGAAAATGTGCTGAGACTGATAAAGATTTGTCCAGGACCGTCGAGGATCTTAAAGAACAAGTATCTTCCTTGGTTGGTCATCGCCGATGTAGTATAAATCATACTTCTTCCTCCTCATCATCAAGTGATGACGTGACTGAGTATAGTGATAATAAGGAGGAGTATGTGGATACTACCCCCCATTAGGATTAGTCATTTAGTTCATTTCCCTCTTCTTTTTTGACATTTTGACACATTTTGATACTTTGACAATTTTTTAAAGTTATTGAATACTTTGTAGGTCCTTTTGGTGGACTTTTTATGTGATTATTAATCTTATTAGTTGCAATTTAGTTTCTTGTTGATGTTGTAGTTGTTTTATGATTGTTGTGGAAATAATTAGTGCTGCTTTGGGCTGTATTGAATTTGTTTTGTAAATGGCAGGTGGTGCATTTTGAAAATACGGGTTTCTGCATCTGGGAAAAATGCTGAAAGTGACGGATAGGGTCTCTTTTGTCCATCACTTTTCTGAATTTTTTTAAAAAAAACCCAAGAAAAAGCGACGCACTGTCCGTCGCTTTTTTTAAAGAAATTACCAGAAAAAGCAATGTTGTCCGTCGCTTTGTTCTTCAAGTTCAAGAACAAAGTGACAGATAACGTTCCTTTCTTAAAAAAATAAAAATTCATCGCTTTTAGCTTTGCTTCGCTGTCCGTCGCTTATTAAGTGACGGTGTCCATCGCTTTTGATAAAGAGACTGACCACTTTCCTATGAAAGCGAGTCCATCGATTTTCCATCGCTTTTGGCTAAAAAAGTGATGGACATCATCTATTTTAGCTGTCTCTTTTTAGGGTTTTTTTAGTAGTGTATATGCCACTTGAATTAATCTATTATCATTTGGGAATGGGAAGCTTACCTTAACTTGTTTTTTTTGTAGGATGGCTTTACCATGTCCCGCTAGGAGGTTCCAAATAGCAACAAAACCAAATGATTTTCTAAAGGTTTGGTGGAAGTACATGAACAAGGCCGATAGGGACATTATCCGAGAGCATATTGGATACCTGCCTTCTCTTATGGATATGAAAGCATGACCCAAAATGATTCAAGTCCTAACATATTTTTGGGACAATAAGAACATGGTTTTTTGATTTGGAGGTGTAGAGTTGACTCCGACTATTGAAGAAGTTGTGGCAAGTTATGAGAGCATGTCTATGTGCCAGAAACGGAGAAAAATGCCAGACAAGGACATCCAAATCCCTAAAGTGCAGAACCAACAACAAATTAATGATGCATTCTTAATCATGGATGAATGTTGTCTTAGGAGGATTGATGGGCCAAACGTACCCCTCCGGAAGTTATATTATAGGTTTGGATGCTTCAATGCCTTCAAAAAATTCAGTCATGAGTTTGAATCCAAAGCAACTTGGAAGAGTTGTAGGGCTTTTGCGTTTGCCTTCTGTCTACTAGGATCCATGGTGTTCCCTCAGGGGCCGAGAGGGACTATTCATCCTAGCATCATCATGCTCATGCATTCCCTCTTTTATGGGATCAAGTACGGGACCCCTATTAATTTTCATACATTGGCACCTATTATCGTTGCAGACATTTATCGAGCCCTGGGTAAGTGCCAATAGGGTGACCAATTTTTTCAAGGGTGCAATTTGATTTTGGAATGGTGGACGATCAAACACATGCTCAAAATTTCTCACACCAAGAAGATGGATCATCAAATAAAGTTAGACAACTTTGCCTCCCATGGTATGTGTCTTACTATAAATGAATACAAGCAAAAACCCAATCAAGGGTTTTGATTCACTCAGTTTCGTGGTTTGAAAGATGACAACGTCCAATGGGTGCTCCGAGATCTCCATCTAGGAAAATACATCACTCGAGGTGAGAATTTGCCTTTCTTAATTAGTATTTATAGGCCTTAGGGGAACTCGTCTTTATGTCCCCACTAGGATCCGTAGGCAATTTGGCCTAAAGCAAGAGACACCTCAAGTAGGCAAAATAGCCAAGTTCATAACCGACCACGAGAATGGTGTGGCAGCATTCAAGGATATGGTTCGTCGAAAGTGGAAAAAATGAAGGTTGAGGAACCTAAGGCTGAAGACAGGCTCAAGCCACAATGTAGTGAGACATACAAGGAATGGGTGAAGAAGAACCTCGCTGGGACTATTGAACCGGGTCACCTGATCTGGCTTCATAGGCTTCAGGAGAAATGCATAAGGAGTGGAGTGGCACACCAAATATGACACAGAGAAGATGCCATGACCATATAGTATCTATAGGAGGAATTGAAGTGGACTAGGCAAGAGTTGGGAGAATCTAGGTATTGTTTGACTGAGTTGGATGACCGCATGGATCAACAGATTGGGATGATAGAAGGAATGGATTTTGGGAGTAGAGCCTTGATGGCTGGAGCCCACCTGGTTATGGATAGGTACTTCATGTGGCACAAAGTTGACATGGCCAAGAGAGCGAGGACTGATGCAGGACCCTCTGGGAGTTAGAGTTATTTATCATCATCCCCTGTGTGGGAATGTTTATTTTCTTGCATTTTCCCATTCCCTAAAGGTTCTATCCCAATTTTCTATTTAGTTGTAAAGACTTTTTCTCTTTTATTATTAGTAATGAAAGCATATATTTGGGGATAATGGATTGACTTAAAGGCATATATCTACTTCGAATTCGCTAGGCCTACCCTTGGCACAAAAAGGGTCACCCAAGTTAGGACATGATATCTTTATATGATTATTATACTCTTGTATGATTATAATTGTGCTATGTTCTACGTATGTTTCTTAAATCAATGGTGAATTGATCTACTCCTATTTTAAAGATTTTGTAGAACACCGTAGGTAGAAAATAAACCCACAAGAGCAAAGTCCTACTAAATTACTCCTCGAGTTCTCCAAGTCCCTCAGAAAAACTCAAGCTTCTTATAAACCTTCTAAAAAGTTTAATTCCTCAGGAAGGTTGACTTTCCATGGACACTGAAGAAGCAATCCACAAGATAATGAAAGAGATTGACCGAAAATCAACAAAATAAAGGAACAAATTTAAGGAAGCTAAACAGGTAGGGAAGAAGTTAGAAGCTAGATCCACGAAAGTTGATGAAGAGATAGCTCTCTTGGAGGTAAAGATAGCTAACGTCGACACAAGGATAAATAAGACAAAGTAAATGATCAACCAAGCAGATAGGAAGTACGAGAAAATTCTTATAAGGTCAGCCTCTATCGTAGGGAATGACAAAGAGTTTGTGGGAGAAAATGATGAACAAATCTAGCGTTTTAACCGAGCCATGGATTGCTGGGTCAACACTAAGGATGATCCCATTTGGACAATTAGGTTCAGACTAGGGAAAGGAAGGATTGTTCTCAAAGTTCATGCTCGGTAAAGTTACCGGAGACCCATAATATTTCAATGCACAGTTATCTACCTAGCTTTGAAGACTATGGGGATCCTACAGCCTGACCAAACCTCGAGTTTTTGGTATAACCTCAGATATGTACATAAAAGGTGTACTTACCACCCATGCCAAAGGGGGCATACCACCAATGAATGCACTATGCTATGGGTCAGAATCCACGAAATGGTCAACAGTGACAAATCAGTCACATGTGGGGACCTCATACCTTACTTATTTGTGATAGGGTGGGGCCAGGAATACCAATAACCAAAGATATTTTGATTCACCAATATGATTTCACCGTGTTTTATGACACATACCTCGACATCTACTTTAAGCTGATCCATGCCGGTATCATTGATCCAATCAAAGGGAAGGTTAGGAAAATGTCCAAAGCTTGGCATAAGGGAAATGAGATATGCCTTTACCATGCTGGAGCAGGGGTATGACATCGAGAATTTTCCCACTTTTAGGGTTGACCTCGGGCATATCATAGACACAGGAAGAATCCAGATTGAGTTTCCACCGTACCGGCCTTAAACAAAAAGATCGAAAAGAGAATTAAGAAGACCTACTGCTATCAAGAATACAAATTTAAAAGTAGCAGAGTGTTCTTTTGAGTTGTTATGTTTATATCTTTACTTTTCCTATTGTAATCAAAGATAGTGGATGAATGAAATGAAATGAAAATGAAAACTTATCCCTTACCTATTTGAACTATGTAGGTCCTGACTTTTCCTCTAATAGATACGTAGGCAGGCTACAAGGCCCAACCCCCATCTTTAAGAAATTTTCAGTTCACACTTTGACAAGACTGCCAAAGAGAGTTCAAAATAGTCAACATGCATTAACATTGGAAGACGAAGATCCAATGAGTCAACCTTCTTGATAAAATCTACTCGTCCAAAATCAATGGACAAAGTCCTATCCATTGATATCATTGAGTCAAAATTACCCGTGGATCAATTCGCCTTGATTAAAGCAACTACTATGTGTTTAGAGCAATTCTTATGTGTTTATTTCTAGTCAAATATCTTGTATTATTTGTCTCTAATGGAATTAACATATTTGCCTTTTGAGTTGTTTTTACTTTATTAGGTAACATAATATATATAGAAACTGATCTGTGTTGACTAAAGTTGACTAAAAACTCTTATTTCACTTGCTCGAAGACACACAAAGATTCCTCCCCTAACCATTGCTTCTATAAAGACAAGATGAATGATAGTGAGGGAGAAAACACGCTAAACATAAGAGACATAGTGATCGCGGAGCAAAGCGAGATGATTGCTGAACTTGCAAAAAATTGTAAAAGATACAAGAAGAAGTCCAGAAAGTCAAGGACATGGCAAGCCTAGCCATCACTAATAACACTCTGACTCTGGGCAACCCCCGGCCACCTCTCCAATTTCCTCTGCTCAACTATCAATTAACTGAAAACCGCCCAAGAGATGTACCTTCTGCCTCCATCCACAAGCCCACTGATGAACCTATCTCCAACAAGCCTCTTCACACAAGATCATCATACCAAACCCATACTCCCCCCATCTAATATACCAACTCGAACAACAATCCTAACGCCTACAATCCACAAAACCACCCTCCAAATTACCAAAGCACACTGCAAAATACCTACAATTCCCAGAATAATTATGCAAACATTGTTAATCCACAAAACTATACCTCCACATACCCAAATATCATTCTATATATCCAACCCTCACCCGTCCAGAATATGTAACTTTCTACCTTCTATACCAATATAGAACCTTATACCACTCTCCCAGGAAATCTTGAGATGGACCACTATGAGGAAAAGAAGAGGGAGTTGAAAGCGATAGAAGACAGGCGCGATCATGATATGGCACTAATGAAAGAAGAAATTGCTAGAATAAGGGAGTACCGAGGTCTTTCTGATGAAAAGGGATATGATTATGATGACCTTTGCATTCATCCAGAGTTGGATCTGCCAGAAGGATTTAAAATCCCCAAATTTGAGACGTTTAGTGGTACTGAGAATCTCGATGCTCATTTAAGAAGTTATTATGACCAAATGGTAGGATCAAGAAAGAATGAGGTGTTATTGATGAGGTTGTTTAGCCAAAGTTTAAGCGGAGAAGTATTGGAGTTATTCACCACTCAAGAATTAATGAAATAGTCTCGATTAAGTGATTTAGCCAAGACTTTGTCCGGAGATTTGCTTACAATCTTGAGGTTGTTCCAGATCGGTACTCCTTGGATCGTATCAAACCAAAGTCAAATAACCACTTTCGAGATTATGCTTATTACTGGAGAAAAGAGATGGTAAGGGTCTAACCTCCATGACCGAGGAAGATATTAGTGCGATGTTTATGTGCTCCCAAGAATCTAAATTCTATGATCAGATGATATCGGTAGTTAAGACAAAGTTCGACGATTTAGTTAAGATTGGTGAGATAGTTAAGGAGGGCCTCCAAAGTGGAAAGTTTGCTAAATCCTCAACAAAATAGGGATCGATAGGGTTCCCTAAAAATAAGAGAGATGACGTGTCTTTTGTGTCCTCCAGTACAAGCATGAGACTAAGAAGCCCTTTCAGAGCCAATTTCAAGAGAACACTTGTCCCTTCAAACCCTCCCCCAACTCCACAAAGTCCCCAACCAGCCTTCTATACTCAGCCCACTTACCAAGCTCAATCAACAAATATACAACCCACCTACCAAGCTCCACAACTAAATATTCAACCTACTTACCCAGAACCTCTCCCAAATTTCCAAGTTTATCAAAGGTCTCCTGAAAATCAGAATTCTTATTATGTTCCCCCTTCTGCCAATCAGAATAATGCTAATCTTTCCCTTCAAAACTTGGAAAGGAAAGTTCCTCACAGTTTTACCCAATTGGCTAAAATAACAACATAGCTATTCGAAAGATTGAAAGCAAAAGGGTTTATCCAGCCATTTTAGCCCGAACCGGGCAATACTGATTCTTGATTCTTCAAAGCTGATTGACATTGTGCTTATCATTCAGGAGGAAACAAGTATGATACTGAAGACTGCATTAATCTGAAGCACAAGATTTAGGATTTGATCGATCATAGGGTTATCACACTTCAGACGGCACCACTAAATGTTACAAATAACCAACTTACAAACCATGGAGGCACCAGTCAACATGATAAAGGTTGACAAAGAATGGATAATGACCAAGTCAATAATACCAGCTAGTCCTAAGATGCCAGAAGTGTTAGAAAAGGTTGTAGTTGCTTTGAGTATTGTTGAGAAACCATACTTTGTTGTGATAACATCCCCACATCAATCTTTTGCTCTAGTACCAGCAGAAAAAGAGTTTATGGTAGAATTCATCATGGATCACAGCATGACTAGGTCGGGAAGATCATCAAAACAAGTTGATCACTGACAGAGAAGCAGAAGATTTTTGGAGGAGAATGCAACCAAAGGAGTATTCAATCGTAAAGCATTTACAGAAGACCCCCACCCAAATCTCTAATTGGGAATTGCTTATCATCTCTCAATATCATAGGCAGGCTTTACACAAAGTCCTTAATGAAGCCTATATTCCTATGGGCATGAGTGCATAAATATTGATTGCTATGGTGAGTTAGGTCATGGGAGGCCATCGTATTTATTTCGGTAATGATAAATTACCCTTTGAAGGGTTAATGCACAAGAAGGACTTACATGTTACTATCAAATGCATAGGACAGATCATGAACATGACTCTGATTGATAATGGTTCAGGTATGAATATTTGTTCACTATCTACACTTACTCAATTGGATTATGATTTAGGTAAGATTTGTCAAACTAAGATCAATGTGAGAGCCTTTGATGGGGGTCAAAGGGACACCATTGGAGAGATTAATTTGTACATATAAATAGGACCCACTTAGTTACATGCTGTAATGACCCTTCCTGTCATTATAGGTGAGCTAATCATGCAAGAAAATCGGGTTAGAAATCTTCCAGAATTGGAAGTTGAAAATTTCAGGCTAGGCTAGTCTTGGATGAAATCTGAGAAATGTGAGGTCTAGGGAAATCCAGGGAAGGATTGGGTGAAATGATTAAATCTTAGCTTATTTTTCTATTAGCAAAGGCATTAAAGAGTCTATAGGACTTTTCGTAAATGAATTTGGGTGAATAGAACTCCAAATATTGAACTTGATGTAAAAGGGTTGGTTCGAGACCTCATGGTTTGAGGGTGTGTTAGGACATAGGAAAAACTGGGAGGATTTTCGAGTTTTGGTTCTGTCACACCCGCTATAATAGGTGACATGCTGCTACTGCAATGTTGTTATAGCAGAGAAATTCCCGCTATAGCAGGAGTCAGAGTCTATCAACTCTGCTATAGCAGGAGGCTTCCACTATGGCGGTGCCACTATAACGGGATTAAGCCGCAATAGCAAGGTTAATCGTTGTAAATGCAAACACTTTCCCAAAAATATTCATTATTTCTTTTCAACATTTTGGGCAAGGCAGAGGCGATTTGGGGAGATTCTTGTCATTTTTACACCAGAATTCATTGTTAAGGTAAGTATTTTATCCCTGTAAACTAGTACTTTTATTCTTATGGCTTAGAATCATTGGTTAAAGGCCTTAGGGTGGATTTATCTTGACCTAATGGAATTTCTGGTGTAAAGGGGGATTATAAGGTATAAAATCTTGGGTTTTTATTTAAACTTGTTAATTCATGATTCCATTACCATAATTTGCTAGTATAACCATATAATTGGTAGTTTTAGGAGTATTATTGGTGGGAAAGTCCTAGGTTGGGTGGAATGATCATGAGTTTGGCCTGAGGGTTTGGGATTAGGCTATAATCTGCGAAAATTAAGCTCATTGGTTAAAATATTATTGCATTTCTATTTTTAGACCAAAATCAAGCTGAAGCTTCAAGAAAAGGAAAAGTTCAGGTCTAGTAGAACATTTCAGGCTTGGATTGATGTAAGTAATGGTTGTTTGTAACCTAATTGCATTATGTGTGCATAATAACTATCTCATTAGTATTACTTGCACAATATTTGTTTAGGGAAACATGGAGTGAATGTTAAATGATATCTTGAGTGTCAATCTCATACAATGAACCTGTTTTAAATACTTTTTGGTTGTACAAGTGTGGTATGTTATCATTGTAGTTGTTATTGTTGTGATATCTGTGATTTATTGGTTGGCTTGGGTACCACGCCTAGTACAGTTCTATCATTATTTAGTTGACTTAGGTGTCATGCCTAGTACAGATTTATTCATCAGTTGGCTTGAGTACTACATCTGGAACATGTTTATTTATGGTTGGCTCGGGTACCACGCCTGGTACAGTTTTACTTGTTGTTTATTTGTGTTGGTTCCTGGAGTGAACCAATTTTATATGTTGTGATATTATTCTTACCTATTGGTCCCTGAGTGTCCGGGTTGGTATGTTTAAGTGCTAAGGTAGTTTATGATGTAAACCAGGATTTCATGTTAAGCGCCATAGATTATGTCCTAGGGATCCTTGGGGGGTTCGGGTTACTTGAAGGGTGTGACATAATTACATATGGTTTGTACTTTTAGATTTTTTTAGATATGTAGTACTTGGTTGTTAAGTCAAGTTGTTGATTGGGAGTTTTATTGGTATTCGCTTGACTTGACTTATTGCATGTTTGTTCTATTTTACTATGTTATGATTTTATGTTCATATTTTATATTTTGGAGCTGCCCGATGATCCTACCAATACACTA
Source organism: Jaltomata sinuosa (assembly GCA_003996215.1). NCBI lineage: Eukaryota > Viridiplantae > Streptophyta > Magnoliopsida > Solanales > Solanaceae > Jaltomata > Jaltomata sinuosa. The sequence continues at coordinate 26,693 of QJPP01003708.1, forward strand.
TTGCTTTGTGTACTGATACTACACTTGCACTTCTTGCGTTGAGTTGAGGGAATATTTTGGCGACTGCTTCAAGACCTCAGTTGTAGTTCAGATGACTTTCGAATTCAAGGGTGAGCTGTATGTTTTGGGCCACCATGGATTCTTCTGCTAGTTCTAGTCCTTTGTTTGGACTTAGACTCTTTATGTTTTGGGGTTGCATCCCTATCTTTTAGACTTGATTAGAGTTTTGGTACACGACTTTCAGATTCTAGAGGTTTGCTTCCGCAGGTTTTTCTATTTTGTTATTTAAGATATGAATCTTGGATTTATTATTGAAATTAGTTTTAGCTGCTTAGTTTTTGGTAAGTGTTGGCTTGGTTAATTGGGTATCCCACCAGGGGTTTAGTGTTGGTGCCACTCGCGGTGGGTTAGGTCATGACAAAGATGGTATCAGAACCCTAGGTTCATTGATCTCGTCACAACAAAATGGGTCTAGTAGAGTCTTGTAGAATGATACAAAGACATCTGTACTTTTCTTCGTGAGGCTACAATTAAGAAACTATCCCTTCTTTCTTTCTTCGTGGTATAACTTGATTCCAATTAGTATTTGGCTATCCAAATTGGTATTTGACCTCTTTTATTCTTTTGTTCGCAGATGGTGAACACTAGGTGAAATGGAGAAAGGGAAGCAACTCCAGTTATGGGACTGGAGATTCATGGGCATGGTAGGGATAGGGGAAGAGTGAGAGAAACAACCGCTAGGGGTAAATCTCAGGTAGAGGCTGACCAGAGACTAGCGACACCTCCCTCAACCCATGATCATGTTGAGGAGGGTGAGGTAGTGCACGATAATGGTGCAGAACTAGAGGTGGTAGCACCAGTTGGAGGTGCAGGTTTCTCCTTGTGTCTTCTGAGGTTATTCAATATGTGTTGGCATTCTTGAGTGGGTTGGCTGGTGCTGGACCCACTCCCACTATGCTGTCTACTCAGGTTTTGGGTGCCTATCCTGCTGTCACATTAGTTCCCAGGATGGATGAGGCCTTGGGTACAAATGCATTCTTCCGTCTGGTGTTAGGCCCTATCATGATCAGGACCGAGCATGAGTTGTTGACTAAATTCTTGAAGATGAAACCTCTATCATTCCATAGTATAGAAGATAAGAATGCTTTTGAGTTCATCTTAGATTTCTATGAAAGGTTGCACAAGTAGGGGATTGTACGATAACATGGGGTTGAGTTTATGACTTTTCAACTGCAAGGGGATGCCAAGCAGTGGTGGAAGGCCCATGTGGATTGTTGTTCATCAGCTTTGCCTCCGATGATTTAGGCTCAGTTTCATTCCCTATTTTTGGAGAAGTATGTGCCCCATACTCTGAGGAATCGTAAGAAGGATGAATTATTGACTCTTAAACATGGCAATATGTCTGTTGCAGCTTATGAGGCTAAGTTTTGTGTCTTGTCTCGCTATGCTACCCAGCTGTTGGGCACTAAGGAGGAAAGGATCTAGTTATATGTTAAAAGGCAGAATACTAAATTGTAGGTTTCGTCTGTTCACATGACTTCTGCAGGAAAGAGCTTTAATGAGGTGACTGATTATGTGAAGAAACTGGAGGGAGTTAAGCAAGTCAGTGTCACGCCCCGAGCCTACACCCTAGACGTAACATGGGACCTGAGACCACAAGTGATCCCAAGATAACCCTTCTTGCTGGCATGATTTATGAGCAACTAAATAGAAATAGATAAACTAAAGAATATTATGCGGAAGCTGAAACATATGATGAGCTCTTAAGGAACACTGTAATAAACTGAAATTTTATAAACTGAAATACAACTCTTTTGAAAAAAATTATACAACTGACTGACTGACTGTCTATGAAGCCTCTACTAATACTGACTAAAGTTAGCTGGGACATAACCCCCAACTATCTTACATCAATGCATAATAACTGAATTAACTACTAAAACTACTAACGGGATGGAGTTCCCGAAGAAGGAGAACTCAATCTATGTTGACTGGGAGCTGTGATCTGTCTGACTATGATCCTGGGAGCTAGAACTGAAACCTACATCATAAAACGATGCATCACAAAAAGGTATGCGATCAGTACTTTGAATGTACTGAGCATGTGAGATAAAGTACTAACTGTAAATCATGAAAAGATACATGTATACTGAAAGCATGGCTGAAAATTGAACTATGTAAACATGTATATATTAGAACATAACTGAATGCTGGACTAAGTATGGATATCTGAGAATGCATAAGTCAATGATATAAAACATGGCCTCTTTTACTAAAGAGTATAAAATGTTTCTGGGTTGTAAACTGTGAGATACATACACTATGAGATAACTAAGCATGCTAGAAATATTGATGAGTTGTTTAAAACTGTAAGTTGCATCTGTAGTACTCAGGCCCAAACATAATATGCACAAAATCTGATATGTAAGGATATTCTAAAAAATGTAAGTTAAAAACTGTAAAACTGGACTAAGGGCCTAGTACATAATTACTGAGTCTAATTTTGTGGGAGAGTATGTTAACCGACATAAACCACGTGAGCTAAATGTGGAGTTCGATGTATACGCCGCATCTAAAGGACCCAATATACCTTGCCAGGGTATAAAGGCATGGCTGGTGTGATCACTAGTTTTAGGGCCCAACTGAGCGGGTAAATAACCTACGGTGGCACGTAGTTCTGGGACTTTAGGTATGCTAAACCTTAGTCCAATTCGGTGCTAAGTACTACTCCCAAACTGAATTCTAATAGCTCTTTTAAAACTGGAGCTCTAGAATACTGCATCAGAACTTAAGTAAACTGAATGATTTCTGAAAGACTGCATAACTGAAAACTATTCATAAAGCATGTGGACATATCTAGATGTCATACTAATCATGAAGCTTACTAAGTTCGTAATCATTGATGGAATATCCAGATACCATGCTAATCACGAAACTTACTAAGTTCATCATTATTGATGGCATATCTTGAAGGTCTATACTTTAAACATATGCTTGTAAAACATACTGAGGGTAAGTTGAATCCTGCTAAATCATGCATAGTTCTTTCTTACTAAAATAACTAGATTGAAAATCATGAATACTTATATAGACTAAATGCTGACAATCTGAGCTGAGCTCTAAAGGAGAAGTTAACTCATGAGAAGTTTTGAAGAAAACCTGTAGACAGAAAACTGACTAATTTCATGCTTGTAAAGTAATTTAGGTCAAATTCTAAAGAAAAATCATTCTTATGAAAATACTATAATTTTAGGCTAAATTCTCAATTTCTTAAAGTTCTTGTAAAGGCTCATGCAAGTCACTGAAAACATGGTGTAAATCTTCTAAAATAATACATAAATCATGTAGGAAACATAAGGACTGAATTCTGTAAAATTAAGCATGATTGGGTAAGAACCCTAGTTTCACAACTTGTAAAGTAATATGAAAATCTGAAACGTTGGTCATAAGGGCAAACTAAACCCATATTGGATACCCACATACCTGGTGGAAGATGATTCTTGAATTAGTGAATGAGGTAGAAGGTGATTCTTGAATTAGTGAAGGGGTTCTGAAGCCTTGGAGAAGGAAGCCCTAGGTTGAACTTGGAGAAGAACGCTCTTTTTCTCCTTGAAACTGACTTGAGAGAAAACTAACTTGTTTAAATAGAAGTGCTGAAAAGAAAACGTGATGAAAATACCCTAAGGGTCCTATTTATAGGCAATAGAAAACCAAATCCGGATTGGTCTAGAAAGGAAAAACGCATCCAAAATGGTCACCAAAATAGACCATTTTCCCAGAAAATGGACCGTTGTCTTGAGCGTTTTAACTCCTTGAAATTTTGGAGTTTCTGGTTCTGAAAACGGTTGGGAAAACAAAAATGGACCGTTGTCCCTTCCGTTTTAACTCGCAAAATTTGACGGACTTCTGGTCAGACAGATGTCTTCTTGGTAAACTGATCATAACTTTTTACTCTGGACTCGGATGAATGTAAGGTCAGTGGCATTGGAAATAAGACTCGAAGTCATTTAATTTGGTGGGTCATAGCCACCTAAATCTTTATATTCTAGGAGTTATGATCATTTGAAGTTGACCCTTAAAAAATCTTACACTAAAACTCAATCGGTAAGGAAGCTTTCAACTCAACTTTGAGCTAGTGGTTCTTTATGAACTCAATTCATATCGAATACACTTCCCACACATAAGTATTGATCTAAACACCTATTTACCATTTAAAATCATCTGGTTTGGATCTAACAACATATGAAAATGGTCTGGATCTTAGCTTAAAATTTTTGGGGTGTTACACTCAGGCAGGCTAAGGTATTATCCAAGAAGTCCCGGAGTGTGGATAATTTTAGTGGTTCTTATTCCAAAGGTCCTAGCCAAAATGTTCATTCATCTCATCCTATTCATTAAGCCTTGTCATCTTCTACCGGTGGTTATTGAGGGGCTATTCAGTAATCTCTAGCTACTAGAGGCCATGTGGCTTCCTATTTTTTGTCCAATAGACCCTCTCTTGAGTGAGGTTGTTTTCATTGTGGAGATGCGGGTCACTTCAAGAGAGAGTGCCCTATGAGGTAGGCAGGTAATCAGGTGTAGCAGTAGGCCAGGGTAGTGGTTTCAGTTGGTGGAGGTGGCAATGGCAGGGGTCATCCACAGGATGGGAAAGGTAATAATTAGGGAAGTCGTGGTGTTAAAAGAGGTAATGGTAACACAGGAAAAGGTGGAGCACAGCCTGCTAGGGAGGTTGCCCAGATTGATGATAGAGCTCATTGCTATGTCTTCCCAGGAAAGTCTAATGCCGAGGCATTTGATGCTGTAATAACAGGTACTATTCTTGTCTGTGACCAGATGGATGCTATTTTATTTGATTCAGGTTCCACTTACTCTTATGTATCTGTTAAATTTGCCTTGGGTCTAGCCTTGGTCTTTGATGTTCTTAATTCTCCTATTTATATTTCTACTCCAGTTGGTGAGTCTGTGGTAGTAACCTATGTGTATCATTTATGCTCTATTGTGTTTATGGTTTTTAGTTTTGGGTAGATTTGGTCATATTTGATATGCTGGATTTTGATATTATTTTGGGTATGACTTGGTTGTCTCCTTATCATGCTGTTTTGAACTATAATTCTAAGATAGTAACTCTAAAGATGAAGGGTATGGATAGACACGAGTAGGAGGGTGTGCATAAGTCTAAGCCAGTGAAAATTATATCCTTTGTTCTGGATAGAAAGCTAGTAGGGAAGGAGTGTTCAGCCTTCCTGGCTCATCTTCGAGATGTTAGTGCGGAGTCCCCTTCTATTGAGTCGGTCCCTGTGGTTTCTGAATTTTAGGAGGTATTTCCTATGGATATGCTTGGTATGACTTTGGACAGGGATATTGACTTTTGTATAGATTTGGAGCCAGACACTCATCTAATCTCTATTCCTCCTTATCAAATGGCTTTGGCAGAGTTGAGGGAACTCAAAACTCAGTTACAGGAACTTCTTGATAAGGGATTTATTCATCCCAGTGCTTCACCTTAGGGGTGCTCCGGTCTTGTTTGTTAAAAAGAAGGATGGTAGCATGAGTATGTGTATAGATTACAGGTAGTTGAACAAGGTTACCATCCGGAAGAAGTATCCCTTGCCCCGCATAGATGACTTTTTTGACCAGTTATAGGGTGATTCAGTGTCTTCCAAAATTGACTTGAGGTCAAGGTATAAGCAGTTGAAGATTAGGCTTGAGGATATACCTAAGACGGGTTTCAGGACTTAATATAGGCATTCTGAGTTCCTGGTAATGTCATTTGGGTTGACTAATGTGCCGGCGGCCTTCATGAGCTTGATGAATGGTGTTTTCAAGTCATTCTTGGATTCCTTTGTTATTGTATTTATTGATGACATTTTGATTTACTCCAAGAGTAAGGCGGATCATGCAAATTATCTTCCTATTATCTTGGAAATTTAGAAGGAAAAGAAGTTGTATGCAAAAATTTTGAAATGCGAATTTTGGTTATCTTCAGTTACCTTCTTAGGCCATGTGGTCTCGAAAAAGAGGGTGATGGTAGATCCCCAGAAGATTGAGGTGGTTAAGAGTTGGGTTCGGCCTAGCTCTGTGGTTGAGGTTAGGAGTTTTGTGGGTCTTACTAGCTACTATCGCAGGTTTGTCAAGAATGTTGCTTCTATTGCAACTCACATGAAAAGTTTGACTCAGAAGGAGGTACCATTTGTTTGGTCTGACAAGTGTGAGGAGAGCTTTCAAAAGCTCAAGACACTTTTGACTGCAACTCTTGTTCTCTCACTGCTGGTTGAAGGTAAGGAATTATTGTATTTTGTGATGCTTCACATTTGGGTTTAGGTGTTGTTTTGATGAAGGATAGGAATATCATAGCTTATGGTTTGACGCAATTGAAGCCTCACGAAAATAATTACCCAGCCCATGATTTGGAGTTGGCAGCGGTGGTATTTGCACTTAAGATCTAGAGGCACTATCTCTATGGTGTCAAGTATGAGGTGTTCACAGACCATCGTAGACTGCAACATGTGTTTACACAGAGGGATCTGAATATAACATAGAGGTGGATGGAGTTTTTGAAAGACTATGATGTGACCATCCAGTATCATCCGAGTAAGGCCAATATGGTGGCAAGCGCATTGAGTTGGAAAGAGGTAAGCATGGTCAGTTTGGCTTGTTGGGGGTGTCAAAGCGACCCTTGTCTAGAGAGATTCAAACTCTAGCATCCAAGTTCATGTAGTTTGGTATTACAGAAAAAAGTGGAGTGTTGTCCAGTATTGAGGTAAATTCAACATTTTTGGATGAAATCAAGGACAAAAAGTTTAAGGATATGCAATTGAATAAGCTTTGGAACAAGGTGGTGTCCAGTGAGACTTTCGACGCCACACTTGATGCATGTGGATTGTTGTGGTTTAAAGGGCGGATATGTGTCCCTCGAGTTGATGACTTGGTTCAGAATATGTTAGTTGAAGCTCATGGTTCACAATACTCTATTCATTCAGGTTTAACCAAAATGTACCGGGACTTAAGGCAACTTTATTGGTGGCCTAGGATGAAAAGGGATATAGTGGCATATGTTTCCAAGTGTCACAATTGTCAGCAGGTGAAGTACTAACACCAAGGACCTGTGAGTTTTCTTCAAAGGAGGCCCATTCCTGAGTGAAAGTGAGAAAGGATAGCCATGGACTTCGTGGTAGGTCTTCCTAAAACCTTGGGGAAGTATGACTCAATTTGGTTCATCATGGGTAGGCTTACTAAATTAGCCCATTATATTCCGGTTAGGGTGGATTACAGCTCCAAGCAGTTGGCCAAGATCTACGTCAAGGAGATAGTGAGGTTACATGGGGTACCACTTTCCATTATTTTAGATAGAGGTACATAGTTTACTTCTAAGTTCTGGGGTAGGTTGCATGAAGAGTTTTAGCACATCCTTTCATACTCAGACTAATGGACAGTCGGAGAGGATGATTCAGATGCTTGAGGACATGTTGAGGGCATGTGTGATTTACTTCAATGGCCATTGAGATCAGTTCTTGCCATTGTGTGAATTCTCCTACAACAACAGTTATCACTCCAGTACTGACTTGGCACCATTTGAGGTAATCTATGGGAGGGGATGTAGATCTCCTATAGGTTGGTTCATGGAAGGTGATGTGAAGCCTTTTGGCATTGATTTGATAAAGGAAGCTCAGGAAAAAGTGAGAGGTATCCAAACCAAGTTGCTGGCACCTCAGAGTAGACAAAGGAGTATGCAGATCACAAGGTAAGAGACATATCATTCTAGGTTAGTGAACAGGTTCTGTTGAAGGTGTCACCTATGAAAGGGGTCATGAAGTTTGGAAAGAAGGTTAAGCTTAGCCCTTGGTACACCAGTCCATTTGAGGTTCTCGAAGGTATGGGGACGATAGCTTACAGGTTGGCATTTCCACCCAGTTTGTCTGGAGTCCATCCAGTTTTCCATGTATCCATGCTAAAGAGATACCATGGGGATGAGGATTAAATCATCAAGTGGGATTCACTCTTTCTTAGATAAAGATCTTAGTTATGAGGAGGAGATGGTTTCCATTCTTGATCGGGTTATCCAGAAGTTGAGGACAAAGGAGATTAGATCGATGAAGGTTCAATGGAAGCATTATCCTGTTGAAGAAGCCACTTAGGAAACCGAGAAGGACATGTAAGATAAGTACCCTCACTTGTTTGAGGATTCTGGTATTACTTCCTTCTTGACATAGCTTATTTTCTTGTTTGATCATTCAGGGATGAACGATGGGTAAATTGGTATCTGTTGTAATGACCGTTCCTGTCATTATGGGTGAGCTAATCATGCAAGAAAATCGGGTAAGAAGTCTTCCAGAATTGGAAATTGAAAATTTAGGGCTAGGCTAGTCTTGGAAAAAATCAAAGCAAGGTGAAGTCTATGGCAATTCAGGGAAGGATTGGGTGAAATGATTAAATTTTAGCTTGTTTTTCTATTAGCTAAGGCATTAAGGAGTCCGTAGGACTTTTTGGAAATGAATTCGGGTGAGTAGAACTCCCGATATCGAACTTAACGTAAAGGGGTTGGCTCGGGATGTCATGGTTTGAGGGTGTGTTGTAAGATAAGCAAAATTGAGAGGATTTCCAAGTTTCTGTTCTGTCGCACCCGCTATAGCGGGTGACAAGCTGCTACCGCAATGCTGCTACAACAGAGAAATTCTTGCTATAGTGGGAGTCAGAGTCAGCCAACTCCACTATAGCGGGAGGCTTTCGCTATGGCGGTGATGCTATAGTAGGATTGGGCCGCTATAGCAGGGTTAATCATTGTAAATGCAAAAACTTCCCCAAAAACGTTCATTATTTCTTTTCAATATTTTGGGGAAGACAGAGGCAATTTGGGGCAATTCCTATCATTTATCCACCAGAATTCTTCGTTAAGGTAAGTATTTTATCCCCGTAAACTAGTACTTCGATTCCTATAGCTTAAAATCACTAATTACAAGCCTTGGGGAGGGTTTAACTTAACCTAAAATAGAATTTCTGGTGTAAAGGGGGATTATAAGGTGTAAAATCCTGGGTTTTTTATTTAGACTTGTTAATTCATTATTCCATTACCGTAATTCGCTAGTGTAATCATATAATTGGTAGTTCTAGGTGAATTGTTGGTGGGAAAGCCCTAGGTTGAGTGGAATGATCATGAGTTTGGCCTGGGGGGTTCGGGATTAGTTTATAATCCGTGAAAATTAAGGTCATTGGTTCAAATATTGTTGCACTTCTATTTTTAGACCAAAATCAAGTCGAAGCATCAAGGAAAGGAAAAACTCAGGTCCGGTAGAGCATTTCAGGCTTAGATTGAGGTAGGTGATAGTTGTTTGTAACTCAATTGCGTTATGTGTGCATAATAATTGTCTCATTAGTATTACTTGCACAATATGTGTTCAGGGAAAAAAAGAAATGAATGTTAAATGATATCTTAAGTGTCAATCTCATGCAATGAACCTGTTTTAAATGCTTGTTGGTTGTAGAAGTGTGATATGTTATCATTGTGGTTGTGATTGTTGTGATATCTGTGATTCATTGGTTGGATCGGGTACCACACCTGGTACAGTTCTATCATTCATTAGTTGGTTCGGGTACCATATCCAGTACATGTTTATTCATTGATGGCTCGGGTACCTAATCTGGTACAGGTTCATTTATGGTTAGCTCAGGTACCACGCCTCGTATAGGTTTACTTGTTATTTATATGTGTTGGTTACTTGAGTGAACCAGGCTTATATGTTGTGATGTTATTCTTACCCGTTGTTCCCTCGGTGGCCGGGTCAGTATGTTTAAGTGCTGAGGTGGTTTTGGATGTAAATCGGGAATTCATGTTAAGTGACATAGATGATGTCCTAAGGATCCTTATGTCACGATCCGATTTCTCAGGTTGTGATGGAACCTCCTACACCCCACCAGTAGGTAAGCCAAAACTCTTAACCCGGAACACCGAGTAGCGGGCTAATACGAGACATGATACAAAAGCGGAACAAGCGGATACACGATAGAGATAAAAAGAGCAGAAAATAGAATAAAGCAGAAGTAAGGAGTAGTCATACAGAAAACCCTCAAAACCTGGTATCAGTCGGCACAAAATCTACTACAACATATGGAGTACTAGATAGATACAAATATACATGATATTCTCCGAATATACATAATGGGGACTAATCCCAAAATAGAGGGAGACAAGCCAACTCAGGTAGCCAGAAGCTCACCCTAGATCTCCGAATCAGCAACTCCGCACCACGACAACGTTAGCAGCAATAACTCATGCTAGGGTCTGCATCAAGGAAAAAGATGCAGAAGCATAGCATGAGTACAAAAAACACGTTGTACCTAGTAGGCGTCATAGGCCGACAGAGCTCAAATAAGATAAAAGTACATAAAATGTGAATATACTACATGGAAATGAAGAGGGAGTCCGTATAAGGGTACATGTCATATTCTCCAGATATACAAAATGAGGAATAATCCCAAAATAGAGGGAGACAAGTCAGCTCAGGTCGCCAGAAGCTTACCCTAGATCTCCAAATCAACAACTCCGCACCAGGACATCGTTAGCAGCGATAACTCGTGCTAGGGTCTGCATCAAGGAAAAAGATGCAGAAGCATAGAATGAGTACAAAAACACGCAGTACCCAGTAGGCATCAAAGGCCAATAGAGCTCAAATAAGATAAAAGTACAGAAAATATGAATATACTATAGGGAAATGAAGAGGGAGTCAGTATAAGGGTACAAGTCATAGCTAGAAAATACTAAGGCAAAAAATAATAAGCTGAGCGAAGTGTAAAACATGAAAAGTAAAGCAATGTGAAGTAAAGTGAAGTAGAATAGTCTAGCTATAACCTAATCGAGCCCCCATAAGCTCGGAAGGTTCACATAATCAGAGAATAACCTAACTGGACCCCCATAAGCCCGAAAGGTAGAACGATTAAGTGAAAATGATAAATAAGTTCTAACACATCTCGAGAACTATTGGAAATTCCATATGATAGATATCTAAATTAACCACTCCAACACCCCAAAGTCGACTAACTAAGCTAAGGCAAGCAAGGATATATAATTAAATACAACTAAAGGCACTACACCGGCTATGCTAAGACCAACATGTACAAGCAAGGGTATCACTAAGGTTCTCAATCCTCGATCCTAAGATAAAGCCCTAAAATCACTGCGAGAGTCAAAATCACTTAACACTATTCAATCCATAAATTCCCACCAACAATTAGCACAAACCATACTCTCATCTTATGCGAGCTAAGTCCAAAAGTAAGTAAGTCGTAGCCTACCTCGAAGCCGATCATGCGCGCTCGTACCTACTAGACTGGAGCATTTTCTTTCTTGGAAGCCTTCGACTGTTGTGATGCTATCATAATGATAATCTACTTGTTAAAATATGAACAATGGTACCCATATTGCAGTTTAACAATTCGAGTCAAAAATTAGGTGAAAAATCACCTGTGAGGCCCGCATACGAACTTTGAAAACTAAATTAGGAAAAAGGTCCCTCGTGGGACAAGGATTATATGCTGAACTTATTGAGCAAAAATAGTCTCAAAATCGAGCACAAAACAACACCCTAAACCCAAGAAACAAAAGAAGAACCAACTAAGAAGTTAAACAGAATTAAGGGTCAGAAACTTACAATTGATGATGGGTAATCGACCATGGACAAGAAATAATCACCCTAAATAGCCTAAATGATCCCACACTGAATTTTATGCTTAGAGATCTAGAGTAATGGAGGAGTTTTGGTTTGGAATGATTTAAAATGACGAAGAAGAGTTTAGTAATAGCTATCTCCGCAAAAGTAGAGATTTTCATTACAAATACAGATGTCACTGTTTACCCATGCCTCTGTAAAATCGGAGAAATCTCCGCAAATGCGAAAGTCACAAAAGCAACAGATACTCTGCAAAAGCGTAGGTCTCCGGACAGATGCACCTCCGCAAAAGTAGAGAATTGTCCACAAATATGGTGCTTTACTGCAAAAGTGGTACACGCAAATGCGACAAAGGGGCCACAAAAATAGAAACACCAAAACCAACATACTAGAAAAATTTCAGCTAAGTTTCAAATACTCGAATGGACCCTCGAGATTTATATGGAACCCCGTGAAGACAAACCAAACATGCTACCCTACCAAAAATGACATTCCGGACTCAATGGAATTGATGAAATTCCTAATGAAGATTGATTTACGGAAAAGTGGACCCCATGCCTAAAAACTTACTTTTTACAAAAAGGAACCCAATAGCCCAAAATGAGTCTGGAAGTCTCGTGACCCAAACCAAAGGTCCCTGTAGCCCAAAGTCGACATTATTGAGCTAGCAGCACTGATGGAATTCTCATCCGAGGCTCTCTTCACTGAATGTTGACCAAAGTCAACTCTTTTAACTTTAAAAGTTTCAAAATAGAAAAATGGGCTTAAAACACAAATGAACTGCCTGGGAATCAAACCGTTAGTCTCGATAGGTCATAAATGACCTGTAGACGCTGTAGGAAGGCTCAAAACACAGAAACAAATGAAAATAGAGCAAATGACCTTGACGATAATTACAACATCAACTACTAAAAGGACTTTCATCCTTTAAAGTTAGAAAAAAGAAAGTACCCGAAGGCTTGAAATGACTAGGATACTGGGCCCGCATATCATGATCAGACTACCAAGTAGCCTCCACAATGGGATGATGTCTCCACTGCACCTTAACCACCAGAATATGTCTAGACCTCAACTGCCTAGCATCCTAAGCTAAAATAGCTATTGGCTCCTCCTCAAAAGTCTAATGATCATCCAACTGAACCGAATCCCACTAAAGCATGTGAGACTCATCTGGAATATAATGACGGAGCATCAATACATGGAAAACTAGATGAATGGCAGAAAAGGCTGGAGGCAAGGCTAACTCATAAGCAATATCACCCACTCGCTGAAGAATCTCAAATGACCCAATATACTTGGAGCTAAGCTCACCCCTCGTCCTGAACCTCACCACGCTCTTCATGGGTGACACACAGAGGAACACACGGTCACCAACCCCAAACTCTAAGGCACGATACCTACGCTCAACATAACTCTTTTGTCTACTCTGAGCTGCCTAAAGTCTATCCTGAATCAACAATACACTATCCAAAGAATCACGTAACAAATTTGTACTCTGCGGCATAGCCTCAAAAGCATCAAACCACCCAATAGGAGACCTACATCGCCTATCATACAATGCCTCAAAGAGAGCCATCTGAAAATTCTCAAATGGTAACTATTATTATAAGCAAACTCCGCCAATACTATAAACTAGTCCTAGTGACCCCCAAAATACAGAACACAGGAACGGAGCATATCCTCAAGAACCTGAATAGTCTGCTCAGACTGTCCATCAGTCTGCAGGTGAAACACTATGCTAAGATCAACCCAAGAACCCAACTCTGCCTGAAATGCCCTCTAAAAGTGAGAAGTGAATTGCATACCTCTATGTGAAAATAATGAACACCAGAACACCATGAAGACAAACTATCTCTTGCACGTAGATCTGAGCTAACCTCTCAGCATTGAAGGAAGATTGAACATGTAGAAAGTGAGCAGACTTAGTCAACCGGTCCACAATGACCCAAATACTATCAAAACCACAAAAAGTATGTGGTAAGCCAACTATAAAGTCCATGGTAATCCGCTCCCACTACCACTCGAGAATGGGCAAACTCTGAAGCAAACCACCATATCTCATGTGCTTGAACTTCACTTGCTGATAGTACAAGCACCAAGATACAAACTCTGCTATATCGCTCTTCATCCCACTCCACCAGTAATGCTGTCTGAAGTTCCTATACATCTTAGATTCCCTGGGATGAATGGATATCTGGAAGAATGAGCCTTCTGTAATATCAACTGAATCAAGTCACCAACCCTCGGAACACAAATACGACCCTCAAATCTCAAGACACCCTTTCAATCTAAGGCAGCCCTACTGACCTCACCACTCAACACCTGATCTCGAAGCCCAGAAAGCTGAATATCCTCAAACTATTGCTCTCGAATCTGCTCCCACAACATAGACTGAGCCTCAACTCAGGCAAGAATCATCCTAGGGTCATAAATATCAATTCGAACCAACCAATTGGCTAAGGACTGAATGTCCAAAGCCAAAGGCCTCTCAGAAACTGATAGGAAGGCTAAACTACCCATACTCGCTGCTTTCTAACTCAAGGCATCTGCTACTATATTTGCCTTGCCCAGATGATAAAAAATAGAGAGATCATAGTCCTTCGGCAACTTTATCCATCTTTGTTGCCTCAAATTATGATCCTTATAGCTCAAAATATATTGTAGGCTATGATAGTCGGTGAATATCTCACAATGAACACCATATAGGTAATGCCTCCAAATCATAAGCGTGAAAACTACCACCGCCAACTCCAAGTCATGGGTCGGGTAGTTGAGCTCATGTACCTTAAACTGTCTATAAGAATATGTTATTACTCGACCCTGTTGCATCAAAACACAACCCAAACCAACACCTGAAGCATCACAATAAATTGTGAAACCCTGGCCCGCAATTAGAAGAGTCAATATCAGAGTTATAGTCAACAAGGTATTGAGCTTCAAAAAGCTCATATCGCATTCATCAGACCACTGAAATGGGACATCCTACCTAGTCAGTCTAGTGAATGGTGTTGCAATGAAAGATAAGTCCTCAATGAACCATATGTAATAACCAGCCAACCCAATAAAACTGGGAACCTCGATAGGAGAAGTGGGCCTAGCCCAATCATGAACTACCTCAATCATCATCAGGTCTACCATGATTACATCCTTAGACACTACATGCCCCAATAATGCCACAAAATCAAGCCAAAACTCACACTTTGAAAACTTGGCATAAAGTCGTTGATCTCTCAAAGTCTGAAACACAATCCCCAAATACTGCTCGTGCTCCTTCCTACTCCTTGAGTATACAATGATGTCATTAATGAAAACTATCATTAAGGAGGCCAAATAATTCCTGAACATACGGTTCATCAAATCCATGAATGCGTCTGAGGCATTGGTCAACTCAATAGACATCACCAGGAACTCATAATGGTCGTAGCGAGTCCTAAAAGCTACCTTGGGGATGTTCACCACCTAAATCCTCAACTGATGGTAACCGTATCTCAAGTCAATCTTAGAAAATATGGCTTCACCCTAAATCTGATCAAATAAGTCATCAATACGTGAAATCGGATACTTATTCTTAATAGTCACCTTATTCAACTACCAGTAATCAATACACATAAGCATAGTTTCATTCTTCTGCTTCATAAAAAGGACAGGAGCACCCCATGGAGAAACACTTGGCTAAATAAAACCCTTACCTAGAAGGTTTTGAAGCTGAACGCTAAGCTCACTCAACTCAGCAGGAGCCATACGGTAGGGTGGAAAAAAATAGGCATGGTGCCCAGCTCGACATCAATAGAAAAGTCTACATCACGCTCAGGTGGGAGGCTAGGTAAGTCAGCTGGAAGGACATCAGTGAACTCCTAAACTACAAGAACGAAATTAAGAGAGGGAACATCGGGACTAATATCATGGACATAAGTAAGGTAAGCTAGACACCTTTTTGACACCAAACTCCTAGATTGAATATAAGAAATGATCCCCATTGGCGTATGACTAACATAACCCTACCACACAATCAGGGGCATACCAAGCATGTCTAAGGTAATGGTCTTGGCGAAGCAATCCAAGATCGCATGATAAGGGGATAACCATTCCATGCCCAGAATAGCATTGACATCTATCATATAGAGCAAAACAAGATCCACACTACTGTCACACTGCCTAATAGTCACCATAAAGGATCTAAATACTCAATCCACTACTAAAGAATCACCTATGGGAGTAGCTATATGCAATAGCACAAGCAAGGGCTCACTAGACAATCCCAATCAAGAAGCAAAATACACAGACATATATGATTGAGTAGAGCCCAGATCAAATAAAATAGATGCTAGCTGATGGCATACTGAAATCCTACCTGCAATCACTGAGTATGAAGCCTCTGCCTCTGTCCTACCATGAACGACATACAACTGACTGCGCCCACCTCTAGGTTGAGTGCCTGTATGACCACCTGTCCTACTCAACTGAGCACCACCAAGAGCACCTCTACTACTCTGAGATCCTCCCCTACCACTCTGAGCACCACCTCTGGCCGGTGGAACCACTACCCTAAGGGGACAAAAAGCTGCTGAAGTCTCGGCCATCCCACACCGGGGATAATCTCTAGCATAGTAACTAAACTCCCCACACTCATAAAAACCCTAAGGGGCCCTGCCCTACTGTAAAGTACCTGCTGAACCAGGATGGCCACCATAGCCTAAAGACCTAGAATATGAACCCCTCAAATACTGACCGGAGCTCTGACCTTTGTACCCTGACTAGCTGTTACTACTTGAAAGCTGAAGTGAGGTCTGAATGGGCCTAGTAGGTTGAAAGTACCTCTGCTACTGACCCCTACAAAAAGAACCCCTACTATGGAACTGGGAACCATTATAGTTGCCCTGATGTCGGGGTCTTTTATCATGCCTCTATAGGCCTCGTTATGAATAGACTTAATGGCACAGGCATAATCAACCAACTCTAGGAAAGTCTGGCCAGAAGACACCATACTCTCTGTAGCTAAGCGAAGCTGAAACCTCAACCCTCTCATAAAGCACCACACTCTCTCATGCTCGATAGGCATAATCATAGTGGCATGTCTGGATAACTCATGAAACCTCTACTCATACGCTATCACACTCATAGAACCCTGCTCCAGCCTTGAGAATGCATCTCAAAGTCTCTCACACTCACTGCGAGGCATGTACTTCCCTAAGAAGGCCTCAGAGAACTGTGCTCAAGTCATAGAAGGAGACACAGATGGTCTACTCTCTGAATATGCCCTCCACTACTGTCTCGCCAGACTTTCAAGCTGAAATACAATGTAGTTTTCCCCGTGAGAATCCACTAGTCCGAGGTTATACAACCTCTCTTGGTAACTGGTAAGAAACTCATGCGCATCCTCTCTTAAAGCACCAGAAAGCCTCACTGAGGCCAATCTAAGAAACTGACCCAGTATCTTCTGCTCCTCAGAAGTTATGACTGGATGAGCTGCCATTAGTGGGTCAACTAACAGAACTAGCGGTACCTCAACATAGGGAGCCGCAGCAGCAGGCTGCACCCCTATACCCTACATACCATGTACTGTTCCCTGAGCCAAATTCTGAGGTAGTCCTCCCAAGGCACTCAATAACTGAGCTAAAGTGGCCTGAAGAGCCGGTGAAATTGTAGGTCCGGGTGGAGGCTGGGCTGGTCCCTGCTCCACTGGCTATTGTGGTGGTAGATCCTCTATCACTAGCTGTGGATCAATCTCAGGCTCCTGAACATATATAGGCACAAGTGATGGATCTATGGCCTAGCCTCGAGCTGGTGCTATTGCACGTGCCCGACCTCGACCTCGAGGTCAACCTCTACCTTTGCCCTGGGCTGGGGCCCTAGCTACTGGCACGGGGGACTCACCCTCGATCACTGTGGCTCTCATCCTACACATCTAATAAAGAATGAAACAAACATTATTTAGAAGTTGATTAAAGTCAAAAACATATGATAGAGAATCAAAAATATGGAATGTTTCCTAAAAATGCCCTGCAGCCTCCCGAATATAGGATACATATGTCATCATACTGATCCAAGAGACTCTACTAGGCACCTGCTCTTATACCAATTATACCGGCGAACCTAGGCCTCTGATACCAATCTGTCACGACCCAATTTGTCAAGTTGTGATGACACCTACTACACCCTACCATTAGGTAAGCCAAAACCCTTAGCCCAAAACACTGAGTAATAGGCTAATATGAGACACAATATATAATCAGAACAAGCGGATACATGATAGAGATAAAAAGAGCAGAAAACATAATAAAACATAAATAAGGAGTAGTCATACAGAAAACCCCCAAAACCTAGTATCAGTTAGTACAAGAGCTACTACAACATAAGGAGTACAAGATAGATACAAATATACATAATAGTTTTTGGATATACAAAAAAGGGACTAATCCCAAAATAGAGGGAGACAAGTCAGCTCCGATTGCCAGAAGCTCACCCTAAATCTCTAAATTGGCAAATTCGCACCAGGACAACATCAGCAGTGATAACTCATGCTAGGGTCTGCATCAGGGAAACAAATGCAGAAGTGTAGTATAAGTACCAAAGCACGTGGTACCCAGTAGGCATCATAGGCCGACTGAGCTTAAATAAGATAAAAGTACAGAAAATGTGAATATACTACAGGGAAATGAAGAGGGAGTCAGTATAAGGGTACATGTCATAGCGAGAAAATACTAAGGCAGAAAATAATGAGTTGAGAAAAGCATAAAATATGAAAAGTAAATCAATATGAATTAAAGTGAAGTAGAATAGTCTATCTACAACCTAACCGAGCCCCCATAAGTCAAAAAGGTACACAAAATCAGTGAATAAGCTAACTGGAACCCCCATAAATCCGTAAGGTACAACTAGCAAACAATAGACCCAACTAGACCTCCCATAAGTCCAGAGGATGCAAACAACAGACCATAGTGACTAACAATCAATCTAATGGGGTAATAAAGGTGGAATCGTGCCATGATATGTCATATAATTTGTGCCAAGTGCCAATAGTACCATATACTCCTCCAGTTATAGCTTGCAAAGGCAGGATGTCATGACCCAAACCATCGTGAGTGGCACCCACCCAACCCCCGAATAAGCGAACCAGTAGAGTTCAAACCTTATCCTAGACTAACAACCTAAAACCAGCAAACAAGAAATAAACTAGCAATTCAAATAAGCAAAAGTAATTTTATTAAAATAAAACTTCGGAAATCCCCCCTAGAATTTGAAAGTCATCGTACCCAAAATATCTACCAAAGCTAGAGTACGGGGATGCAACCCGAAAGAAAATAATAAAATAGTCTAAGCCTGAAACAATTGAGCTACAACTCAAATGGATGGAAATCAAGGAAGCTTGGTCGAATAGCTCACCCTTGATATCATGAACAATCAGGCCTACAAGTGAGGTCGTGCGTCAACCACCGAAAGATTTCTAGTACTCATAAAAGACAAGCAAGTGCAGTATGAGTACACAACTACCCTGTACTGGTAGGATCATCAGCTAGTTCCAAATATACAATGAATTGTAGTACAAAAATCAAGTACAAGTACAAGAAACACATAATCCAGTTACTAATCAATTCTAGACCACAAATCTCCTCCTAACTTGTCTCTACATACCAACCAACTTTTATACGAAAGTCAACGCGTACAATAACTTCTTATCTATATAGCCCGGACCCACCCTGGGATCCCCTCTAATCAACACCTAAGTGTTAACAAGCAAAATTGGTCTACACCAAGACCAACTCTAAAATTGGATAGAACAATAACCCAGCCTCTCAAGGACTATATGCAAATATCACATTCCAATTACAAAGCCCGGTCCACTCATGTAAACATTAATAAAGATGCAATCAATACAATAAAGTAAACCCATACCAGGCATGGTACCCGAGCCAACTGTTAGTGTTATCCCGTACTAGGCATGGTACCCGAGCCAACCATTAGTATATCTTGTACCAGGCGTGGTACCCGAGCCAACTGAATGTCAAACAATCCACAGTCACAACAATGAACAATTAACTTGTAAAACCAATAAGCAAAATGCATAGTTCAACAAGACTGATAAAACATGACTATTAGACATTCCTAAACATTTCCGAAGCCATGCATCTCATACAAATACTTAGATATAAGCACTTAAACACACAAAGCAAACATAAATCAAACCATCACCTATCTCAAAATGATCCGAGCTCTACTCAACTGGAGCTTTCCCATTTCCCGACGTTCTTGCCAGTTCTTGGTCTAAAATAATACACAATAACCAAGAATTAATCTTTATGGCCTACCGTTTACTCGAATTACGCAAAAACCCTAAACCCCAGGCCACCAATGATTATTTCACCCTCTCCCCGGGCTTTCTCACCGTTAATTCACCTAGTTATACCATTTTTATGAATAAAATTAGGAAATTAAGGTCACGTGAATAATAAAACGTAAATTTAACAATACCCAAGAACTTCTACCCCTAGAATCCCCCTTTATCCCCATATTCTATCATCCCTAAATCAGTCCAAACCTCTCCTCAAGTCTGCCTCTAGCAATTCTATCGCATAGGAAAAGTAATTCGGAGTTCGGGGAGTAAAAGTCTTACCTTAGGGAAGAAAAACAATGAAGAAAGGGGGAGAAATGCTTGAAATCGCCCTAGTTCTTTTCCCAAATGACTTGCATAAAACTGAACTATTTTGGGGAAGTTTCTAAATTAAATCCCATCGTGCTCCGCTATAGCGGTCGGCTTCCGCTATAGCGGTACCGCAGTAGCGGAGTCAACCGCTATGGCGGAGGTTAACTGCCTTGACTTTCACTATAGCGGGATTTTCTTATGCTATATCAGAGGTCACTATGGTGGAGCTGTGGCACTAATAATGGACAGAATGTTGGGAATTCTCCAAAATTGGTCCATTTTACAACACACTTGCTTCACCAGATGATCCGAAATAACCTCTTCACGTCAACCTCGATTCCGGGAGTTATACTTACCCAAATTTGATTCCGAAAAGTCCCCCGAACTCCTTTATGTCTTGGCTACATGGAAAGCTAGCTAGAATCAAGACATATCACCCCATCCTTACCCATATTTCCCTAGACTATACCTCACTCCAAATCTTGTCGAGATGAGCCTAGCCTAGAATTTCAAACTCCCAAACCCAAAGTTTTCTAACTCTAAAACTTGGCACGAATGGATTACCCTTAATGACGGACCCAGTCATTAAAACAAATACCAATTTACCCATCGTTCATCCCCGAATGATCAAACCTAAAATTACAAAAATAAATAGAGGAAGGTGTAGTACCTGAATCCTCAAACAAGTGAGGGTACTTATCCCGCATGTCCTTCTCGGTTTCCTAAGTGGCTTCCTCAACTAGACTATGCTTCCATTGAACCCTTACCATATTAATCACCTTTGTCTTCAATTTATGGACATCCCGAGCAAGAATAAAAACTGGTTCCTTTTCATAACGAAGATCTTTATCGAAAAGAACCTCATCCCACTTGATGATGTAGTCCCCATCCCCATGGTATTCCTTAAGCATGGATACATGGAATACCGGATGGACACCCGACAAACTAGGCAACAGTGCCAACTTGTAAGCCACAGGCCCCAAAATCTCAAAAACCTCAAATGGACTGATGAACCAAGGGCTGAGCTTGCCCTTCTTACCAAATCACATAACTCCCTTCATTGGTGACACCTTCAACAACACCCGTTCACCAATCTGAAATTCCATGTCCCGGACCTTGCAATTCGCATATTCCTTCTGCCTGCTTTGGGCAGCTAGCAATTTGGTCTAAATGCCTCTTACCTTTTCCTGCGCTTCCCTTACAAAATCCACACCTATAGGCTTTACATCGCCTTTCTCAAACCATCCAACCAGTGATCTACAACCCCTCTTATATAATGCCTCGAATGGTGCCATGTCGATACTGGAGTGGTAGCTATTGTGGTACGAGAACTCGCACAATGGTAGAAATTGGTCCCAATGACCCTCGAAGTCCATCACACATGCTCTCAGCATGTCCTCCAATACCTGGATCGTCCACTCTGACTGACCATCAGTCTGAGGATGGAAGGTTGTACTAAAGGTGAGTTGTGTACCCAACTCTTCATGCAACATACCCCAAAACTTAGAGATGAACTGTGTACCCCTGTCTGAAATGATGGACAGTGGCATCCCATGCAATCTCACAATCTCCTTCACGTAGATCTTAGCCAATTACTGAGAATTGTAATCTACCCTGACCGGAATAAAATGTGCGGACTTGGTCAGCCTGTCAACAATGACCCAAATTGAGTCATACTTCCCCAACGTCTTGGGAAGACCCACCACAAAATCCATGGCTATCATCTTCCACTTCCACTCTGGAATTGGCATTCTCTGAAGTAGTCCTACAAGTCTCTGATGCTCATATTTTACCTACTGACAGTTCTGATACTTGGACACAAAATCCACTATGTCCCTTTGTTGACACCCAATTTTTGCCCTCCACATTCGTAATTAATTTCGAGCTTCTACTATTTTAAACAATTTTGAAATAGTTATCCTTATAAAAGATTTAAGGTTTTTAAAATTAATTTGAGGTTAATTTAGTAATTTTAGGTGAAATATGTGTACTCTATATTTAATTATATAACAGTATATAAATTTTACTTAAAGAAATATTTTGAAAGTTATTTTAAATGAAAACCTTATTTAAAGTTCTAAATATGCTTCATTTTCCTCAAAACTAATTTAAATATAAGAAATGATCGTATGATTAATTCTTTGATCTTTAACGAGTTAACTATGTTTTGTAGAATAATTATTCTTAATTGTTAAAGCTATAAGCTCATTTAATTAATTAGAGACTTAATCCGTTTCATTTTGATTACGGCCACATAACTCCCTTCATTGGTGACACCTTCAACAACACCCGTTCACCAATCTGAAATTCCATGTCCCGGACCTTGCGATTCGCATATTCCTTCTGCCTGCTTTGGGCAGCTAGCAATTTGGTCTGAATGCCTCTTACCTTTTCCTGTGCTTCCCTTACCAAATCCACACCCATAGGCTTTACATCGCCTTTCTCAAACCATCCAACCAGTGATCTACAACCTCTCTTATACAATGCCTCGAATGGTTCCATGTCGATACTGGAGTGGTAGCTATTGTTGTAGGAGAACTCGTACAATGGTAGAAACTGGCTCCAATGACCTTCGAAGTCCATCACACATGCTCTCAGCATGTCCTCCAATACCTGCATCGTCCACTCCGACTGACCATCAGTCTAAGGATGGAAGGTTGTACTAAAGGTGAGTTGTGTACCCAACTCTTCATGAAACATACCCCAAAACTTAGAGATGAACTGTGTACCGCTGTCTGAAATGATAGACAGTGGCATCCCATGAAATCTCACAATCTCTTTCACGTAGATCTTAGTCAATTGCTGCGAATTGTAATCTACTCTGACCAGAATGAAATGTGCGGACTTGGTCAGCCTGTCAACAATGACCCAAATTGAGACATACTTCCCCAACGTCTTGGGAAGACCCACCACAAAATCCATGGCTATCCTCTCCCACTTCCACTCTGGAATTGGCATTCTTTGAAGTAGTCCTACAAGTCTCTGATGCTCATATTTTACCTACTGACAGTTTTGACACTTGGACACAAAATCCACTATGTCCCTTTATTGACATTCAATTTTTGCCCTCCACATTCGTAATTAATTTTGAGCTTCTACTATTTTAAACAATTTTGAAATAATTATCTTTATAAAAGATTTAAGGTTTTTAAAATTAATTTGAGGTTAATTTAGTAATTTTAGGTGAAATATGTGTACTTTATATTTAATTATATAACAGTATATAAATTTTACTTAAAGAAATATTTCGAAAGTTATTTTAAATGAAAACCTTGTTTAAAGTTCTAAATATGCTTCATTTTCCTCGAAACTAATTTAAATATAAGAAATGATCGTATGATTATTTCTTTGATCTTGAACGAGTTAACTATGTTTTGTAGAAAAATTATTCTTAATTGTTAAAGCTAGAAGCTCATTTAATTAATTAGAGACTTAATCTGTTTCATTTCGATTACGTCCACATAACTCCCTTCATTGGTGACACCTTCAACAACACCCGTTCACCAATCTGAAATTCCATGTCCCGGACCTTGCAATTCGCATATTCCTTCTTCCTGCTTTGGGCAGCTAGCAATTTGGTCTGAATGCCTCTTACCTTTTCCTGCGCTTCCCTTACCAAATCCACACCCATAGGCTTTACATCGCCTTTCTCAAACCATCCAACTAGTGATCTACAACCCCTCTTATACAATGCCTCGAATGGTGCCATGTCGATACTAGAGTGGTAGCTATTGTTGTACGAGAACTCGCACAATGGTAGAAATTGGTCCCAATGACCCTCGAAGTCCATCACACATGCTCTCAGCATGTCCTCCAATACCTGGATCGTCCACTCTGACTGACCATCAGTCTGAGGATGGAAGGTTGTACTAAAGGTGAGTTGTGTACCCAACTCTTTATGCAACATACCCCAAAACTTAGAGATGAACTGTGTACCCCTGTCTGAAATGATGGACAATGGCATCCCATGCAATCTCACAATCTCCTTCATGTAGATTTTAGCCAATTGATGTGAATTGTAATCTACCCTGACTGGAATGAAATGTGCGGACTTGGTCAGCTTGTCAACAATGACCCAAATTGAGTCATACTTCCCCAACGTCTTGGGAAGACCCACCACAAAATCCATGGCTATCATCTCCCACTTCCACTCTGGAATTGACATTCTCTGAAGTAGTCCTACAAGTCTCTGATGCTCATATTTTACCTACTGACAGTTCTGACACTTTGACACAAAATCCACTATGTCCCTTTGTTGACACCCAATTTTTGCCTTCCACATTCGTAATCAATTTCGAGCTTCTACTATTTTAAACAATTTTGAAATAATTATCTTTATAAAAGATTTAAGGTTTTTAAAATTAATTTGAGGTTAATTTAGTAATTTTAGGTGAAATATGTGTACTCTATATTTAATTATATAACAATATATAAATTTTACTTAAAGAAATATTTCGAAAGTTATTTTAAATGAAAACCTTGTTTAAAGTTCGAAATATGCTTCATTTTCCTCAAAACTAATTTAAATATAAGAAATGATCGTATGATTAATTCTTTGATCTTGAACGAGTTAACTATGTTTTGTAGAATACTTATTCTTAATTGTTAAAGCTAGAAGCTCATTTAATTAATTAGAGACTTAATCCATTTCATTTCGATTACGGCCTAAACTCTCTAATTTTATCATTTGGCTATATTTTCAATGGTTTGGTTAGTTCTTAAATATAATTGGACACATTTTGCAAAGCAATGTGGCCAATTCCTTAACCATCTTATTCCCTTCAATTTCCAGCCAAATTGAACGAACAAACAATTTCCTCCGGCCCAACATTCTTAACCCGATCCAAGCCCACACCAAAACACACCTTATACTCCTCTTTTCCCCTTACTCTATCATTAGCAGACAACCAAACAAACCTTATCCTCCCTCTCTTCTTGTATTTTCTTCACAGACAACAACAAGAAACTCAGAAATGCCTCCTCCGTCAACCAGTACCAAACGATAACGAGAAACAACAACAAACAATGCCCAAACCCTGTCGAAATTTCCAAACGATATCCAATTCCCCGTCAAGTGTGTGATGTCCTAGACCCAAAATATTCTAGAGGCCCTAGGTGGCACCTCCTCCACGAATTTGGCAAAAATTCTTGTACGATTTGGTACAATTTCTTCCCCCCAAGCTTATCCATTTTCCAATTCAAATTTTTCTTCATGAAATTCCCAAAAAACCCATCGGATTTCCCCACAAATCTCCCAAAATATTTCTATATAAACCCTCCCCTTTCATTGTGTGAGAGAGATGAAATTTTTGGGAAAAACTTGGGGATTTTGGTTGAGCATTCCACTAATCTCACGTAACCAAAGTTTCGGAGAGAAAAGCACTCAAAAAGTCCCTGTTGATTTCAATTCGAACTCTGACGGTGTGTTGAAGTTCTCTGACGAAAGCTCGATTCTCAGTTTGCTGCTCCAGAATAGGTAAATGATTAATCTTTTCTCCACTTATTTTTTCACGTCTAAGTATTACGATGTGAAACTTTATGATTATTGTGGGTCTATGACTCTCTGGGTTGGTCTTGTTTGATGTATGTGTTTGTTGTGTTAAGAAATTATGATTTAAAATTTAAAATTCGTTTGTTTGAAGCTACTGTCCAGTTCAAAAGTTTTTTTCGAAATTTTGTTGTTTTTCTTGTTCTTTGTTCATCCCGTCTTAATAATTGCTCACGTGTTCATGTGGGCATTGTTGTGCTATTAATATGTATAAAGTATAGTTGTTCCTAAGGGGTTCTTTTGGTTCACAATACCATGTATAATCCTTTGGGAAAGAAAAGGTCTTAGGGTATTACTCCTTTGTCTTTCTCTAAGTCTTAACTAAAAAAAACACGAAGCTTTACGATAGTTTCCCATTCTTACCTCTAATTTCTTTTTCTTGAAGCTCTATGTTGTGTGGTTGATTTCAGTTTGATTGTTGGTTTTTTCTTTGTTATTTGTCGTTGAATACTAGTTTGAAGTTCAAGAAATCTCCCTGGCTCATCATACTAGAAAAGGTTCTTGAAGTAAGGTTTATGGGAAAAAGGATTTTCTTCTTGAATCATTTATTATTTGGAAGAAAATTTGAGAATTGGCAAGTTAACCCCTATAGCTTAATTCCAATTCTCGAATGATGTTTAGTCTTATTTTGTTGTCCATGAAGGTTAAGCCTAAACCAAATTCCAAGCTTTAAAGTGATGACCTATGACTATAATTTATCTTTTAAGACGAATTTGAGGGAAGTCACTACCTCTTTTGACTGATTGTTTAGGATATGAATAAGGTGAAATGGTTTTCGACATGGAAAACTTCATCTATGGTTTGGTGGTGAAGTGGATTTTTCTTCCCAACTCTACTCTCTCTTTTCAAATAGTCTCTCCAATTTCCTTCCCTTTATGTTGAATTCTCTATGATATGAGAGAAATAGAAGTAAGAGGAGTATTTTACTAGAACTTTCTTTTATCTTTAACTTACGTGATATGAATAATGGCTTCATAATAGCTTCCTTATAGCTCCTCTATGATGCCATTATATCACTGATAAAGGTCAATGAACCCTTGTTTCTTTCTTCTTTGATGTTGTGCTTAATTCTGTTTTGGGGAAGCTTGATATTCTCTTACCATAGCTCTACTAACAGTGAAGGTCAGCGACCTAAGTTAATGAGGGCATTTTCGTGACACTGTGCAAGGTACACGACTTGTTTTAAGCAAGTCTTGTCTTAACTACAACTCCTGAAATTTGTGTGGCCTGCTTGTTATCAGATGAACCTATTTTGAACAGCTCTTAACCCATTTGTTCCATATTCACTTATAAAAATAACTTTTGATAACTTATTGTGTATTGGTATGCTTATGTGATAAAAGTTATTTACTTATGTTGGATTTAAAAAGATTAAAATGAGTTTCAATATATTCTCGTGATAACACTTCTTGGATTATTTTTTTACCAAGATAAATTAAGTGTTGTTGCCATAAAATATGCTCCTTTATGGTGTCAAGATAATGAACTTTTCTTTTCTTTTCGTCCTCATGAATTTGATAAAGCTGGTTGCTTGCATAATTGTCCTGAAATAGTAACAGTAACAATTATTTGACTCTTTTAGTTTAAGTGATCTAGGCATTTACTCGGTCTATTATCAGTGGGTCTTTTGATGAAACCTCAATTATATTGCTTTCTCTGTTTTCTGCTTTATTTCAACACATGTTTGCATTGGCTAATTCGATTAAATTATTCAGTTAGTTACTAATCGTTATCTTTTGTCTTGCATGTGAAACCTTGAATGAGTTCATTTTTGGACTCCCTTCCTTTGCATACCTTGGGTTGGGCTTGGAAGCCCATTACACACCCTTCGAGTCAGCCTTTTTTAAAGTCTGAAAGGAATTGAGTAGGGGTTTGGGCCTAAGTGCCGAAACCCAACTTCTCCTTTTCTTTTAGTTTAGTTTGTGTTGTATTAATTTGGACTTTTGTAAACACTAACTCATTTTATTTAACGTAGTTATTTTTCCCTTCGGAATACCATTATCTTTTTCGCAAATTTGTCATTTTTATTAATTAATTGATTTTGAAAAATCTTAATTAGTGCTCTAAAAGTGTTACTCTATGCTCTTGTAATTTTATCAAATTACTCAATATCTTTCAACTATGGTTTTTCCTTAAAAAGGAACGCTTTTACTTATCATAAATTTCCATAATTTTTCAAGTTAGTCAAATAAAATAAGTTAGAAAAATAGCCAGATAACCGTAAGTTAGAGGATATGAACTTCTCACCTAGATTTCTTAAATTCAAAAGGTTTTTATTTGTTTTAAATCTTTTGAATATTTTTCAAAGGTTTTTTTGATTTTTCCTAAAAATTAGATGGCGACTCTGTTTTAATTAAGTTTGAGGATTTTTAAAATTTTTGAATTTAATACAAGTCAAAACCGTTTAAAAAAATGAAATTGCTTTTTCCTTTTTCAAAATAAATGAAAGTGAAAAATGCTATAAAACAGAAATGGCAACTCTTCTGGGGATTTAACTAAGTTCTAACCAAAATATTTTTCTAACTTTATTTGCTTTGTTTGACTAACTATTCGGGAATGTAATAATTTTAATTTCCGCACTTATTTGCTTATGTGTTTAAATTTTCGTTAAATATAAATTGTTGCATTCATGGCATACAAGTTCCGCCAAATGGAAAAATTAGAATGCATCAAGAAAAAAGTGATTACGCATATCTTTGCGGTCACTTCTCTACTTAAAAAACAAGAATTCTCAAAACAATGAGCAATTAGTTGGTTCCAGGTTAGCCGACACTTGTTCATTGTTTCATCCCGCAGTTGTCCACTCGGGTTCCCGGTTTCTTTTCTTAACCCACTCTAGTCAAACTAGTGTAGAGTGAAGCCAAATCCCTGAAATAGTCATTGACCTAAATTGACCCGGTACCTCAGGGGTATCGGGCCCATTAGTGAGACCAGCTTGTGTTCAAAAGGGCCCACGGCCCAAAAGAACGATCATCTCCTATGTGCTCAATTGAAGGATGTGATGTCGAGTTGTACGAACCATTGTCCCTCGGGATTGTGATATATTTAGATAGTCTTTTATCTTGAAGATTGTCATCCGAAAGGCATTCAGAATTTGCAAGAAGTCCAAGAAGTTTGAGAACGAAGGACCAACCACGATGGCCTAGTTTAGGATTGTACCTCTGCGTGGGACTGATTTTGATGTACATTCCTTTTCCCATAATATTGTACTCCCATTTTATTTAATCAATATGTATAAATATATTTTGGGGCAATGCAACATTTACAAACGACATACGCATCCTTCAATTCGTTAGGCCTACCTTTGGCATAAAAAGGTCACATATCCGTATAGAACGTGCTATGAACTGTTACATGATATAACTATCTTACGTGCTTATGTGTGTTGCTTGAATCAAGGATAAATTTGTCCACTCACATTTTTCAACAAATTTTCTAGAACACCGTAAGCAAAAATATAAAGTCCATTATACAAAGTCCGATCAAAATTACTCCTCGAGTTTCTCAAGTTTCCCGGAAAATCCAAAATCCCTTCAAAACACGCCTAAGAGCTTCTCTCCTATCTCTCAGGAAGGTTAACTTACCATGGACACCGAAGAAGCAATGCGCAAGAGAATGGAAGAAATTGACCAGGAAATCAACGAAATGAAGGAGCAAATCAAGGAAAATAAGCAAGTGGAGGAAAAATTGGTAGCCAGGTCCGCAGAAGTGGACAAAGAGATAGCCCTTATGAAAGAAAAGATGGCCAACGTTGACACAAGGATAAACCCAAATAGAAGAAATGATTAACCAAACAGATCAAAAGTACCAATTGCCGCTTAAGAGGTCGGCGTCACTCATAGGGAATAATGAATAATCCATGGGAGAAAACAGCGAACAGATCCAGTCTTTTAACTGAGTCTCAGATTATTAGGCTAACATTAGGGATGACCCCGTCTGGCCGATTAGGTTTAAGACCGGGAAAGGACAGATCACTCTCAAAGCTCACGCATGGGCGAATGGTCGAAGGCCTAGAATTGTTACATGCCCAATCATATTCCTAGCTCTGAAGATGAAAGGAATCCTTCAGCCTGATCAAACCCTGGGTTTTGGGTATAACCCTAGCGATGAACAAAAGAGGTGTGCTTATCACCCGCACCAAAGGGGGCATACCACTAATGAGTGCACCATGCTAAGGGTTAGAATTCATGAAATGATCAACAGTGGGCAAATCAGCCACAGTGGGGACCTCAATCCCTGATAATTTGTGATAAGGTAAGACTGGGAATGCCAATCCCCCAAAATACCCTGATCCGTCAATATGACTTCACCGTGTTTTATGACACGTACCTTGACATTTACTTCAAACTAGTCCACGCTGGTATCATTGAGCCAATTGAAAAGAAGGCGGGAAAAATGTACCGAGCTTGGCCCAGTTGCAAGGAAATATGCCTCTACTATGCTGGAGCGGGGGGCATGACATAGAGAATTGTCGCACTTTTAGGATTGACCTCGAAGATCTCATAGATGCAGGGAGGATTCAGATTGAGTTTCCCCCATGTTATCCTTAAAGGAAATGATCGAGAATAGTCCAGAAGACCCGCCACTATCCAAAGAAGCTTTAAAAGTAGTAAAGCTATTGTAGTTATTTTCTTTTGTCATCTTGTATTTACTTTTCCGTTGTAATCAAGTGATAGTGGAAGAAATTAAATGAAATGAAATATATCCCTTTTACCCCTCGAACTATGTAGGGCTTGAATTCTCCTTTGTGAGATATGTAGGCATCCTTTCAAGGCCCGACCCCTATCTTTAAGAAATTTTCATTTCCCACTTTGACAAGAGTGACGAAGAGTTCAAAAGTATAACAGGCCAAGATGCTACAAGATCGACGAGTAAAATTTCCTGATAAAACCTACTTATCCAAAATTAATGGGCAAATTTCTGTCTGTCAAACCCTAGAGTCAATGATTACCCGTGGATCAATTCGCCTTGACAAAAGCAACTTTATGTGAATATTTCCAGTCAAATGTCTTGCATTGTTTACCACTTATGAAATCTAACATATTCTTCTTTTTGAGTTATTTTTTCTGTAACAGGTAAAGAAACTGATCTGTGTTGAGGAAAGATGGCAGAATCCTCTTACATCACAAAATCAAGAGAAAGCAAGATTTCCTCCCCTGATCGTAACTTAGGGAAAACAATCATGATTGAGGATACTGAGAACATCGCTTTAACTAGGATGACTACTCTCATATCTAAGAAAAGTGAGTTGATTGTGCTACTGACGCAACAAGTTGATAAAATGAGAAATGAAATGAGAGAGACAAGAAGTCTGATTAATTTGATCATCCATGCAAAATTACCCAACCCAAGTGAAGGAAGGCCTCTACTTCATGTCCCTCCCTTGAATACGGCGGCACCTGAACACTCTTCCAACAATACCCTTGCATTTTCTTCTAACTGGAGCACGAAAAAGTCTCTCAAATATGACTCGATAAAGCCTTCGCCACAAGAAGTCTACCCTTCGACCTTAGAAAGCCCCTATCCCATCTTTTATGCCCGAGCTAAATATCAAATTCCGTCCCCAAAGTACAAAGTTCCACCTCCAAATTACCAACCGCCTCCACAAACATACCAAACCTTTCAGTCAAATTTTCAAGCACCAATTACTTTCTACTCAAATCCCCAAACATACCACGAAGTAGCTACCCCAACATACCAAAATAAAATATTTCATCCAAGTCATAAGAAGAAGCCTCCCCGAGTCTTTACTCAATTAGATGAAAGCCAAACTCTACTCTTTGAGAGACTGAAAGAAGCTGGACTAATTCAGCCTATCAAACCAAAGCCCTCTAACCCAGCATCTAATTCTTCAAAGCCAATCGAAATTGCGCATATTATTCAGGAAGTGTTGGACATACCACTGAAGATTGCATCAATCTAAAACACGAAATTCAGAACCTAATCGATCAAAGAGTCATCATTCTCCAAGCTACCTCTCCTGGTAGCAATCCTTCACCAAAACATGGAGGGGTGAACATCAGTATAGATGAAACTGATGACGAATGGTATGCAAGAACTATTCTTAATAAATAGGATGATCGAGAATTTCCAAGACCTTTGACTTATCTATCCCAGTCTTTCCCCACAAGCGACGAGTTAGAGGACAAAATAAGGAAGTTGTTAGAGGAATGTGATACCGTAAAATCCCCAAAGCCTCCATGATAAGGGATGTTGGACCTGGCAAAAAGTTTCAGAACTGGGTTGTAACTCCCCTCGCGACTCTCTACTCGGCTGGGTAGACAAAGACTCTATTTTTATGAAAAAATTGGTGATGGTCCGGATGAGGCTCCACGACCCACCCTTTACGTTTTAATGTTCCTCATACTATTTACTGCTTTCCAAAAGGCATGAACCTACATTCGTGTGGGTTGTAGCCATAGTTTGTGAATATTTTTAGAATTTCAATGAAAGCCTCCTTATTTTGAAAACATTTAATATTCAAAATTATTTGTGTTTACTTGTTATTGTCTAACCCATTTTGTTTTGGTTTCAGTAATAATAAGTTAAAGCCTGCCACTGTCATGTCATGTCATGTCAAGAGCTTAAAAAACAAACCAAGCTAGATGACGACGATTTCGAGGAGTATGTTGAAGATATCATGGTCCTTGAACGAACAATCAAGAGGTCTAAGAACTTTGAAGACCAGAAAAATCCCAACCTAAAAGAGTTTGAGGTGGTCAATCTGGGAGGCAACGGTCAAGTTAAAGAAATCAATGTTGGTTTGCTCAAGCCATACATTGACGTCTTTGACTGGTCCTACAATAATAGGATGAGAACGAGCACAAAAATCATCTCCCAAAATATATTGGTCAACCCAGAATTCAATCCTGAGAATAGATAGTTAATCCTTCCCTTCCACGAGATAAAGGAAAGTTTACACCAAATCGGCAAGGACTGTACATCATCCAAAGAGTGATATCTGGAGGAGCTTTAATTTTGTCCGAGATAGATGATCAAGTATGGTTCAAGCCTATATCAACTCCGATGCTACAGAGAGATACCATGTCTGAGGATAGCTTTTTCTCTCATTTTCCTTCCCTGTAATCAAGTTTTCTAATTGGAATCGCTTTGCACTTAGTAAAAGCTTAAAAATATCCCTATCCTCTATGTACGAACTACGTCTGACCTAAATTCTCAAGAATGAGATACATAGGCAGCCTGTATCGGCTTTGGTCAACCCCTTAGAAAAATCTATCTTTCCCCTTCCTATCCTGAACTATGTTTGACCTGATTTCTCAAGAATGAGATACGTAGGCGGCCTTAGTCAGCTTCGAGCACCCCTTTGCTTATTTCCAACATTCTCCCACTTCGAGTGTGGGAACTACGTTTGACCTGATTCCTACCTCAACGGGTTATGTAGGCGCCACAACGGCTCAGTCATATCACCCCAGGAAATGGAAATTGGGGCAGAATTTTTGAGAAAGGAGTCTCAAAAATTCAGAAGATGAAGGTCATTTCTAGCAAATAAGAGAAGGCTTGTGGATACGTAAACGCCAGAATGACTCAGTCATATCACCCCAGAAAATGGAAACTGGGCAGAATTTTTTAGAAAGGAGTCTCAAAAATTTAGAAGATGAAGGTCATTTCCTGCAAAACAAGAGAAGGCTTGTGGATACGTAAACACCACCACGTCTCGGTCATATCACTCAGGAAATGGAAACTAGGGCAGAATTTTCGAGAAAGGAATCTCAAAAATTCAGAAGGCGAAGATCATCCTCCAAACAGGTCAGAATACATAATGTGCCGAAGAGAAACCAAAATGAATATCGAGAAAGAGTCTCGTAACCCCCACAGAGTCTCAAGTCCCTTGCCAGTGGAATGAGATTCATCACAAACCTTAACTGGGGCAGAAATTTTGAGGAAGACCTCAAAATTTCCACCAAGCTTCATTCAAGAGTTCAGAATTAAACTACGAAGAATTATCCAACACCAAGAGATCATAGTCTACTTTAAAATCCCCAATCCGAGGTGGATGGATCCCCAACTGTGACAAATTTCTCAGAAAAAACATTTTCAAACTCCCCAGCTAGGATGATAGAAGATCTCCAGAGTCCGCTAGCGGTATGTCAGAAATGTCAAAGGCCTCGAGTAAAAGACATTCGTTGAGCTAGCACATGACATGACGGGCAGAGACCTTTCCAAACTATCCTTTTTCAAAAAAAATTATCTTTCGAAGAACTTGGTTGAAAAATCCTTACAAACATATTAACTTTACTCCTCTATAAACTGACTTTGTCTTATGTCTACCGTGACCCGGGAAATCGAGGACGGCGAGCACCTGAGAGTAGAAAGCACCCGTAAAAGACAAAGCAAGGAGAAGAAGATCAAAGGAGGTCAACACAGATCAGTTTCACAAAAAAAAACTAACAATTTTTCTGTGGATGCAGGTTGTCCTAAAAAATATGTTAGAAATTAGTGAAAGCCCCTCGTTATGCAATGCGTTCAATGAAACGTAACGAGACCAGGTGCCCAAAATTTTGCGAGATAAGCCAAAGCAGTAAAAAGAAGCCAAAGATGGCAAAAGTCCATAAAATGGACGAATCTTCTTGTAGTTCACAGAAACTACAAGATAAAGAGAGACTGATACCGTCCTCAAGTCCTCAAATGGATCAGGACATTTTGGTCAGTTTCGAATTGGGACACCAAACAAGAGATCGATGACATTCTCCGCCAATCCCTGACAAGTCAGAAATTACCACAAGCAGATGATGTTCAAAAATGGTATTTTTGGCTATCCCCACAAATGGGCACAACCATTTCCTTCACATTTGAAACAAA
The DNA here is from genome assembly GCA_003996215.1 of Jaltomata sinuosa. Lineage (NCBI taxonomy): Eukaryota > Viridiplantae > Streptophyta > Magnoliopsida > Solanales > Solanaceae > Jaltomata > Jaltomata sinuosa. The sequence continues at coordinate 61,362 of QJPP01003708.1, forward strand.
GTTATTTTGATTAGCTTCATAAACATTGTCTTTAAAGTTTTTCAAGTTTGAGTGTGGTCGCTAGTAAAAGCGACGCTGTGTCTACTAATTGTTTGCCTTGAGCACAGGTACACACAAAGGAGTCAACAGGACAAAAAAAATTGAAGGTGATGTTTTCTGCAACTGCTACGCATGCCATTACACGATCATCCCCCTCATATCACATTTGCATGTCGCGAGGACCATGCCAAGAGGGCCATATCATATTTTCATATCACGAGGACCATGCCAAGAGGGCCATATCATATTTTCATATCACGAGGACCATGCCAAGAGGGCCATATCAAATTTGCATGTTGCGAGGACCATGCCACGAGGGCCATCATATTTGCATATCGTGAGGACCATGCCACGAGGGCCATCATATTTGCATATCGTGAGGACCATGCCACGAGGGCCATCATATTTGCATGTCGCGAGGACCATGCCACGAGAGACATTATATTTGTATGTCGTGAGGACCATGACATGAGGGCCATTGCATTTGCATATCGCGAGGACCATATCACGAGGACCATTGCATGATCATCCACATTATCATTCAATACCGCAGATACACATCCCCTGTAAAGACTATTTCCCTCTACTGGCTGGTTGCAAAGAGGATGACATTCATAGGCGTCCCTAAGTCGCACTTGCTACACATGATCGACCCTCATCATGCTTATATCCGAGATTGCATGAGACGATGGAGTCTAACATTGAGGATATCATTATCATTATCATCATTCATTATGCCAAGTCTGGCACTCAGCATATTTATATCCGATATCGCGTAAGATGGAGGAGTCTGACGTTGAGGGTATATTTGCTCCTTTATTATGCCAATTCTGGCACTCAGCATATTTATATCTGATATCGCATAAGACAGAGGAGTCTGACATTGAGGGTATATTTGCTCCTTTATTATGCCAGTTTTGGCGCTCAGCAGGCTTATATCCGATATTGCATAAGATGGAGGAGTCCAATATTGAGGATATTATCATCATTCATTATGCCAAGACTGATATTCAGCATATTAATATCCGATATCGCATAAGACGGATGAGTCTGATGTTGAGGGTATATTTGCTCCTTTATTATGCCAAATCTGGCATTCAACATATTTATATTCGTTATCGCGTAAGACGGAGGAATCTGATGTTGAAGATATTTATGCACTCTTATACAAGAGCATCGATTGCAGGAAGATGCGGCTATATTTGATCGTGTGGCAAGGGCCTTGTAACCCTGATAATCAAATACCATTTATTGTCGAGATTGAAAGCATATAGTCTGAGGGATGTCTGTAAGACGCCATCCTAATAGGACGATGAACTGAATTTCCCCATATTGAAAAGCCAAAGGTCATCTGTAAGTCACAGCGATATCTGAAACCGGATAGTGTGCAAGGTTGCCCAAAACTTGACAAACTAAGAGTTATCTGTAAGACGTAGCGATATCTGAAATCGGATAGTGTGCAAGATCACCTGAAGATTGAAAGTTCAAGGGTAATGCGTAAGTCGCGATAATATCCGCAATTGGATAAAGTGCAAGACTACCAAAAAATTGACATTCCAAGGGTTATCTATAAGCCATGACATATCCACATTAATATTGTGTAGGACTACCCAGAGGCTATCAATTCAAGGGAAATCTGTAAGTCGTATTACATCCAAGATCGGATAAAAGAGTAGGATTACCTAAAAAACTGGAAATTCAAAGGACGTCTGTAAGCCGCCTCTATCCAAAGTCGGATGATGTGCAAGATCACTCAAAAGCTGGCAAGCTAAAGGAATCTGTAAGCCGCCTTTATTCAAAGTGGGATGATGTGCTAGATTACCCAAAGCCTGATAATTCAGGGAATATTTGTTAGTCGCGTCGATACGGATAATGCGCAAGATTTACCTAAAGGCATATGCAAAGACTACTGTTAATAGCCACAAAGGCTATCACGTTCAAGAGAACGCTGCAAACAGTTGCAAGGACCGTCACGTCAAACGGCCACAAAGGTCACCTTATTCAAAGATCGCCACAAAGGTAACCCAATCTGATAGATACGATGGCTATCACGTTTGATTATCATGAAAGTCACTATTTCCTAAGACAGATATAGGAAATGATGACGTCTTCTCCAAGAAGCAACAAACACGAAAAATAAGGTACAACGCTATCTCTCTTTATTAAGCTACTTTACTACTTACAATTTTGTTTCAAAGTATTGCCGAGAACATCCGAGAGGATGAAAATCTCGAATCAGCACAACATGTACGAAATACATCAAAAGGACGTCACAACACGGGATTCAAACATAATCCCAGGATGAGGTAAGTCAAAGAAACTACCTCTTCAAATGGAATTATGTTACTACTAACAAATTTTATTTTGAGATGTTGTCGAGAGCATCTGAGAAGGATGAAATTCTCAAACAAAAACCACAGGTCGGGACTACACTAAAAAGGACGCATCACAATGTGGAACTTTTTCTTAGCAGCAAACTGGGATATAGTCCGAAAAGGAATATCAGACTCTTTGGACGCGATCTGAGGAATGACTTTTCACCACTATCAAACCACACCCCTGTCAGAAGGCATGTGGGTATTTCCTATTATTGGGTCTTAGTTTTGCATCCAGGGTATTCTTTAAACTCATGCTGGGAGCAATATTCCTTCTTTTCAAATCCAGGTGACAATACACCTCAAGCTTTGGAAATTATATCCAGGTAAAATCTTATTTATGGGTGTGAAGCGTGCCACATTCAAAGTTGAGAGGTTACAAGCCTCTTTTCTATAGCTCAAACCATTTGTCACTCATCCCGAGCCAAAAGTTGTCTTAATATAAAGATTACCTTTTCTACCGATTGAGTTGAACTACAAGCAGCCTGATTCCTAAGTCTTGGGATATGTAGGCGAGCTCTATATTGAAAACTCGGCCGCATTCGTAACTTCCCTCAACCTCCTCACTCTCCAGCTTTCTGGTCTCTCCATACTCTAAAATTGGGATAACTTGGAATTCTTTCAAAATTGTGTTGGACTACAAGTGGCCTGAGTTCTCATGTAACCTTAGATATGTAGGAAACTCGATATCGGAGTTCAGCCATGATTCCTTGAAAGTCGTGCTAGAACCAACCACTTCCTGAAGATGAATATGTGGTCGGATAAAATTGGGAACGTCAATTCCCTTTGCCCAGGGTTCATTACACTCACTCTACCCAAAGGGAGGGGAAGTTGTTGACACCCAATTTTTGCCCTCCACATTCGTAATTAATATTGAGCTTCTACTATTTTAAACAATTTTGAAATAATTGTCTTTATAAAAATTTTAAGGTTTTTAAAATTAATTTGAGGTTAATTTAGTAATTTTAGGTGAAATATATGTACTCTATATTTAATTATATAAGAGTATATAAATTTTACTTAAAGAAATATTTTGAAAATTATTTTAAATAAAAACCTTGTTTAAAGTTCGAAATATGCTTCATTTTCCTCAAAACTGATTTAAATATAAGAAATGATCGTATGATTAACTCGTTGATCTTGAACGAGTTAACTATGTTTTGTAGAATAATTATTCTTAATTGTTAAATCTAGAAGCTCATTTAATTAATTAGAGACTTAATTCGTTTCATTTCGATTACGGCCTAAACTCTCTAATTTTATCGTTTGTCCATATTCTCAATGATTTGGTTAGTTCTTAAATCAAATTGGCCACATTTCGCAAAGCAATGTGGCCAATTCCTTAACCATCTTATTCCCTTTAATTTCCAGCCAAATTGACCGAACAAACAATCTCCTCCGGCCCAACATTCTTAACCCGATCCAAGCCCACACCAAAACACACCTTATACTCCTCTTTTCCCCTCACTCTCTCATTAGAAGACAACCAAACAACCCTTATCCTCTCTCTCTCCTTGTATTTTCTCCACAGACAACAACAAGAAACCAAGAAACGCCTCCTTCATCAACCAGTACCAAACAATGACGAGAAACAACAACAAACAACGGCCAAACCCTGTCGAAATTTCCAAACGACATCCAATTCCCTGTCAAGTGTGTGTTGTCCTAGACCCAAAAGCTTCTAGAGGCCCTAGGTGGAACCTCCTCCCCAAATTTGGCGAAAAGTCTTGTACGATTTGGTACAATTTCTTCCCCCCCAAGCTTATCCGTTTTTCCAATTCAAATTTTTCTTCACAAAATTCCCAAAAAACCCATCGGATTTCCCCCCAAATCTCCCAAATTTTTTCTATATAAACCCTCCCTTTTCATTGTGTGAGAGAGCTAAAATTTTGGAGAAAAACTTGGGAATTTTGGTGGAGCATTCCACTAATCTCACATAACCAAAGTTTCGGAGAGAAAGGCACTCAAAAAGTCCGTGTTGATTTCAATTCGAACTCCGATGGTGTGTTGAAGTTCTCCGACAAAAGCTCGATTCTCAGTTTGCTGCTCCTGAATAGGTAAAGGCTTAATCTTTTCTCCACTTATTCTTTCACGTCTAAGTATTACGATGTGAAATTTTATCATTACTGTGGGTCTATGACTCTCTGGGTTGGTCTTGTTTGATGTATGTGTTTGTTGTGTTAAGAAATTATGATTTAAAATTTAAAATTCGTTTGTTTGAAGCTACTATCCAGTTCAAAAGTTTTTTTCAAAATTTTGTTGTTTTTCTTCTTCTTTGTTCGTCCCATCTTAATAATTGCTCTCGTGTTCGTGTGGGCATTGTTGTGCTATTAATATGTATAATATATAGCTGTTCCTAAGGGGTTCTTTTGGTTCACAATACCATTTATAATCCTTTGGGAAAGAAAAGGTCTTAGGGGATTACTCCTTAGTCTTTCTCTAAGTTTTAACTAAAAAAACACATGGAGCTTTACGATAGTTTCCCATTCTTACCTCTAATTTCTTCTTCCTGAAGCTCTATGTTGTGTGGTTGATTTCAGTTTGATCATTGGTTTTTCTTTGTTATTTGTCATTGAATACTAGTTTAAAGTTCAAGAAATCTCCCTGGCTCATCATACTAGAAGAGGTTCTTGAAGTAAGGTTTATGGAAAAAAGGATTTTCTTCTTGAATCGTTTATTATTTGGAAGAAAATTTGAGAATAGGCAAGTTAACCCCTATAGCTTAATTCCAATTCTCGAATGACATTTAGTCTTGTTTTGTTGACCATGAAGGTTAAGCCTAAGCCAAATTTCAAGCTTTAAAGTGATGACCTATGACTATAATTTATCTTTTAAGACAAATTTGAGGGAAGTCACTACCTCTTTTGACTGATTGTTTAGGATATGAATAAGGAGAAATGGTTTTCGACATGGAAAACTTTGTCCATGGTTTGGTGGTGAAGTGGAATTTTTTTCCAACTCTACTCTCTCTTTTCAAATAGTCTCTCCAATTTCCTTCCCTTTATGTTGAATTCTCTATGATATGAGAGAAATAGAAGTAAGAGGAGTCTTTAACTAGAACTTTCTTTTATCTTTAGCTTACGTGATATGAATAATGGCTTCATAATAGCTTCCTTATAGAGCTCTGATACCAAGCTTTCACGACCTATACCGATGACACCAGTGAATTTAGAGCTCTGATACCAAGCTTTCACGATCTGATTTCTCGGTCATGATGGCACCTCCAACCCCCGATAGGTGAACCAATCCCCGTAGCCCAGGACAGTTAGTAATGGGCTACTATCTAACAAATAAGCGGAAGAACAATTCAATAAGCGAAAGTAAGGGAACAAGATGAAGAGAATAGAAAACGGGAATATATATATACTTATGCGGAAACTAAACCAAACTCCAAGACCTGGTATCATAGTATAGAGCCAGAACTACATATAAGGAATACAAACGATCCAAAACAACGTATACAGATGTCTCCGAATGGTAATAGAGTACATAAGGCAAAAGATAAACTAAGGCTAAGCTCCGATCGCCAAGAGCTCACCCTCAGTCTGAAGTAGTCCCTAACAGATCTCCAAGCACGAATCGCAGGGATCTAACGGCGATGGCCCACGCTAGGATCTGCACCAAAAGATGCAGGGGGTAGGGTGAGCACCATATGCGAAGCATAAGGAACCCAATAGGTATCATAGGCCGAATGGGCACATATAAGATAAAAGCGTAGTAACAGACAGAATAGAAGCAAGTAGTCACAGAAATCAACAAAAAGTACACAGGAACTAGCTCAGAGGGAAGTCAACAGAACCCCGTGTGAGGCCAGCAAGCAGAATATATACCCCATAGGCACAGGTGAAAGTAAGAAACACGCACCTGGGGTCCTTGCAATAATAGTGTATACATAATAAGTTTACGAAATGGATGGTATACCGGTAACCTCAAGTGTAAGAAGAGGGAAAGAGTAATGATAGGCATGCTCAGAGACATGAATCAAACTCAACTAATCATATCAATCTCAAATCCAGAAACTAACAGTTTAGCAGTAACCAATTTTATACTTAACCGTAACAGGGAACAATTCTGTAAGTAAATAGCAAGAGTTTACCTACAGTCCCCCGGCCGCCCATACAACCGAGGAACACAAACAAGTGAAAACAAACCCTCCGGCATCCCATACTACCGGAGCGTACAGTCAACAAACAACAAAAAAGGGTGGAGCCTCAAACAATGAATGATATGACGCATGAAGATCCCAAGTGAAATGGTATCTCTATATGTAGCTCCTCCGGTGCCGATTCGGCCCAGCAGGTAGGTTCCATGGAAAGACACTGCCCATATATCTCTACTCCACCGTATACCCTTCCCCCGGCACATGCAGCCCGAAGCCTCAGGCCCGGATGGCAAGGTCCATGGAGGTCCCTGACCCCATACTAAAACTCAGTATCAAAACATGTCATCCAGAAGCAAGTCCGGGTTCAAGATAGAGAACCAGTCTCTAATATGCATGCCCAGACCCTGTCCAGGACTAAAGTAGTAAGAAAATATCTCAAAAACCCCTCTAAGGGTGCCCGGGCATAACCGGGTCTAAACAGTAGAAAGTCATCTCAGGTGCTCGGTCTGACCGAGGCTAAAATTATCTCAAGTAGCAAGAAAATTCAACTAGCACCCCGACCCTGCCGAGTCTAGCGTTAATCGTAAAACTGGTGATTTAAATCATAATTTTACTTTCTTTTACCCAAGAATATTCACAAGTTAAATCAAACCATTTCCATCAAAAATGGGCCCCCGGGGCCATGCAAGGTTTAGAAAATAGTGCCAGTAGGCCCGAAGCCAAAACCGTAGTAAAACATGGATAAAACCTCTTTATATGCATGGAAATGGGATGATCAAACACAATAGCTGCCCAGCAGCTCACAATCAACCTATCGACCCTGCACAGGCCCATAACTACTCAGCAAGCATAACCAGCCTAGAAGGATAATTCTATGCCCGGGACTCGCGGACATTCCCAATATCCCACCTTCTATGTTCCAGAGTCAACAAGGCCTCACAGGACCACAAGGGTAAATAAAACATATCGGCAAGTACTACAAGCAACGGAGGAACAAAAGTAGGCGGACATGAATAAAGCGGTCAAGGTCTGTGGTACCAACCTAATAAACCAACCCAAGGATGCCAGCTAGTACAATTTTATCCTATATATGCGGAGTCTAGGGAAAATAAACCGTAACCTACCTGTCGTCCGACGACAAGCTGCTAGAACGACGATGTCCAAGCTCAAATCGCTCCAAAAAGCTCCAAAACGAAATTGGACTCAAATTCGGGCTTGAATAACTTGACGTGGATAATTGATTTTCTTTCAAAAATCAAATATAGCGTCAAATATTTTTCTGTAGGAATTTCTCACCAACGTGATATGAACAAATATATAGAACCTAAGAAGATAAGTTTTGTAACCCAAAATAAATCACATCAAAGATATGGTTGAATTCTAAGTGAAATGGATTTGCTGAAGTAAAATGTTAAAGACCCCTGTACTATCCTATCTATATTCTATATATATTGAAAAGTTAATAAACCAAAACATAGTGACTTAATACCCCTTGCTTGCTGCCATATAATTAAACAATGAACATGCTGTCCACTCCTCCAACTTCCACATGGAAGTGGAGTGGCAAAACCCACTCTTAATTTATTTATTCCGTTACATATATACTCGGGTACAACATAAATTCGTAGTAAAATACATATAACTTTTTAAATATACCATAACTAATAGAAAATTATTTCAAATAAAACCTACTATATTATAATGATTTTCAACATAACAAAGTTTGCTATCTCTGTTAAAATATTAACAATTTATAAAACTCTTATAAAATAAATACATACCCAAATATATTATAACTAAAGTATTTTTCATAGACATTTAAAATATTTTAGGAAAGCAATAAAAATATAACTTTCTACCACATTCAACTTTTAAATTAAATATTTTCAAATACGCACGATTTTGATACTCAGCTTCTAAGACAGGGAAATTATTATAACGATCAATCGAACGACCAGGGAACCGAACCACCGGTCCCAGCAAGCCATAAATGACTTGGGGCCGCTACAAGAAAGCTCTAACAGTACAAGAAAAATGAATACGCGGAAATGACTGGAAGAGTCATTACATCATCCACTACTAAAAAGACTTTCGTCCTCGAAAGTCAAGGACAAGGGAGTACCTGAAGGCTCGAGCAACTGCGGATACTGAGCCCGCATATCTCTCTCGGTCTCCCAAGTAGCCTCCTCAACTGGACAGTGCCTCCACTGAACCTTGACAACCAGGATCTCTCGAGACCTCAATCTCCTGACATCTCTGGCCAAAATAGCTGTCGGCTCCTCGACAAAGGCTAAACCCTCACCCAACTAAACTGAATCCCACTGTAACACATGAGACTCATCTGGGACATATCGACGCAATATCGAAACATGAAATACAGGATGTATAGCTGAGAACACCGGAGGCAAGGCTAGCTGATAGGCAACGCTACCAACCCTCTGAAGAATCTTAAACGGCCCAATGTACCTGGGGCTAAGCTTGCCCCGCCTACCAAATCTCATCACGCCCTTCATGGGCGATACACGGAGAAACACCAAGCCACCGACACTAAACTCCAAGGCACGAAGCCTATGATCAGCATAACTCTTTTGCCTTCTCTGAGATGCCCGAAGTCTGTCCTGAATCGCTCGAACCTGATCTAAGGAATCTTGAAGCAAATCTGTACTTGTGGCCTAGAATCAAAACCATCAAACTAACCTACCGGTGATCTGCAACGCCTGCCATACAAAGCCTCAAAAGGTGCCATGCCGATACTCGAATGGAAACTGTTATTATAAGCAAACTCTGCCAAGGGAACAAACTGATCCCAAGAACCTCCAAAGTCAAGAACACAGGCCCGAAGCATGTCCTCCAGAATCTGAATGGTCCTGTCGGACTGGCCATCTGAATGAGGGTGGAAAGCGGTACTAAGATGAACCTCTGTACCCAAAACTCGCTGAATAGCCCTCCAAAATTGAGATGTGAACTGAGTGCCGCGGTCTGAAATGATAGAAGCTGGGACCCCATGAAACCGAACAATCTCACGAAGGTAGATCTGAGCTAACCTCTCTGCGCCATAAGAAGTCTGAATCGACAAGAAATGTGCTGACTTAGTCAGCCTATCAACAATCACCCATATGGAATCAAACCCATGAGAAGTACGAGGAAAACCAATAACAAAGTCCATAGTAATCCCTTCCCACTTCCACTCAGGAATGGGAAGTCGCTGCATCAAACCACCAGGTCTCATGTGCTCAAACTTAACCTGCTGACAGTTCAAGCACTAAGATACGAAATCTGCTATATCCCGCTTCATACCACTCCACCAGTAAAGCTGTCTCAAGTCTCTATACATCTTTGCTGTGCCAGGGTGAATGGCGTATCTAGTACAATGTGCCTCATAAATGTATCAACTGAATCAAATCACTAATCTTTGGAACACAAAGGCGACTATCAAACCTCAGAACCCCATCTGAATCTAGAGTAGCTCGACTGGTCTCACCCTGAACAACCCGATCACGAAGGTCACACAACTGCTGATCCTCAAACTGACGGCTCTGAATCTGATCAATCAAGGTAGAACGAACCTCAACACTGGCGAGAACTCTGCTAGGATCCGACAAGTCAAGCCTAACCAAATGCTTAGCCAAGGACTGGATGTCCAAGGCAAACGGTCGCTCTAAAACTGAGAGAGAAGCTAGGCTGGCCATACTCACTGCCTTCCGACTCAAGGCATCCGTTACCACGTTTGCCTTGCCCGGATGATACAGAATAGTGAAGTCATAGTCCTTCAGTAACTCGACCCATCTCCTCTGTCTCGAGTTCAACTCTTACTGACTTGTGATATACTGAAGACTACGGTGATCGGTGAAAATCTCACAGTGTACTCCATATAGGTAATGCCTCCAGATCTTGAGCGCAAAAACTACCGCCGCCAACTCTAAGTCATGAGTGGGGTAGTTGCACTCGTGGACCTTCAGCTGCCTCGATGCATATGCTATTACTCGGCCTTGCTGCATCAATACATAACCAAGATCAACCCCATAAGCATCACAATACACGGAGAAGCTCTGACCCTTAATCGGTAAAGTCAAAACTGGAGCTGAAGTCAATAGGGCCTTAAGCCTCTGAAAGCTATCCTCGCACTGATCCGACCACTGAAATGGGATATCCTTCCTAGTCAGCATAGTCAAGGGTGCTGCTATGGAAGAAAATCCCTGAACGAAGCGTCTGTAGTAACCTGCTAACCGAATAAAACTGCGAACCTCAGTAACAGTAGTAGGTCTAGTCCACTCACAAACCGCTGAAATCTTTCCCGGATAAACCCTAATCCCATCCTTAGACACCACGTGCCCTAGGAATGCAACTGACTCAAGCCAAAACTTGCACTTTGAGAACTTGGCATAAATCAGATGATTTCTCAAAGTCTGGTGTATAACCCTCAAGTGCTGCTCATGTTCATCTCTACTACACGAGTATACCAAGATGTTGTCTATAAAAACTATCACAAATGAGTCCAAATACGGGCCAAGAACCCTGTGCATCAAGTTCATAAAGGCTGCGGGGGCATTAGTCAACCCAAAAGACATCACCAGGAACTCATAATGGCCATAACGTGTCCTGAATGATGTCTTAGGGATGTCCTCTGCCCTAATCCTCAACTGATGGTAGCCAGACCTCAAATCAATCTTCGAAAACATGACTGAACCCTGAAGCTGGTCAAACAAGTCATCAATCCTTGGCATCGGATACCTATTCTTCACTGTCACCCTATTCAGCTGCCGATAATCAATACACATGCGCATCGACCCATCTTTCTTCTTCACGAAGAGAACATGAGCACCCCAAGGTGACACACTAGGTCTAATAAACCCCTTAGCTAACAGATCCTGGATCTTCTCCTTCATCTCCCTCAACTCAGAAGGATCCATACGGTAAGGAGAAATAGAAATGGGCCTAGTGCCCGACTCTAGCTCAATAGCGAAATCAATATCTCTCTCAGGTGGAAGGCCTGGCAGGTCGGTAGGAAACACATCGAGGAAGTCTCTAACCACAGGAACAGGCTCAGGAGAAGTAGGGTCAGCACTAACATCTCGGACATATGCTAGATAAGCTAAACACCCACGGGAAATCAACTTCCTAGCTCGAAGACAAGAGATAATCCCAGATGGTGCATGGCTAACAGAACCCTGCCACACAATCGGGGATACACCGGGCACAGCTATGGTAATGGTCTTGGCATAACAATCCAAAACCACATGGTGAGGGGAGAACCAGTCCATGCCCAGTATCACATCAAAATCTAGTATATCAAGGATCATCAAATCACCCCAAGTCTCTGAATCACCAATATATATCATACAAGATCTCACAATCTGATCCACTACTAAAGAATTCCTACTGGGGTCGAAACAGAAACAGGAACAGATAATGGCTCACTAGCCAACCCCAAACAAGGCACAAAGTAGGCAGATACATATGAACAAGTAGATCCAGGATTAAATAAAGCCATAGCAGACTGATGGCACACAGAAATTGTACCTGTAATCACAGCATCTGAGGCCTCTGCCTCTGGTCTCCTAGGGACCGCGTAAAACTGACGAGGACCTCCACCTGCCCGACCGCCATCCCTACCACCTGATCTGCCGCGCGGAGCACCACTTGTACCCTAGCAACCACCCCCTCTAGACGGAGGCTGAACTGCTTGTAAAGGCTCAGCCAACTGAACTGTACCCTGCTGAGGGCACTCTCTAGCAAAATGACCAATCACACCACAAGTAAAACAAGCCCCTGATGGCCTACTCAGTCGAGATGAACCAGCAGATCCCGTATGACCACCACGTCCTGATGCCCCAGAAACTGTACCCCTCGAAGACTGGCCGCTATAGCCTTGATGTCTGCTCTGACCCTGCTCGAACTGGGTACTACCGAAAGTCTGAAGGGAAGCCTGAACCGGTCGGCTGGACTGACCCTGGTGCTGCTGTGGCTGATAACTCTGGCTCCACTGGCCAGAATCTCTACCACCATATCTGGAACCACTGTAGACATCCTGATGTCGAGGCCTCTTATCTCTGGACCCCTGATCATGTCGCTGTAAGTCCTCCACAGTGAGGGCATAGTCTATGATAGCCTGAAATGACCGGCCACCGACAATCAATATCTCAGCTGGCTGCCTGATATCTGGCCTCAAACCCTATACAAATCTGCGAATCCTATCTACCTCGGTAGGAATGATCATAGCTCCGAACGGTGCTAGCTGATGAAAACGGGTCTCATACTCTGAGACAGTCGTAGACCCCTGCATAAGGTGAGTAAATTGATCCCTGCGACGCTCACGATCACTCTGAGGTAGGAACTTGGCCATAAAGGCCTCATAAAACTCAGACCAGGTCAAAAGAGGTGACGATGGTGGTCTACAAGCAACATGAGCCTTCCACCATAACTTCGCTGGGCCCTCTAACTGATAGGTAGTATAACCAAACCCGTGAGTCTCCAACAAACCCAAATGATGCAACATGTCCTCACAGGTAGTAATAAAGTCATGTGGATCCTGTCTAGAAGTACCAGCAAACCTCGGAGATGCTAACCTCAAAAACCTACCCAACGCCTTCTGCTCTGACTCTGTCATAGCTGGGCGAGGAGCAAGAGGTTGTGCAACAGATGGGACCGGAATGACCTCCGCACGGGGAGCCATAGTAGTGGGTTGCGCTCCTGAACTCTTTGCACCCAGGGATGCCCCCTGAGCGGATGTCTGCGCTACCTCAGAAGGCCGCTCTCTAATCATACCCAAAAGCTCTAATAGTAATCCCCGAATATCTGGAGACTGAACTGCGGCTGGAGCTGGCACAGAAGTGGGCACTGGAGATGGTACTGGAGCTGGTGGTACCTGGGCTGCCCCGTGATCTACATGCTGCTCGAGCTCTATCTCAACTCTAGCAGCTCTAGCAGGTGCCACTACTCGAGGACGTCCTCGACCCTTAGCTGGAGTGAGAGGCTCATCTCCGCGTGATGTCGATGATCTCGTACGAACCATCTGCTGACGAATAAAGTAGAACAAATGAGATTTCCAGAAACTTCAAGGGTTCTACGCACGACACAAAAGCAATGAAAGAGTCAAATTTCCTAAAATGTCACTGTAGCCTCCTGAAAGATTGAGTACGAACGTCTCCGCCTCGATCCGCAGGACTACTAGACATTGGCTCCTATACCGATGACACCAGTGAATTTAGAGCTCTGATGCCAAGCTTTCACGACCTGATTTCTCGGTCATGATGGCACCTCCAACCCCCGATAGGTGAACCAATCCCCGTAGCCCAGGACAGTTAGTAATGGGCTACTATCTAACAAATAAGCGGAAGAATAATTCAATAAGCGAAAGTAAGGGAACAAGATGAAGAGAATAGAAAATGGGAATATATATATACTTATGCGGAAACTAAACCAAACCCCAAGACCTGGTATCATAGTATAGAGCCAGAACTACATATAAGGAATACAAACGATCCAAAACAACGTATACAGATGTCTCCGAATAGTAATAGAGTACATAAAGCAAAAGATAAACTAAGGCTAAGCTCCGATCGCATAGAGCTCACCCTCAGTCTGAAGTAGTCCCCAACATATCTCCAAGCACGAATCACAGGGATCTAACAGTGATGGCCCACGCTAGGATCTACACCAAAAGATGTAGGGGGTAGGGTGAGCACCAAATGCGAAGCATAAGGTCCCCAGTAGGTATTATAGGCCGACTGGGCACATATAAGATAAAAGCGTAGTAACAGACAGAATAGAAGCAAGTAGTCACAGAAATCAACAAAAAGTACATAGGAACTAGCCCAGAGGGAAGTCAATAGAACCCCGTGTGAGGCCAGCAAGCAGAATATATACCCCATAGGCACAGGTGAAAGTAAGAAACACGCACCTGGGGTCCTTGCAATAACAGTGTATACATAATAAGTTTACGAAATGGATGGTATACCGGTAACCTCAAGTGTAAGAAGAGGGAAAGAGTAGTGATAGGCATGCTCAGAGACATGAATCAAACTCAACTAATCATATCAAATCCAGAAACTAATAGTTTAGAAGTAACCAATTTTATACTTAACCGTAACAGGGAACAATTCTGTAAGTAAATAGCAAGAGTCTACCTACAGTCCCCCGGCCGCCCATACAACCGAGGAACACAAATAAGTGAACACAAACCCTCCGGCATCCCATACTACCGGAGCGTACAGTCAACAAACAACAAACAAGGGTGGAGCCTCAAACAATGAATGATATGATGCATGAAGATCCCAAGCGAAATGGTATCTCTATATGTACCTCCTCCGGTCTGATTCTGCCCAGCAGGTAGGTTACATGGAAGGACACTACCCATATACCTCTACTCCACCGTATACCCTTCCCCCGGCACACGCAGCCCGAAGCCCCAGGCCCGAATGGCAAGGTCCATGGAGGTCCCTGACCCCATACTAAAACTCAGTATCAAAACATGTCATCCGGAAGCAAGTCCGGGTTCAAGATAGAGACCCAGTATCTAATATGCATGCCCAGACCCTATCCAGGACTAAAGTAGTAGGAAAATATCTCAAAAACCCTTCCAAGGGTGCCCGGGCATAACCGGGTCTAAACAGTAGAAAGTCATCTAAGGTGCTCGGTCTGACCGAGGCTAAAATTATCTCAAGTAGCAATAAAGCTCAGCTAGCACCCCGGCCCTGCCGAGTCTAGCGTTAATCATATAACTGGTGATTTAAATCATAATTTTACTTTCTTTTATCCAAGAATATTCACAAGTTAAATCAAACCATTTCCATCAAAAATGGCCCCTCGGGGCCATGCAAGGTTTAGAAAATAGTGCCAGTAGGCTCGAAGCCAAAACCATAGTAAAACATGGATAAAACCTCTTTATATGCATGGAAATGGGATGATCAAACACAATAGCTGCCCAGCAGCTCACAATCAACCTATCGACCCTGCACAGGCCCATAGCTACTCAGCAAGCATAACCAGCCTAGAAGGATAATTCTATGCCCGGGACTCGCGGACATTCCCAAAATCCCACCTTCTATGTTCCAGAGTCAACAAGGCCTCACAGTACCACAAGGGTAAATAAAATATATCGGCAAATACTACAAGCAACGGAGGAACAAAAGTAGGCGGACATGAATAAAGCGGTCAAGGTCTGTGGTACCAACCTAATAAACCAACCCAAGGATGCCAGCTAGTACAATTTTATCCTATATATGCGGAGTCTAGGGAAAATAAACCGTAACCTACCTGTCGTCCGACGACAAGCTGCTAGAACGACGATGTCCAAGCTCAAATCGCTCCAAAAAGCTCCAAAACGAAATTGGACTCAAATTCGGGCTTGAATAACTTGACGTGGATAATTGATTTTCTTTCAAAAATCAAATATAGCGTCAAATATTTTTCTGTAGGAATTTCTCACCAACGTGATATGAACAAATATATAGAACCTAAGAAGATAAGTTTTGTAACCCAAAATAAATCACATCAAAGATATGGTTGAATTCTAAGTGAAATGGATTTGCTGAAGTAAAATGTTAAAGACCCCTGTACTATCCTATCTATATTCTATATATATTGAAAAGTTAATAAACCAAAACATAGTGACTTAATACCCCTTGCTTGCTGCCATATAATTAAACAATGAACATGCTGTCCACTCCTCCAACTTCCACATGGAAGTGGAGTGGCAAAACCCACTCTTAATTTATTTATTCCGTTACATATATACTCGGGTACAACATAAATTCGTAGTAAAATACATATAACTTTTTAAATATACCATAACTAATAGAAAATTATTTCAAATAAAACCTACTATATTATAATGATTTTCAACATAACAAAGTTTGCTATCTCTGTTAAAATATTAACAATTTATAAAACTCTTATAAAATAAATACATACCCAAATATATTATAACTAAAGTATTTTTCATAGACATTTAAAATATTTTAGGAAAGCAATAAAAATATAACTTTCTACCACATTCAACTTTTAAATTAAATATTTTCAAATACGCACGATTTTGATACTCAGCTTCTAAGACAGGGAAATGATTATAACGATCAATCGAACAGTCAGGGCACCGAACCACCGGTCCTAGCAAACCATAAATGACTTGGGGCCGCTACAAAAAAGCTCTAATAGTACAAGAAAAATGAATACGCGGAAATGTCCGGAAGAGTCATTACACTAATTAGATTAAATTAGATGAAATTTTGTGCTAAGTTTTGGGCATGGGCTTACCATTGGTAAAAATGGTAAGGGGACATAATCATTCCAAAAACCCTTCCAAGGGTGCCCGGGCATAACCGGGTCTAAACAGTAGAAAGTCATCTAAGGTGCTCGGTCTGACCGAGGCTAAAATTATCTCAAGTAGCAATAAAGCTCAGCTAGCACCCCGGCCCTGCCGAGTCTAGCGTTAATCATATAACTGGTGATTTAAATCATAATTTTACTTTCTTTTATCCAAGAATATTCACAAGTTAAATCAAACCATTTCCATCAAAAACGGCCCCTCGGGGCCATGCAAGGTTTAGAAAATAGTGCCAGTAGGCTCGAAGCCAAAACCATAGTAAAACATGGATAAAACCTCTTTATATGCATGGAAATGGGATGATCAAACACAATAGCTGCCCAGCAGCTCACAATCAACCTATCGACCCTGCACAAGCCCATAGCTACTCAGCAAGCATAACCAGCCTAGAAGGATAATTCTATGCCCGGGACTCGCGGACATTCCCAAAATCCCACCTTCTATGTTCCAGAGTCAACAAGGCCTCACAGGACCACAAGGGTAAATAAAATATATCGGCAAATACTACAAGCAACGGAGGAACAAAAGTAGGCGGACATGAATAAAGCGGTCAAGGTCTGTGGTACCAACCTAATAAACCAACCCAAGGATGCCAGCTAGTACAATTTTATCCTATATATGCGGAGTCTAGGGAAAATAAACCGTAACCTACCTGTCGTCCGATGATAAGCTGCTAGAACGACGATGTCCAAGCTCGAACCGCTCCAAAAAGCTCCGAAACGAAATTGGACTCAAATTCGGGCTTGAATAACTTGACGTGGATAATTGATTTTCTTTCGAAAATCAAATATAGCGTCAAATATTTTTCTGTAGGAATTTCTCACCAACGTGATATGAACAAATATATAGAACCTAAGAAGCTAAGTTTTGTAACCCAAAATAAATCACGTCAAAGATATGGTTGAATTCTAAGTGAAATGGATTTGCTGAAGTAAATTGTTAAAGACCCCTATACTATCCTATCTATATTCTATATATATTGAAAAGTTAATAAACCAAAACATAGTGACTTAATATCCCTTGCTTGCTGCCACCTAATTAAACAATGAACATGTTGTCCACTCCTCCAACTTCCACATGGAAGTGGAGTGGCAAAACCCACTCTTAATTTATTTATTCCGTTACATATATACTCGGGTACAACATAAATTCGTAGTAAAATACATATAACTTTTTAAATATACCATAACTAATAGAAAATTATTTCAAATAAAACCTACTATATTATAATGATTTTCAACATAACAAAGTTTGCTATCTCTGTTAAAATATTAACAATTTATAAAACTCTTATAAAATAAATACATACCCAAATATATTATAACTAAAGTATTTTTCATAGACATTTAAAATATTTTAGGAAAGCAATAAAAATATAACTTTCTACCACATTTAACTTTTAAATTAAATATTTTCAAATACGCACGATTTTGATACTCAGCTTCTAAGACAGGGAAATGATTATAACGATCAATCGAACAGTCAGGGCACCGAACCACCGGTCCTAGCAAACCATAAATGACTTGGGGCCGCTACAAAAAAGCTCTAATAGTACAAGAAAAATGAATACGCGGAAATGTCCGGAAGAGTCATTACACTAATTAGATTAAATTAGATGAAATTTTGTGCTAAGTTTTGGGCATGGGCTTACCATTGGTAAAAATGGTAAGGGGACATAATCATTTATGAATGTAGAGAAACTCCGGTTTCAGGACGGTCGGAATTGGTTGGGAATCATGGGGAAAAAGGGCTAATCTTGTATGATAGCGGGAATGTGATGTTATGAACAACTTTTTAGTGTGTTTAGTAATTGATTTTATGATAATGTGGTGCCAAATTCTCAATTATGCATTATTGGGGATGGTCTTAGGGTTATGTGTAAGACCATGATGCAATTTTAGGGGTTAACGTTGATAACAGGATAGGGGGAATGGGTGAATTTTGCAGAAAATGGTAAATTTTTGGGACTGTTGTTGTTGGGGATAGACACTATAGCGGGGTGCACAGTGTAGGATCCCTGTCCTGCTTTCCCCTGTTTTGTTTTCATTCTCGTGTTATTTTAAATCGCTAGTTGAGCTGCAACCTATTGCGTGAATTATAAAAATTAGCATTCAAATGCGATAAAAGAAAAGGGTAGATATGGTAGCCCGAGGCATAAAAGTTATTGGCCTCATATGGGTGATGTTGCTTATTTGAGGTAACCTATACATATTGGAATATCAGACCTTATTTAACGTGGTGACTTTTACCCTTGATTGAGTAACTACTTGCATTGTAATGATAATGTGTAGTTAGTGAGGAACCATGAGAATATTGTGGAACCAAGTTTTCGGACATTGGTAGAATTATGATTGTCCATTAGTGGGAATAGTCGCTCATGCTATATTTGGCAAAATAACCCATAATTGACTAAGTATTATGGGACACTACTCATAGGATTATTCTATGAGAATGTTTTGACTAATTGTAGCTCTTCGAAAGAGTATAATGGAATTATGGGGAATTTTCAACTAAGTTGGCTTATGTGTGTTCGATGATCCTTAGTGGTAGGGTCAGTTGAGGGAAGGGGGTTGCCACAATGGTTCTCAGTTCCTCGTGGTATGGAAAATTGTTTTGGTCCATTATGCTTGAATTTCTTAGCTCCGGTATTTTGACGAGGCCCCAAATTTCTTGGGCACTCGGGGAGTACTCTTATTGGTTTCATGCAGCTCGAAGGAAGGGATTCCTTGAAAAAGAAGGATAGAATTTAATTGTGATTGAATTTTGGTACACTGAGAGATTTAGAAGTTTTGGTGGTTCGCGTAAGGTTATAATTATGCTATCATGGTAGAGCGTTAAGGTTTAAATGGTTGGCTTATTCTTTTTCTTCCACTGTAGAGATCGTTCGGGGATGAAGATGGGTAAATTGGTATCTATTATAATGACCTGTTCAATCATTATTAAAAGGCAACCGTTATGGGTAAGCTATTCGTGCTAAGAATGGGTTAGAAAACTTCCAGGTTGGAGAGTTGAAAATTTTGGGCTAGGCTAGTCTCAGATAAATTCAGAACCTCAGGATTTTGAAGCGTGTTATAAAATGGGCAATTTTGGGGGATTTCCCGAGGTTTTATCCTGTGCCAACCACTATAGTGTTTCACACTGTGCTACAACAATGACCGCTACAATAGATAAATTCCCACTGTAGTAGAAGTCAAGGTTGTCAACTCTGTTATAGCGGGCTACTATTGCTATGGCTGTACTGCTATAGCGGGATTGGGCCGCTATAGTGGGATGACAGGACCAGAAAACCCAAAAATGGGTTTTATAATTTCATTCTCTCCTCTACAGTTTCAGAGAGGTGATGGTTTCTCCGAAAACCCTCCTAGGCTTCTCTAAAGCTTAGGAACAATGGGGAGGGGAGATTTTCGCTCAATGGGGTCCAAAACCATGGATTCCAGGCCTGTTTTCTGCCAGGAATTGCCTCCATGGATCCTAGAAGTTAGTGTGCACACCTCTGTAGCAGATGCTTGGCATCCAGGTAGGCTAGGTTTAATTTAGTAGTTGTAGACCCGTATTTACTTGCATACTATTATTGTTTAATAATGGGAGGATTCATGCTTAGGCCTTCGGGCACGGAGTCTGGAGGAATATTGTATTGTCTGTCTGGTTGATTGAATAGGTAATGATAGGGTCGAGGTGATATGTTTTCATTCTGGACTTGTTTACACTTGTTAACTTGTGTGTGATTCTAGATTTTTGGGAATTAGCCTATTGGGTAGGTTAGGGAACAAGAAATGTTGGGAACTAATAAATGGCTGGTTTGTAGCGGGTTTCCGGGAATAATTTTGATTAAAAGGAATGGGATAAACGGGAAGGGTTAGAGTCTCAATTCTAAAGAATGTTCTCCCTGGACTGTGGTTACCCTTAGGGAAAAGTTTCAAAATGGATGTAGCAGCTATATGCGTATACAGGGTAAATCAGAAATTAGTCTTTGGATAGGATTTCAAGGTTGGGGGTTATGAACCTGGTTGTTGCGTAGGTGATGATTATTGTTTTCCAAATGCAATGTGTGTGGATGTAACTTAAACTTAGTAATGTTTGTGCTTTTTTTAGGGAATGAAATTATGAATGTCTTAAGTGTTCGGGTGTCAATCATGTGAAATGAACTTGGTTTTGTTGCTTGTTAATTTTACAAGTGTGATATTGTTAATTTATTTACTAATTGGTGTACTTTGTGTGACATTTGGTTGGCTCGGGTACCACGCCTAGTATGGGATAAACATTGGTTAGCTCAGGTACCACTCCTGGTACGGGATACTTATCGGTTGGCTCGAGTACCACGCCTGGTACAAGTTCTATAAATGGTTGGCTCGGGTACCACGCCTAGTACAAATTATCTATCGGTTCGCTCGGGTACCACGCCTGGTACATGTTCTATAATGTTGGATCGGGTACCACGCCTGGTACAAGTTCCATTATGGTTGGCTCGGGTACCACGCCTTGTACGTGATTGAGTGCTATATATGTGTGGGTTTCTTGAGTGAACCTGGCTTATTTTTATTGATGTTCATTACTTACTAGTTCCTTGAGTGAACCGAGCTTATCTATTATTGACATACATTCTTGTTGGTTCCTTGAGTGAACCGGGCTTATCTATTAGTGATGTTTACTTCATGTTGGTTTCCTGAGAGGGTTGGGATTTAGTATTACTTCAGATACATCTTAGTCCTTTAAGGGTCGGGTTGGTGTGCTTAAGTGATAATGTGGTTTCTTCTATAAACCAAGGTCGCATGTTAACTGTCATAGATGATGTCCTAGGGATCCTTGGGAGGTTCGGGTAGCTTGCAAGCGATGACATAATTATATGTGGTCTGGTTACTTGCATAGTTGGGCATGACTTATATGGTTGTTGAGTTCTGTAGGAGACTGGGGGTCTTATTAATGGTCATATGGACTGGGTTATTTGTATTGTCTGGTAATATTCAGTTAATGTCGTACCTTTAAGATTCCCAACTCGACAAGAGTGACAGTCCAGCTAGCGGTGATTTTTGGGCGAGTTGGGAACATGAGTAAAGGTTGTGAGGTATTTTGCTTGATAGATCCAAGATAGGTGAGATTGGGGGAAACTAAGGTTCCTAGGAAGTCAGGTTTGACTGGGCTAGTGAAACAAGGCTAGTATTTTGTGAGTGCCTGAACCGACGGAATGTCAAGGGTAAGGAACCTTAGGGGTGGAATACGCAGAACTCTATGGTAGTTCATTGTTTGGATAAGGGCTAAGGGTCAAGTTGTTTGACTTAGGATCCTAACTTGAGTCAGGGTAGTAAATCAAGGTTTTGTAGGTTGACTCTCAACTGGATAGCAGAAGTGGATAGTAAACTAGATTGTTGAGACTAGAACCACTGAGGTGCTTATAGTGGTTGGTAAGATGGGTGACTTGGGAAGTCCTAGTATTAAGTGTGACTTGGGAAGTCTAGTGTTAAGAGTGACTTGGGAAGTTTAGTGTAAGGTGTGACTTTTGAAGTCTAGTGTTAAGAGTGACTTGGGAAGTCATAGAGTTAAGTGTGGCCTGAGAGGTCCTAGTGTTAAATATAATTGTGGAAAGTCCTAGGTGTTACGTTTGACTAGGATTGGATGGTACAGAGTCTCCCAGCTGCGGAGTAGGCAACAGAGCAAGGTAGGAAGGCTTGGGAGCGGAGCGTACAAGGCTGTAGCAATAATAGTACGAAGGTAGAGATGGATAAGGAAAGACGGGATTCTTGTAACTTATTGCATATTTTCTCTTTATTTCTTGTATAATGGTATGCGGTGGATTTGGGTCGACCGATGATGCCTACCAGTACATATTGTTTGTACTGATACTTTCCTTGCTATACCTTTTTGGGTATAGTCTGGTTGAAAGATCAGCGATGTTTCTTATGTACAGGACAATGGTGATCTCCAGCATCTTCTACTCTTCGTCTTCATGGTGGAAGTTGTGTCTTCTTTTTATATGTGTATTTCTCCTTATAGCTCTTGTACCTGTTTAAACTAGTTCCTAGGGAGGGTTGTATTCAAGTTTTGTAAAGGATTTTCATTATACTAAAGTTTTCAAATGTTTTTCATGTATTAAAAAGGATTCTTTTTATGTTATTATTGTTTATCAACTTTGCCTTTTGGATTGGGTGGTAAGGGTTCTTCTATCTAGGTGCTTAGAGTAGGTGCCCGCACGGCCTGATAGTTGGGTCGTGACACGGACCATAGTACAAATCGTGGAAACCTAGAACTTCATATTAGGCTTTTTAAGTCTCACTCTTACTGATGGGCCTACATTTCGTCCTTCTGGACTATGGACCGTGGACTCAACAACGGTTCTACTCTGATATTTTGCTAAATTCTAAACTATTTCTACAGTTGACAACTACAGACTGAAAACCAAGTCTATTGGACTATCCTATCGTCCGTTATTTGACCTTGAGATTTTCATGGTCCTCTGAACTGAATTCTACAAATGGATATTATGGACTACATGGTGAGTTGACATGTCATCAACCAAACTATGCTTTAACTCTGACAATTAACATCTCTCTGATGATGTTTCTACGATTGATAGTAAGTACCATTCTTCCAAAGAACGAACTATCAAGTCTTTCATAGAAACCTGGGAAGACAAGACTTTTAAAGGGACTTCTATGGTCCACTCTATGGACCGTTCTTCAGAACGACGGTCCATAGACTCGACTATAAACACTGGAAATAGTTCCACAATCTCTTCCAAGTGTTACAAAATATAGGTTCAGATTCTGAAGTATTACAATATCTCTCCCTTGGTATCATTCATCCTCGGATAAAGTTCAACTAGAGTGAACTAACCAGGAAGGAAAATACAACTAAAACTTTGTTGAACGAAGCTTACTATCCAGGTCACAACCACTTAATCGAAAGACACAAGGGACAAACTAAATCATAGGAACTAAAAGACATTTAAACACGAAGTATAGGTGCTGAATATGAACTAAGAGAAGGACTATTTCATTTGGCATCTTCTTTCTGAGGATTAAAAAAATAAGGGTATCTAACCTTCATATCCTCTTTGGCTTCCCATGTCGCCTCTATAACAAACTGGTTTCTCCATAGAACTTTGCCTGAAGTTACTTTCTTGGTTCTTAACTTGCAAACTTGATGATCAAGAATCTTGAATGGAACTTGTTCATAAGATAAGTTGTCCTTCACTCCAACATGTTATGTAGGCACAATAAGTGAGGGATCACCTATACACTTCTTAAGCATAGAAATATGGAAAATTGGATGTACTGCAGCCTGCAGCTAACTCTGTTAGTAGCTCTAACTAATAAGCTACTTTACCAACTCTCTTTGAAATCTGATATGGACCAATATAGCGAGGACTAAGCTTCTCTTTTTCCCAAATCTCATAACACCCCTCATGGGTGAAACTTTCAAATTAACCCACTCATCCACTCTAAACTCTAAGTCTCTGTGCCTAACATCTGTGTAGGATTTCTGGCAACTTTGAGTGGTGTTTAACCTTCTCGAATGGTCTTAACCTTTTCCATGGCCTGATAAACTAAGTTTGGCCCTATCAACTTTGCTTCACCCACTTTGAACCAACCAATATGAGATCTATACCTTCGCCCATAAAGAGCCTCATAAAGAGCCATTTGAATACTGGAACGATAATGGTTATTATACACAAACTCTATGAGAGGCAAATGATCATCCCAACTACATTTGAAGTTGATAACACAAGGATATCAACATATTATCTAAGGTTTGAATAGTATGCTCTGCCTGACCATCTGTCTATAGAGGAAAAGTGGTACTAAGGTTCACCTTTGAACCTAAACCCCTCTAAATCTATTTCCAAAATCGAGTGGTAAACTAAAATCCTCATCTGAAATAATAGATAATGGAACTCCATGAAGTCTGAATATATCATGGATGTACAATCTGGCATAGAGTTTTATTGAATCTGTAGTTTTCACTGCTAAGAAGTGAGCAGACTTGGTCATTCTGTCTATAATCATCGAGATCGCGGTAGACCTGTGATGAAGTCCATATTAATCATCTTCCACTTTCACTCAAGAAGAGCTATGTTCTGAACCATGCCATATGGCCTTTGGTGCTCGACCTTAACCTGCTAACAATTCAAATACTTAGCAGGAAAGTCTGTAATGTCTCTCTTCATACCATTCCACCAATAATCTTCTCTCAGGTCATGTTACATTTTTGGAGAATCTGGATGAATAGAATATCTAGAACATTGCACTTTTTCCATAATTCTATCTGTGAGACCATCCATATATGGAACACACAACCTACCTTAGTACCTTAAGACACCATCTCCCCTTTGTGCGAAAACTAATACCTTTTGTTTGATAAAATCTTCCTTTAACTGGAGCAAGATGGATTCAGCGTTCTACTTCTCTTTAACTTCTAATACTTTTTGTTTGATAAAATCTTCCTTTAACTAGAGAAAGATGGATTCAGTGTTCTACTTCTCTTTAACTTCTACTACTAAAGAGTATTTGGCTCCATCCTAGACAAGCACACCACCTTCATCAGAGTCTAACAGACAAACTCTCAAACGTGCAGGTTTATGCATTTCCTTCGCTAACTCTTTCTTTCCTTCCTTTACATGGCTGTACTTCCCATCTAACCTACTAAGAGCATAAGCAGCTACATTAGCTTTACCTGGGTGATAGAGAATACTCATATCATAATCTTTAAGCAATTTAAGCCATCTCTAATGCCTGAGATTCAACTCTTTATGGCTAAAAACATATTAAAGTCTCTTATGATCAGTAAACATATCAACATGCACACTATAGAGGTAATGGTGCCAAATCCATGATGCAAAAACTACAATTGCAAACTCAAGGTCATGAGTCGAGTAGTTCTTCTCATAAACCTTAAGTTGTTTGGAAGAATAAGCCATCACCTTACCATTCATGATTAACACACAACCAATTCTCACTCTAGACGCATTATAATACACAACAAAACCCTCTATACCCTCTGGTTGGGTCAATACTGGAGAATTAGTCAACTGAGTCTTAAATTCCTGAAACCTTTTCGCATAAGCTTCAAACCATTGAAAATTAGCTTTTTTCTGAGTCTACTTAGTCAACGTGGCAGAAATAGATGAAAACCCCTCTATAAACCTTTTATAATAGCCGGCCAAAGCCAAGAAGCTTCAAATATTAGTTGGAGTTGAGGGTCTGGGCCAACTATTTACTACCTCAATCTGCTGAGAATCAATATGAATACCCTTGATAGAAACTATGTGGCCTATGAATGCCACAAACTTCAACTAAAATTCACACTTGAAAAACTTGGCGAATAACTTATGGTCTTTGAGAGTCTGAAGAACTATTCTGAAGTGATTACCATGATCCTCCTCATTTCTGGAGTAGATTAGGATGTTGTCGATGAACATAATAATAAACATATTCAGATACTACTTAAACACTCTATACATGAGGTCCATGAATGCTGCAAGAGGATTAGTCAAACCGAAAGACGTGACAAGGAACTCAAAGTATCCATAACGGGTCCTGAAGGCTATTTCAGGAATGCCACTTTCTTTAACTTTCAACTGATGATAGCCTGATATGAGGTCTATCTTAGAAAAGCAAGTGGCACCCTGAAGCTGGTCAAATAAGTCATCGATTCTAGGAAGGGGATACTTATTCTTTATGGTGACTTTGTTCAACTGACGCTAGTAGATGCATATTCTAAGGGAACCATCTTTCTTTCACACGAAAAAGACTGGAGCACCCCAAGGAGAGACACTGGGGCGGAACCCTTATAAAGGAAATCTTTCAACTATTTTTTTAGATTATTTAACTCAGCTGAAGCCATTTAATATGGTGGAATAGAGATAGATTGAGTATCAAGAAGTATATCTATGCCGAAGTTTATTTCCCTATCTAGAGGGACTCCGAGTAGATGATCAGGAAAGACTTTTGGAAACTTACTCACTACTAGAACTGACTGAAGGGTGGTGTCTCAGCATTAGAGTCTCTAACTCATACTAGGTGATAAATAAACCCCTTTGAAACTAACTTTATAGCCTTAAGGTATGAGATGAAATGACCCTTAGGCACAACTAGACTACCTTCCCTAACTAATACGGGCTCATCTGGAAACTGAAACTTTACTATTTTGATTCTACAATCGACTAAGGCATAACATGAATATAATCAGTCCATGCCTAGAATGATATCAAAATCCACCATATCTAGTTCTACTAGATCAACTGTGGTATCTTTATGATGGACTGAAATGGTGCAATTTCTATAGACTGTTTTTGCTATAACTGACTCACCAACAGGAGTAGAAACACTGAAAGGATCTAAAAGTTGTTCAGGGAAAATCTCAAATATAACTGCTACATAAGAAGTCACAAAAGACAAAGTAGCTCCTGGATCAAGTAAGGCGTAAACATCTATAGAAAAGACTTTTAATATACCAATAACTATTTTATTCCTTTTTGGAAAGGAATTTTAATTTTAAAAAGAAAATGATTTTCAATACTTTAGAAATTATTTCACCACTTTAATGAAAATTTCAAAATAATTCTAAAACAAACAGAGTCGCTACTTAATTTTTATAAAGAAATTAAGAAAACTTAAAAGGAATTTCAAAGACTTAAAAACAGAAATAAATCTTTAAAATTAGAGAAAATTGGTAAGGGTTCAAGTAACGTCTTAAGAAGGGTTATAAGGCACTTAAGAACATACGTTAAAATGGTTGACCAAATCAATTTTGACTAACTTAATAAAAATGGCTAATTTTTGCAAAGAGTTGGATTTTTGTGAAAATAATAAAAATATTGAATGTACATAATTTCAAATAAAGAGATAAACTGTTCTACCTAGATAAAGAAAATTAATTAAAGAAATTATGTTTTAAAAGAAAAAGATTTAGACAACTTTTATCTTTTCCAAATTAAAAGTAAATAATAAAGAGTTGCGAACTTATTTGGAGACGAACATTTTTCAAGAAGAGGATTATTTGAAAAATACAACTAAAAGATGCCCCCTTTTAGCCAACTTTTTTGAAAGGACTCATTTTTATTAACAAATATTGAAGAAAAAATAAGACTCTTATTTTAAAAGAGAAGATATGAAATAAAATGAATTTAAGAGACATTTGCTTATGGATAAAAAATAGCGAGAGTTGAAAAAATCTTTATTTTTAATCAATTTGATAGGATAATCATTAAAGCATATTTTTGACTAAGTAAAGAAAATTTTATTTGAAAGATAGTCTTGAAGACTTGGATAAACCCTAACATTATGTAAAATAGTCAAAATTTCAAGAAAAATAGATATCCATGGAAAATGGTAGCATTTAAAAAATAAGAATTTTGTTGTACCAAAATTAAAGAAAACACCATTTTTGCAAGAAAGATAAAAGCGAGAAATTATTTTAATTTTATAAAAATATTCAAAATTATAATAAAAAGGGACTATTTAAAGGAAACTTAATGCAAATAGAATTACTTTTTTGAAGAAAATTTTGTAACTAAAATGAAAAATTTACTTAAATTTATTTTTTGAAAGAGTTGACGAACGAGAAAAGACTTCTTTTAGCATATTTAAGAAGCAATATGATTTATGTGCATGATTAATTAAAAGGAAAAAATTATTTCGATATTCGAATGAAAAATGATACAAGAGCTTATTTTATTTATTCCATTTTTGATAATGACAAATTAAGCAAGAAGTTCAAACAAGTAAAAGAAAACACAATGATAAAAATTAAAATGACAATACTTTAAGGAGTTTATTTGGTTTTGATTAAAAAGAGTTAGTTAATACAACAATTAACATAAATTAAGTACAAATAAAGAGATAAGCGAAGAATTCGGCTTTTTAGGCCCATTTCCTATGAGTATATCAGCTGTATACTATAACTCTTTCCTTCACTGCATTTCCTGTATATCTCACACATATATACCTGTATATCAGTACACGTGCATTTATTTTGATCTTACACCTATATACTAGCTTCCTTTCTCCATATATTCTCCGTATATTACCCGCATATCAGCTTCTTTACTCGTATACTGGAGTCCAAGTGGACTCAATGGAGAAGTATTCATGCATAAAGAAAAGTAAAGGATTAGCTACCAACTCAAAGCAAAGTTCAAATCACAAACATTAAATCATAAGAAAATTTGGTGCAAGTATACAACGATTTGTGTATCTAAAGATAGCCAATTTGCGAACTCACAGATTCACAATCACACCATAATAAGGTCATCCTTACTATGCCGGCTATTTATATCAAAGAGAGACCATTAATACCACTCTATTGTCCTAGGCAACAAAGAGAATAAAGGAAAATAGCCTATGATTTTCAAAAGAAGAAAGCAAGACTCAACATGTAGATATTATACCTATGCTTTAAATGGTTTAAGCTATTAAGTGATTCTAAATTTAAGAGAAAGGGAAAGAAATTTGTTACTTAATCATGATATTAGAAAAGGAAATCAAGCTAAAAATTGAGTGATATTGATCCCCCAACCAAGATAAAATAATCTTAGTTTCACAATAAAAGGCAATGAATGAGAAAAAAGGGGGAATGATCAATTTATCAAGGGATAACTCCCTTGACTCCTCTTAGTAGCAACACCAAAAAATCAAGAGGAAGAGGTCAAAATAGGAACACATGAACCTATTTATTTGTTTTAATCAGATGAACTACACAACTAGTAACTTGTTACTGCTTCCTTACAATAGCAAAAGGGAAAAAGGAGGTAAACAAGAGAATAGAGCAGAGGGGGTTTAAAAAAGAAACAGGCAAGCTTAAAACATGATCTCTGTTTTTGGACATCTGAATCATCCCAATGGCTGGATTTTTGACAAAGCAACCTAACTCTGATCTCTCCCAAGAAAAAAATCTTAACCCTTGAGACTTGATTCAAGAAAGTTTGTAGCGTTCACACTCTATTTTAGAGCTGAACACTACATCAACTAGTTCAGGTCATAGACCTTCATAGCCAAACAGAAATAAACTTGAAGCCGAGTTATGAATTAGAAACCATGTTTCTAAGCCTTGCCTCTTAGTGATGCTAGCAATAAACTCCAACAATCCCACTGTTCTTCAAACAATTTTTTTGTAGTTTTAGAGGTCAAACAAATTAATCAAGAAAATACATCACCATCCCTAATTTGAGCAGATATATGGACATGGAATTAAGCTTATTTCAATTCGAATTTCCACTTCCTGAATAAAACTAAAGATTATCCAAAGAAGTCTTTTAATCCTAATTTAATAAATCTTATCTTATAAACCAAAGGCCTTTAGGATTATTAGCAATGTTCTACACACGAAATAGCAAGAAACCATAACTTTGATCATATTTTAAAAGCCTTTTGAGAGTAACTAATGAGTTATCTCTAAGCCTTTGGTTCTTAAGCTTTACATGGTATTGTGAACCATAGAAATCCCTGAACATGGTTTAAAACAGTGTCATCCATAACTTGGGTGATTGTTTCAACCATTAAACCTCATGGAAACTGGAAACATATGCCGGCAGGCCAAAAAAAAAAAGCACAACGAACAAATATCATGACTAACAAGTAGGATGCAAATGAAAAGGGAAAACGTTTTGAAACTATAAAGAGCCATCACCATACTCTAAAAAACTTCCCAAGTAAATAGTCACCATAAGAAGAGAATGAAGAGTATTGGGTCTTTAACAGCACCTAAGGAGAAACCAAACCAGTCGGTTCAAGGTCTTCCTTGAGATTAATCATTCCCTAATACTCGACCCATTCCCCTCCTTCATTGATCAACCAACAACATTGTTTGATTGTCAACTCAAAATAATATTCAACATATTCAAATCTCTACAGTCAACTAATCACGACTAGAACTGGAAAAGTAGAACGAAAAGAGTGAGAACTTTACCTTTTTCTGAGTAGAAACTAGGAACCACGAGTTGAGTATCACCAAAAAAAATTTATTTTTTGGCAAACCAGAAATTCCTCCAATTTCAAGCAAAAAAGACCACAAAATTTTTGATAACCCTAATGAACTAATGCAATTTTTACTTTAATCTTCACTTGATTTTCCAGGTTTCTTTAAAATCAGAGAAAAAGTCTCTCCAAGATTTTGCACCCAAAAAATCTCCTCTTAACAGTGAAGAGTTAGGGGTGTATATAGGTGAGGTCTTGGGTCTCCAATGGGTGAAATTTTGGGGGGGGGGACGAGTAGAAATTGGATAAGAAGTTGGGGATTTTTTCAAACCAAAAACTCTCCAGATGATAACACGTATGTACCCTTGGTACCAAAATCGATCAAGAACCAATCATTTTGAGAAAATACCACCAAATTTTAGACGAATGTTGAGATCCACCTGGGTGATTTCTAGGTTCTGTCCATACACTCTTCATACAAAAAACAGTGATAGGGCAATTTAATAGAGAGGTGGTGATTTGAAGGGATTTGAGGTCGTTTGGAGGAGTTGTTGTTGTCATTTGGTAGATTTTGGATGGAGTTTTGAGCTTATGGGTTGCTTTGTTGGTTGTAATGAAGAAAAAGAAGAAGAATATTGGGGGGTATTCTTGTACTAGGCATGTAAGGGATACTCCCAAATTACATCTCCTTTAGAAGCATAAAGCGGTCGCTATTCAAATATAGAACCCAATGAAGGTTGGGGACGATCCCACAGGGAATATGGAAGGACTAGGGTCAATTATGTTTACTCATGCTCTTAGCCATTTATTTCCTTACAAGGGAGGTTTATAGTAACAAGTATTTATCATAATTCAAATTCAAATAAGTAATAAAGTAACAGTTTCTAGTGTTGTAATCAATGAGAGAAGCGACTACGGTAGTGTTCCTCATGAGGTCATAACTAGTAAGGCTCTATACTTAGTAAGCTAGTTTGGTGCTTAGCATGCAAGATCGGTAAGTTAGGTTTACCTAAATGTTTGGTCTCCTAGATAGATGAATTTTACAACGCAACTTGGTCTGTCTACGGGTGTATGCTTTTCTAACCCTTACCTTTGACCGCATATTAGCTATTCCCAGACAAGGTCAAGCTATTAGATGAGGGTTGATAGCCTCAAATATCTGTTGTAATAAACCCTTTTCCCATTCGTTACCTCCTTAGCCCAGCAAGTAAGAATAAGGCGAGTTCTAACCTTTTCAACCATTAAAAAGCAATCAAAGCGAAGGGAAAAACAATATATGCATAAACACCATCCTAGAATTACCAAGTACTTTGCCTACTTAGTTAATCCTTCATGGTTACCACATCCCTAGTTGTGGATTTAGCTACTCATGGTTGTAAGAATATAACCAGATTTATACGAAGAGATCATGATTATAACTTAAAAGAAAATGTAAAGAAAACCAAAAATCTTGAATCCTCAAGAACACTTCAATAAATCAAGAACAATCTTTGAATTCTCAAAACTATGTTATGATGTCTCAACAATACAAAAATAATATGCAAAAACAAGTAACTAGTGCGTAACGTCCGAAATAAAAGCTAAGGGAAGGTATTTATAGACAAAATAGACCAAATCCTAACTAATCTAGGAGAGCTGGACGCGGCAGTTCTGACGAGAAAGCCCCATGGGCCATCGTGGGTGGCACGGGCATCATGGGTGCCCATCGTATATTTCATCAATTTGTGTCTCAGGCTCTTTGCCTTGTTTCCACGGTCAAAGTCAATGGGCTATCGTGGTTACCACACCCATTGTGTGCAGCTCATCAAATAACAACTCTGCTTCTCCAACTGCCTCTGGCTCATTTTGACAGGCTCTGCAATGTCCCGTCGTGGCTTTCACGGGCATCGTGGCTTCTCGTCAGACTTAACATCACAACTTCATTTCCAATGGTTCATTACAACGGGCAAGTGTGATGGCCTGTGGCTACTTTGACGCCCATCATAGCTGGTCGTGGGACTGAGTTTGGCCTTTAAGTCCCTTTGGTCCATCCTGATGCCTTCTCCCACAGGACATGGTGGATCCCACTCCCGTGGGCCTGTAATTTTACCCAGAAAACAACTTTTTGGTCTGTTTATCTATTCAAAATGAACATCATATCTAACAAAACATATTAAAGAACTCTCAAAATCCTTAGTCTTAAGCATCAAAAGTGTCGTGGAATCCCGGCACATCAACACCCTCAAATCAGAATGTTTGCTTGTCCTCAAGCAACAAACGACAATAAAAACTAAAATGACGCTTAAGTAAAATGAAACTAGGAGCTACAACAGCAACATGGTTTAAACATCCTTTCAGTCCATAGAATCAGTACCCACTCCATCTCAGTTCAAAACCAGTGCATACATACAAGTTATAAAGACAACGCAAAATGGATACATGGATGACAACACGATATTCATGAGAAAGATAGCATACACAACAGACATTCATACCAATCAGTTAGCAATCACAGTCTACTATAGTGCCCTTACAATAAGGAAGTCTCGCTCACACATAATTTCATTCACCAAACAGGAACAGGGAATACGCTCACTCTCGCAAAGAAATTCAAGTTGTACATGCACAATACCATAGGCTTGCCCTTATTTTCTATGCCTTGGCTTTCAAACAGTTCGATTACGATCACTATAGGACTTTGTTAGGCTTGTAATGTAGGCTTAGGGACGGGAATGGAATATTTGGGTGATAGTGACTATGCCCTCATTGACACTACAATTACTTCTTATTCTCCACTTTTCAGATCACGATAGTTTCCTCCCTTATCCTCCTCTTTTGTTTTAATTTCACTTTAATCAAGCATCAGGTGTGGCTTTTTATTTCACTTTTGCACTTTTTTCATCTTGTCAATCATTTTCTCTCTTTTTTTGTTTTTCTTTTGTTTTTTTTCTTTTTTTTTCTTTTCTAGCACACAAACCACACTCGGTATCTTCCCTTTCAATACTAACCTGATCTTTTCATACCCCAATCTTCCTACTTACCCTTACAGTAACCACCCTCAACTTAGGTATTTAACCTGAGTTGAGGTACACAATGTCCAAGGAGGGACCAAGGCCAAAACAAAGGTTTATAAGAAATAGGAAAGGTGAACAAGCTAACAACAAAAAAGATTAACTTAGGCTCAAATTCAGGGATCAAAGGGAATCAATTTTTTCCATTTGGTAGGTCATTTGGCTTAAGTGGACTTATTCAAAAACGACATATGATCATCTCCTAATCAAACTATTCTACAACCATGGCAAGACTAACCAGGCAAGTTCTAGATTGATACAGTACAACAAGAATAGATACAAAGCAGCTCACTCACAAATGGCACAGGGTTTAGACTGTTGATTAGATAACTATCAGCTCATGCCTTATCTTAAGCTACTTATCACATTTATATACATTTTGTCATTTACAGATCCATCAATGTCAGTCCTAACAACTTATTGCACAAAAGTTTGGAGGGGTCTCCATTTTCATAAATTTTTATCAAAATAAGGCCAACTATAATTGCATTAAATTCCTACTTTTCTTCTACAAACACACATCCTATTCTAAACATGCCGTTTCAACAGAAATATAAAAGTCCTTAGGGAAAGAACACATGCAAGAAAACCTCAAGGACTCGGCTTTGCAGGTACCCTCATGGGTTGCCTCCCATGCAGCTCCTGATTTAATGTCGCGATATAATGCGAGTGTTTTGGCTACTCAGACTTTGCCAAACACTCTACAATAACTATACAGGTGACCAGGCTGCCCCCACCCCATCAAAAGAAACTTTGCACTATCCCCAATGTACTAAAAATAACTAAACAAGGAAGGCAAGATATACCTGTGGCACCTAAGCGTGGTCATCCTGTGTAGCCGGGCCTACTGGATCAGTGCCCATACTTTTTTCACAAACAGAGGCTGCCTCAGCAGTTCTCTCAGCCTCTATAATTGCCTGTGCAACTACATCAACTATCACTCCCACGTGGTGCCCGCAACACCACTTCCCGAGCCATCAGGACCAAGAGCATCATTGCGGATTTGCCGGATGGATCGGGACTCTTTAAGCACCTTTTCTTCTTTCTTCCTCCTCTTCTTTTTAGCTCTATCTTCCTTACGCTTCAAAGATTTCAGGCTCAATAGGGCATCTTTGCCCTCTTCTCGATTCTGCTTATCTCTCTTCTTTCTCTTCTTCTTAGGCTCAGAAGGGTTAGCCGGTGCCTCTTATTTATTGTCAGGTTCATTCCATCAGAGCTCATGATTGGCATAGTCCCATAAATCTATTATCGGCTCCAATATAGTCTGTGGAAGGACTACTTGAGCACTAGAATATGAGGATGGATGACCCTTAAATTCATCCACATCTACGCTTAGCCTTGCAATCTGCTCCTTCATCTCTGTCAACTCAGCTGCACCCATTTCATCCAACATTTCATCGATCCTCTCTTCCAATGCGTAGATCCGGCCATGCACATTAACAAATGGTGATATGGCTTTCTGTATGGAGGAATCAACAATAGCTTGGAACTATTGAGCAAACTTATTCATCTTCTCCTTTAGCTGGATAGTGACCTAGACAGTGTTCGCAAAGTTTTCCGAATGAAAGGCGTAAACAGAGGTTGGATCTTCCAATAAAGGTGCAACAAAAGTGGAAGGAGAAGGTAGAGTGTCCAGGATAGAGATATTAACCCTGCGAGGAGTCAACACTTGAGTACTGTGGGGGCGTCTCGAAGTAGAAGTGATAGCAGCTTCCTCCCTTATCGATGCAGTCTCCTCATTTAGGCTACCCTTCCGGTTTGGTACGACCATCATATAAGGTAGCATCTCTGGAGGGGGCACAAATGCATCATGAAAGGTGGTGACATTAGTTTCTTCCGATGTACCAACTAGACCTATTGTTTTGGTATCATCTTTGGACCACTCGAGATGATGGGTCCTGATGGCACGCTCTACACGATTAATCCCCAAATACTGAGGCATCCCATTGTCTTCACATATCTCTGTCAGGAGGCACATATAGCGAAGAAAAGATATTTCCTTAGTCTTTGCCCAGCTCTTCTTCCAGGGCAATAGTCTTTGATAGCGCTCTTGCCAGACTTTTCGTGATTTATGGCCTTAAGAGAATCAAGAGATATTTAATAGTTTGGGTCGAGCATCTTATCTTATTAAGGGGTATGATGAGATGATTTTTGTGACCCTGTCTCGGATCTCCTCAACTATGATTTTTCCTTTATGCAGCTTGTATTTGGATAACAGGCTAGCAACAAGAACAACTCGTTCAATCATTAACTGATTATCACCGCCCATCGGCATAAGCTAGAATTACACGATAGCCCACCAGAATTTTGCCTCAAATGACAGAGAAGCCTTTGTGATATGTGGCTTGTCCTGGTAGATCCACTTTGGTGTTCCAATCATTTTAAGACGCTTGGCCAACCACTTCTTCTGGTCTGTGTCATTTTTGATCTGATAGTCATAGTCTGAAGTGTTGGATGGAGCAACACACTCTGGCCCACATAAAAATCTGTTGATGGTCTCGGCTGAGATGTTTACCGGAACACCTCATACTGGGACGCTCTGAAGAACTCCGCGCATGAAAACAAACTATGCTATCCTACTAGAAATGACATTCTGAACTCAACGAAATCAATCAAATTCCCAACAGAGATTGTTTTAACAAAAAATAGGCCCCACGCCCAAAAATCAACTTTCACCAAAACAGAACCCAATAGCCTAAATGAGTTCAGAAGCCTCGGGAGCTAAAATAAAGGTCCCTCTAGCCCAAAGTTGACATTTCAAAGCAAATAACATTGACAGAATTTCCATCCGAGGCCGTCTTTTTTGAATGTTGACCAAAGTCAACTTTACCAGCCTAATGAGTTGCAAAATAGGGAAATGAGCTTAAAACACAAATAAAAGGCCCAGGAACCAAAATGTCACTTCTGGCAAGTCATAAACGACCTGTAGCCGTTGTGGGATAGCTCAAAATACAAAAAAGCATGAAAATCAAGAAAATAATCTAGAAGGTCATTACAACATCCACTACTAAAAGAACTTTCATCCTTAAAAGTTAAAGAAAAGAAGATACATGAAGGCTTGAAAAGGTGAGGATAGTAGGTCCGCATGTCGGTATCGATCTCCCAAGTAACCTCCTCGATAGGGAGATGCCGCCACTGAACCTTAAGTGATGGAATCTCCTTGGACCTCAACTTCCTAACCTGCCTATCCGAGATAGCAACAGGCTCCCCCGTAAAAGCCATAGACTCATTAAACTGAACAGAATCTCACTGAAGCATATGAGACTCATCCAGAATGTACCGCCATAACATAGAAACATGGAAAACTGGATGGACACCGAAAAGGGCAGGAGACAGGGCTAACTCATAAGCAACCTCCCCAATGCGATGAAGGATCTCAAATGGCCTAATGAACCTAGGACTGAGCTTACCCTTCCTCCCAAACCTCATCATGCCCTTCATGGTTGACACCCGAAGGAACACACGGTCACCAACCAAAAACTCTAAGTCTCGAACCCTCCGATTAGATTAACTCTTCTACCTACTCTTGGTAGTGCGAAGTCTCTCCTGAATAACTAGAACTTTATCCAAAGAATCACAAAGCAAGTCAGTACCCCATAGTCTAATCTCAAAGGCTTCAAACTAACCCACCAGAGATTTGCATTGCCTACTATACAAAGCCTCAAATGGAGCCATCTAAATGTTGGAATGGTATTTATTATTATATGCAAACTCTGCCAAAGCTAAGAACTAGTGCCATAGACCCCTGAAATCAATCACACAGGTTCACAATATATTCTTCAGAACCTGAATAGTATGCTCTGACTGACCATCAGTCTGCGGATAAAACACAGTGCTAAGCTCAACTCTGGCACCCAACTCCCTCTGAATAGACCTCCAGAAAAATAAAGTAAACTGAGTAACATGTTCAGAAATGATATAAACTAGCACCCTATGCAAGTGGACAACCTCACGGATGTAGATTTGAGCCAACCTCTCAGATCTGTAGAAAGTCTGAACTGGCAGAAAGTGAGCAGGCTTTGTCAACTTATCCATGATGACCCAAATAACATCGAATCTCCGCAAAGTACATGGCAAGCCTACCATGATGTTCATAACTATCCGCTCTCATTTCCACTCTAGAATGGCTAGCCTCAAAGTCAAACCACCTGGTCTCTGGTGCTCAAACTTCACCTGCTGACAGTTCAAGCACTTAGACATAAAATCTGAGATATCCCTCTTTATCCCACACCACCATTAATGTTGCCTCAAGTCACGATATATCTTAGATGGCCTGAGATGAATGGAATACCTAGAACAATGAGCCTCCTCCAAGATCAATCTAACCAGGTCACCAACTCTAGGAACACATATATGACCCTCAATCCTCATAACACCCTTCGAATCTAAGGTTGCCTTCCTAGCATTACCGCTCAAAACCTTATCTTAAACGATCCTCAACCTCGCATTATCAAACTATTGTGCCCAAATCTGCTCCAACAAGGAAGATCTAGCCTCAATACAAGCAAGAATATGACCCGGCTAAAAAATGTCAAGTCTAACTAACTTGTTAGCCAAGGACTGGATGTCCAGAGCTAAAGGTCGCTCCTCTGCTTCTAGGAATGCCAAGTTACCCATACTCACTGCAAGTTACCCATACTAAATGCCTTTCGGCTCAAGGCATCCACTACCATATTTGCCTTGCTCGAATAATAAAGAATGGAGAGTTCATAGTCCTTCAATAACTCCAACCTCCTGCGCTGCCTCAAATTTAGATCCTTCTATATGAAAATTTATTGAAGACTACAGTGGTCAGTGAAGATCACACAATGCACGCCATATAAATAATTCCTCTAAATTTTCAATGGAAAGACTACCACCGCTAACTCCAAGTCATGAGTGTGGTAGTTCCTCTTGTGAACCTTCAGCTTTCTAGAAGCATAAGCAATCACTTGACCCTGCTGCATCAATACACAACCCAGACCAATAACAGAAGCTTCACAATACACTGTAAAACCCTGGCCCATGACCAATAGAGTTAGAATTAAAGCTAAAGTTAATAAGACCTTGAGCTTCAGAAAGCTTGCCTTACACTCATCTGACCACTAGAAGGGGACATTCTTCTAAGTCAATCTAGTCAATGGAGCTTTTACAGAAGAAAACCCCTCTATAAACCGCCTGTAGTAACCTACCAACCCGATGAAACTGTGGACCTTGGTAGGAGAAGTAGGCATATCCCAATCACAAACCACCGCAACCTTCATTAGATCCACCATAATCTCATCCTTAGACACCACGTACCCCCAAAATACCATAGACTCAAGCCAAAACTCATACTTAGTGAATTTGGCATATAACTGATGGTCTCGCAAGGTCTAAAGTACAACTCTCAGATACTTCTCATGCTCCTCTCTACTCCTAGAATATACCAAGATATCGCTGATAAACATGATCATGAAGGAATCCAGGTAGGTTAAGACACATGGTTCATCAACTCCATAAATACTACTGGGCATTGGTCAACCCAAAAGACATGACTAGGAACTCATAATGGCTATATTGAGTCGTAAATGTAGTCTTTGGGATATTCGCAGCCCTAATCATCAAATGGTGATACATGGACCTCATGTCTATCTTAGAGAACACCGATGCACCTTGTATCTAGTCAAACAGATCATCAATACATGGCATCAGATACCTGTTCTTAACTATCACCTTATTCAACTGCCTGTAGTCTATACACATATGCATGGACCTGTCCTTCTTCTTTACAAATAGAATCGGAGTACCCCAAGGAGACACACTAGGCCTGATGAACCCTCTACTCAACAAATCTTGGAGCTGATCCTTAAGCTCCCTCAACTCGGCTAGTGCCATCCGATATGGCAGAATAAAATAGGCTGAGTGCCTGGCTCGATATTGATGGCAAAGTCAATATCACAATCAAGAGGAAGACCCGGTAGATAAGAAGGAAACACATACAAATACTCACAAACCACAGGAATTGACTTAAGTGAAGGTATGATGGCACTAGTATCATGGATGTAAGCAAGATAATGCCCAACATCTGGGTAGCATAGCGATACAAGGCACATAACTTAGCCTTATAAGCTGCAACAAACATATTTCCATGTTCAAGAGTCAACAATTCATCCTTTTTGTGATCCCTCAGAGTATGGGGCACATACTTCTCAAAAAATAGGGCATGAAACTGAGGCCAAATCATTAGAGGAAAAGCTGATAAACAATACTCCACATGGGCCTTCCAGCACTGCTTAGCATCCCTTTGCAGTTGGAAAGTCATAAACTCAACCCTATGTTGTTGTACAATACCCTACTTGTGCAACCTTTCATAGAAATCTAAGATGAACTCAAAAGCATTCTTATCTTCTATACTATGGAAGGACAGAGGTTTCATCTTCAAGAACTTAGTCAACAACTCATGCTTGGTCCCGATCATGATAGGGCCTAACACCAGATGGAAGAATGCATTTGTACCTGAGGCCTCATCCATCCTGGGAACTAAAGTGACAGCAGGATAGGCACCCAAAACCTGAGTAGACAGCATAGTGGGAGTGGCTTCAGTACCAGCCAACCCAGTCAGGAATGCCAACACATACTGAATAACCTCAAAAGACATAGGGGGAAAACTTGCACCTCAAACTGGTGCTACCACCTCTAGTTCTGCACCATTCTCGTGCACTACCTCAGCCTCTTCAACATGATCATGGGTTGAGGGAGGTGTTGCTAGCCTTTGGTTAGCCTCTACCTGAGCTTTACCCCTGGCGGTTGTTGCTCTTCCTCTTCCCCTATCTCTACCTTGCCCATGAATCGCCAGTCCCACAACTGGAGTTGCTTCCCTAGCTCCATTCCGCCTAGTGTTCACCATCTGTGAACAAAAGAATGAAGGAGGTCAAATACCAATTTGGATAGCCAGATACCAATTGGAATCAAGTTATACCACAAAGGAATAAAGAAGGGATAGTTTCTTAATTGTAGCCTCACGAAAAAAAGTACAGACGTCTCCGTATCATTCTGCAAGACTCTACTAGACCTATTTTGTTATGACAAGATTAACGAACCTAGGGTTCTGATACCATCTTTGTCATGACCTAACCCACCGCGAGTGGCACCAACACTAAACCCCTGGTGGTATAACCAATTAACCAAGACAACACTTACCAAAAACTAAGCAGCTAAAACTAATTTCGATAATAAATCCAAGATTCATATCTTAAATAACAAAATAGAAAAACCCGCGGAAGCAAACCCCTAGAATCTAAAAGTCATGTACCAAAACTCTAATCAAGTCTAAAAGATGGGGATGCAACCCCAAAACATAAAGAGTCTAAGTCCGAACTAAAACTAGCAGAAGAATCCATGGTGGCCCAAAATATGCAGCTCACCCTTGAATTCGAAAGTCATCTGAACTACAACTGAGGTCTTGAAGCAGTCGCCAAAATATTCCCTGAACTCAACGCAAGAAGTGCAAGTGTAGTATCAGTACGCAAAAATAACAGTGTATTGGTAAGATCATCGGCCATAACATAGTAAAATAGAACAAACATGTAATAAGTCAAGTCAAGTGAATACCAGTAAAACTCCCAATCAACAACCTGACTTAACAATCATGTACTACATATCTAAAAAATATAAAAGTACAAACCATATGTAATTATGTCACACCCTTCCAGTAACCTGAACCCCCCAAGGATCCCTAAGAAATCATCTATGGCGCTTAACATGAAATCCTGTTTTACATCAAAAACCACCTTAGCACTTAAACATACCAACCCGGCCACTCAGGGACCAACAGGTAAGAATAATATCACAAAATATAAAATTGGTTCACTCAAGGAACCAACACACACAAACAACAAGTAAACCTGTACCAGGCATGGTACCCGAGCCAACCATAAATAAACATGTACGAGGTGTGGTACTCAAGCCAACTGATGAATAAATCTATACTAGGCATGACACTCAAACCAACTAAATAATGATAGAACTGTACTAGGCGTGGTACCCAATCCAACCAATAAATCACAGATATCACAACAATAACATCTACAATGATAACATACCACACTTGTACATCCAAAAAGCATTTAAAACAGGTTCATTGCATGAGATTGACACTCAAGATATCATTTAACATTCATTCCCTTTCTCCCTAAACATATATTGTGCAAGTAATACTAATGAGATAGTTATTATGCACACATAATGCAATTAGGTTACAAACAACCATTACTTACCTCAATCCAAGCCTGAAATGCTCTACTGGACCTAAATTTTTCCTTTTCTTGAAGCTTTAGCTTGATTTTGGTCTAAAAATAGAAATGCAATAATATTTTAACCAATGACCTTAATTTTCGCAGATTATAGCCTAATACCAAACTCTAAGGACAAACTCATGATCATTCCACCCAACCTAGGGCTTTCCCACCAAGAATTCTCCTAGAACTACCAATTATATGGTTACACTAGAAAATTATGGTAATGGAATCATGAATTAACAATTTTAAATAAAAAAACCTAAGATTTTATAACTTATAATCCTCCTTTACACCAGAAATTTCATCTTAGGTCAAGCTAAATCCCCCCTAAGGCCCTTAACCAATGTTCTAAGCCATAATAATAAAAGTACTAGTTTACGAGGATAAAATACTTACCTTACCAATGAATTCTGGTGTAAAAATGATAAGAATTGCCCCAAATTGCCTCTGCCTTCCCCAAAATATTGAAAAGAAATAATGAATGTTTTTGGGAAAGTGTTTGCTTTTACAATGATTAACCCTGCTATAGCGGCTTAATCCCTCTATAGTGGCACCGCCATAGCGGAAGCCTCCTGCTATAGCAAAGTTGATTGACTCTGACTCCTGCTATAGTGGGAATTTCTCTGCTATAACAACATTGCAGTAGCAGCATGTCAGCTATTATAATAGGTGTGATAGAACAGAAACTCAAAAATCCTCCCAGTTTTGCCTATGTCGTAACACACCCTCAAACCATGACATCTCGAACCAACCCTTTTATATCAAGATCAATATCAGGAGTTTTACTCACCCGAATTCATTTATGAAAAGTCCTATAGATACTCACCCCGAATTAATTTATGAAAAGTCCTATAGATTCTTTAATGCCTTTGCTAACAGAAAAATAAGCTAATATTTAATTATTTCACCCAATCCTTCCCTGGATTTCCCTAGACCTCACATTGCTCAGATTTCATCCAAGACTAGCCTAGCCTGAAATTTTCAACTTCCAATTCTGGAAGATTTCTAACCTGATTTTCTTGCACGATTATCTCACCCATAATAACATGAAGGATAATTATAGCATGGAACTCCATGGGTCCTATCTAGATGTACAAATTAACCTCTCCAATAGTGTTCCTTTGACCCCCATCAAAGGCTCTCACATTGATCTTAGTTTGATGAATCTTACCTAAATCATAATCCAATTGAGTAAGTGTAGATAGTGAACAAATATTCATACCTGAACCATTGTCAATCAGATTCATGTTCACGATCTGTCCTATGCATTTGATAGTAACATGTAAGGCCTTCTTGTGCATTAACCCTTCAAAGGGTAATTTATCATTGCCAAAACAAATACGATGGCCTCCCATGACCTAACTCACCATAGCAATCAAATTTTATGCACATTCATGTAGGAATATAGGCTTCATTAAGGACTTTGTGTAAAGCCCAATTAGAGATTTGGGTAGGGGTGTTCTCTAAATGATTTACGATTGAATACTCCTTTGGTTGCATTCTCCTCCAAAAATCTTCTGCTTCTCTATCAGTGATCGACCTGTTTTACTGATATTCCCGACCTAGTCATACTGTGAGCCACGATGAATTCTACCATAAACTCTTTTTCTGCTGGTACTAGAGCAAAATATTGATACGGGGTTGTTATCACAACAAACTATGGTTTCTCAACAATACTCAAAACAACTACAACCTTTTCCAACACTTCTGGCATCTTAGGACTAGCTGGTATTATTAATTTGCTCACTGTCCATTCTTTGTCAAACTTTATCATGTTGACTCTGTTGCCTCCATGGTTTATAGGTTGGTTATTTGTAACATTTAGCGGTGCCATCTAAAGTGTGATAACCCTATGATCGATCAAATCCTAAATCTTGTGCTTCAGATTAATGCAGTCTTCAGTATCATACCCGTTTCCTCCAGAATGATAAGCACTATGTCAATCAACTTTGAAGAATCAAGAATTAGTATTGCTCGGTTTGGGCTAAATTATCTAGATAAACCCTTCTGCTTTCAATCTTTCGAATAGCTATGTTCTTATTTTAGCCAATTGGGTAAAAGTGTGATGAACTTTCCTTTCCAAGTTTTGACGGGGAATATTAGCATTATTCTGATTCGTAGAAGGGGGAACTTGACAAGAATTCTGATTGTTAGGAGCTCTTTGATAAACTGGGAAATTTGGGAGAGGTTCTAGGTAAGTAGGTTGAATATTTAGTTGTAGAGCTTGGTAGGTGGGTAGTATATTTGTTGATTGAGCTTGGTAAGTAGGCTGAGTATAGAAGACTAGTTGGGGACTTTGTGGAGTTGGGGGAGGGTTTGAAGGGACAAGTGTTCTCTTGAAATTGGCTTTGAAAGGCCTTTTTAGTTTCATGCTTGGCCTAGAGAACACAAAAGACACGTCATCTCTCTTATTTTTAGGGAACCCTATCGATCCCTATTTTGTTGAGGGTTTAGCAAACTTTCCACTTTGGAGGCCTTCCTTAACTATCTCACCAATCTTAACTAAATTGGGGAACTTATTCTTAACTACCGATATCATCT
This sequence comes from Jaltomata sinuosa, assembly GCA_003996215.1. NCBI lineage: Eukaryota > Viridiplantae > Streptophyta > Magnoliopsida > Solanales > Solanaceae > Jaltomata > Jaltomata sinuosa. The sequence continues at coordinate 105,958 of QJPP01003708.1, forward strand.
AATCACATAATTTAGATTCTTGGGAGCACGTAAACATCGCGCTAATATCTTCCTCAGTCATGGAGGTTAGACCCTTACTATCTTTTTTCTCCAGTAATAATCATAATCTCGAAAGTGCTTATTTGACTTAGGTTTGATATGATCCAAGGAGTACCAATCTGGAACAACCTCTAGATTGTAAGCAAATCTCCAGACAAAGTCCTTGGCTAAATCACTCAATCAATACTATTTCTTTAATTCTTGAGTGGTGAACCATTCCAATACTTCTCCGCTTAAACATTGACTAAATAACCTCATCAATAACACCTCATTCTTTCTTGCGCCTGCCATTTGGTCATAATAACTTCTTAAATGATCATCGGGATTCTCAGTACCACTAAACGTCTCAAATTGGGTATTTTAAATCCTTCTGGAAGATCCAACTCTGGATGAATACAAAGGTCATCATAATTGTATCCCCTTTCATAAGAAAGACCTCAGTACTCCCTGATTCTAGCGATTTTTTCTATCATTAGTGCCATATCATGATCGCGCCTGTCTTCTATCACTGTCAACTCCCTCCTTTTCCTCATAGTGGTCCATCTCAGGATTTCCTAGGAGAGTGGTATAAGGTTCTATCATGGTATAGAAGGTATAAAGTTGCATATTCTGGACGAGCAAGGGTTGGACATATAGAATGGTATTTGGGTATGTGGAGGTATAGTTTTGTGGATGAACAATGTTTGCATAATTGTTTTGGGAATTTTAGGTATTTTGCAGTGTGTTTTGGTAATTTGGAGGGAGGTTTTGTGGATCATAGGCGTTAGGATTGTTGTTTGAGTTAGTATATTAGATGGGGGGAGTATGGGTTTGGTATGATGATCTTGTGTGAAGAGGCTTGTTGGAGATAGGTTCATCAGTGGGCCTGGGGATGGAGGCAGAAGGTACATCTCTTGGGCGATTTTCAGTTAATGGAGAGTTGAGTAGAGGAAATTGGAGAGGTGGCTGGGGGTTGCCCAGAGTCAGAGTGTTAGTAGCGATGGTTAGGCTTGCCATGTCCTTGACTTTTTGGACTTCTTCTGGTATCTTTTCCAATTTTTTACAAGTTCATCAATCATCTCGCTTTGCTCTGCGATCACTATGTCTCTTATGATTAGCGCATTTTCTCCCTCACTATCAGTCATCTTGTCTTTATAGAAGCAACAGTTAGGGGAGGAATCTTTGTGTGTCTTCGAGCAAGTGAAATAAGAGTGTTTAGTCAGCTTTAGTAAACACAAATCAGTTTCTATATATATTCTGTTACCTAATAAAGTAAAATCAACTCAAAATGCAAATATGTTAGATTCCATTAGAGACAAATAATACAAGATATTTGACTAGAAATAAACACATAAGAATTGCTCTAAACACATGAAAGTTGCTTTTATCAAGGCAAATTGATCCACGGGTAATTTTGACTCAAAGATTTCAATGGATAGGACTTTGTCCATTGATTTTGGACGAGTAGATTTTATCAAGAAGGTTGACTCATTGGATCTTCGTCTTCCAATGTTTATGCCTGTTGACTCTTTTGAACTCTCTTTAACAGTCTTGTCAAAGTGGGGAACTAAAAATTTCTTAAAGATGGGGTTGGGCCTTGTAGGCTGCCTACGTATCTCACAGAGGAAAAGTCAGGACCTACATATTTCAAATAGGTAAGGGATAAGTTTTCATTTTCATTTCATTTCATTCATCCACTATCTTTGATTACAACAGGAAAAGTAAAGATATAAACATAATAACTCAAAAGAACACTCTGCTACTTTTAAAGTTGTATTCTGGATAGCGGTAGGTCTTCTGAATTCTCTTCTCGATCTTCTTCTTTAAGAGTGGTACGGTGGAAACTCAATCTGGATTATTCCTGTGTCTATGATATTCCCGAGGTCTACCTTAAAAGTGGGATAATTCTTGATGTCATGCCCCCTGCTCCAGCATGGTAAAGGCATATCTCCTTTCCCTTATGCCAAGCTTTGGACATTTTCCTAGCCTTCTCTTCGATTGGCTCAATGATACCGGCATAAATTAGCTTAAAGTAGATGTCGAGGTATGTGTCATAAAACACAGTGAAATCATATTGGTGAATCAAAAATATCCTGGGTGATTGGCATTCTTGGCCCCACCTTATCACGAATAAGTAAGGTATGAGGTCCCCACATGTGACTGATTTGTCACTGTTAACCATTTCGTGGATTCTGACCCATAGCATAGTGCATTCATTGGTTGTATGCCTCCTTTGTCATGGGTGGTAAGCACACCTTTTATGTTCATCTCTGGGGTTATACCAAAAACTCGAGGTTTGGTCAGGCTGTAGGATCCCCATAGTCTTCAAAGCTAGGTAGATAATTAAGCATTGAAATATTATGGGTCTCCGGTAACTCTCCCGAGCATGAACTTTGAGAACAATCCTTCCTTTCCCTATTTTGAACCTAGTTGTACAAACGGGATCATCCCTAGTGTTGGCCCAGCAATCCATGGCTCAGTTAAAAGGCTAGATTTGTTCATCATTTTCTCCCACAAGTTCTTTGTCATTCCCTACAACCGAGGCTGACCTTATCAGAATTTTCTCATACTTCCTATCTGTCTGGTTGATCATTTCCTTTGTCTTAGTTATCCTGGTATCGACGTTAGCTATCTTTACCTCAAAGAGAGCTATCTCTTCATCAACTTTCATGGATCTAGCTTCTAACTTCTTCCCTACCTGTTTAGCTTCCTTAATTTGTTCCTTTATTCTATTGATTTTCTGGTCAATCTGTTTCATTATCTTGTGGATTGCTTCTTCGGTGTCCATGGAAAATCAACCTTCCTGATGAATTGAACTTTTTAGAAGGTTTATAGAAAGCTTGAGTTTTTCTGAGAGACTTGGAGAAATCGAGGAGTAATTTAGTAGTACTTTGCTCTTGTAGGTTTATTTTCTGCCTTTGGTGTTCTACAAAATCTTTAAAATAGGAGTAGATCATTTCACTCTTGATTTAAGCAACATACGTAACACATAGCACAATTATAATCACACAAGAGTATAATAATCATATAAAGATATCATGTCCTAACTTGGGTGACCCTTTTTGTGCCAAGGGTAGGCCTAGCAAATTCGAAGGAGCTATATGCCTTTAAGTCAATCCATTATCCCCAAATATATGCTTTCATTACTAATAATAAAATAGAAGAAGTCTTTACAACTAAATAGAAAATTGAGATAGAATCTTTAGGGAATGGGAAAATGCAAGAAATAAACAATCCAACACAGGGGATGATGATAAATAACTCTAACTCCCAGAAGGTCCTGCATCAGTCCTCGCTCTCTTGGCCATGTCCACTTTGTGCCACATGAATTAACTATCCATAACCAGGTGGGATCCATCCATCAAGGCTCTACTCCCAAAATCCATCCCTTCTATCCTCCCAATCTGTTGATCCATGCGGTCATCCAACTCAGTCAAACAATACCTAGATTCTCCCAACTCTTGCCTAGTCCACTTCAATTCCTCCTATAGATATTATATGGTCATGGCATCTTCTCTGTGTCACATTTGGTGTGCCACTCCACTCCTTGTGCATTTATCCTGAAGCCTATGAAGCCAGATCAGGTGATCGGACTCAATATCAACCACCCGATAAGGCACATTTGGTCCCGGTTCAATAGTCCTAGTGAGGTTCTTCTGCACCCATTCCTTGTATGTCTCACTACATTGTGGCTTCAGCCTGTCTTCAGCCTTAGGTTCCTCAACCTTCTTTTTTTCCACTCTCGATGAACCATATCCTTGAATGTTTCCACACTATTCTCGTGGTCGGTTATGAACTTGGCTATTTTGCTTACTTGAGTTGTCTCTTGCTTCAGGCCAAATTGCCTATGGATCCTAGAGGGGACATAAAGACGAGTTTCCTTAAGGCCTATAAATACTAATTAAGAAAGGAAACTTCTCACCTCGAGTGATGTATTTTCCTAGATGGAGATCTCTGAGCACCCATTGGACATTGTCATCTTTAAAACCATGAAACTGAGTGAATCAAAACCCTTGATTGAGTTTCTGCTTGTATTCATTTATAGTAAGCCACATACCATGGGATGCAAAGTTGTCTAACTTTATTTGATGATCCATCCTCTTGGTGTGAGAAATTTTGAGAATGTGTTTGATCGTCCACCATTGCAAAATCAAATTGCACCCTTGAAAAAATTGCTTACCCTATTGGCACTAATTACCCAGGGCTTGATAAATGTCTACAATGATTATAGGTGCCAATGTATGAAACTTAATGGGGGTCCCGTACTTGATCCCATAAAAGAGGGAATAAATGACCATGATGATGCTAGGATGAATAGTCCCTCTCAGCCCCTGAGGGAACACTATGGATCCTAGTAGACAGAAGGCAAACGCAAAATCCCTACAACTCTTCCAAGTTGCTTCGGATTCAAACTCATGACTGAATTTTTTGAAGGCATTGAAGCATCCAAACCTATAATATAACTTCCGGAGGGGTATGTTTGGCCCATCAATCCTCCTAAGACAACATTCATCCATGATTAAGAATGCATCATTAATTTGTTGTAGGTTCTGCACTTTGGGGATTTGAATTTCCTTGTCTGGCATTTTTCTCCTTTTCTGGCACATAGACATGCTCTCATAACTTGCCACAACTTCTTCAATAGTCGGAGTCAACTCTATACCTTCAAATCAGAAAACCATGTTCTTATTGTCCCAAAAATATGTTAGGACTTGAATCATTTTGGGCCATGCTTTCATATCCATAAGAGAAGGCAGGTATCCAATATGCTCTCGGATAATGTCCCTATTGGCCTTGTTGATGTACTTCCACCAAACCTTTAGAAAATCATTTGGTTTTGTTACTATTTAGAACCTCCTAGCGAGACATGGTAAATCCATCCTACAAAACAAACAAGTTAAGGTAAGCTTCTCATTCCCAAACGATAATAGATTAATTTAAGTGGCATATACACTACTAAAAAAGCCTAAAAAGAGACAGCTAAAAGAGACGTTGTCCGTCACTTTTTTAGCCAAAAGCGATGAAAAATTGACGAACTCACTTCTATAGGAAAGTGGTCAGTCTCTTTTCCAAAAGCGATGGACACCGTCACTTAATAAGCGACAGACAACGAGGCAAAGATAAAAGCGACGATTTTTTTTTTCAAGAAAGCGATGCTTGCTTTTTTTGGAATTTTTTTTAAAAAATTCTAGAAAAGTGACAGAGAGCGTCGCTTTTACTGGGATTTTTTTTTAAAATTTCCAAAAAAGCGATGGACAAAAGAGACCCTGTTCATCACTTTTCTGCATTTTTCCCAGATGCAGAAACTCGTATTTTCAAATGTACCACCTGACATTTACAAAACAAATTCAATACAGTCCAAAGTAGCATTAATTGTTGCCACAACAATCATAAAACAACTACAACATCAACAAGAAACTAAATTGCAACTAATAAGATTAATAATAACATAAAAAGTCCACCAAAAGGACGTACAAAGTATTCAATAACTTAAAAAAATTGTCAAAGTATCAAAATGTGTCAAAATGTCAAAAAAGAAGAGGGAAATGAACTAAATGACTAATCCTAATGGGGGGTAGTATCCACATACTCCTCCTAATTATCACTATACTCAGTCACGTTATCATTTGGTGATGAGGTGGAAGGAGTATGATTTGTAATACGTTGGCGATGACCAACCAAGGAAGATACTTGTTCTTTAAGATCCTCGACGGTCTTGGAAAAATTCTTATTGGTCTCAAGACATTTTCTCTCGGATTCTGCCAAGGAATGAGTAAGTTGTGCGATCTGCTGTGACATTGTGCAAGCTGAACACCATCAACCGCCTAAGCCTGGCTCGAGGATCCAATACCTGCCAGTCCTAACTGGATGCATCACACATCATTCCTAGAGCCTAGACCATAGACTCTCTCCTTTTGTCTCCCATTGCCACTTTTTAGTCCAAATTTGAGTGGCTTCCTCCTTTGTAGGCTGGGTCGGTAAGCCCTGACTTTGTTGAGTCTGGTTGTACTCAGATAAGATACGTCCAAACTCATCCTGCATATAAAAAAATAAAAATTGTAATATATATATATATATATATATATATATATTAAATAGAGATATCTATATGTTAGTATTTTAATTATATCTGAAATTTAAAACTTACATAGGCGTCTTGAGCCCTCTGCTTAACCCATACATTCAGATCTGAAGGATTTTTGTTCTCTTTTACATGGCCTTTCAGAAAGAGCTCAACCTGAGTCGTAGGGCGCCCCAATTCCTTCTCCTGTAAATAAAAACAAATTTAACATAATCAAGTAATTAATATTATTTAATCAAGTTTATATAAACATATTAGTTAAAAGGTTAATATTATTGCTTACCATTTCTCTTTCAATGTCCGCTATACTCTTTGCACTCATAGTATGCAACGATCCACCTTTGATACTGCTTCTGGCTTTCTTGGCTTGTTTAAACAATGCTCTGAACTCTTCTGAATTTCAATATTCTTTAAGCTGCTCATGAAGATGAAGTAGAAGTCAAGATCCATAGTTTTTAGTATCCCGAACTCTTTTAAGCCATTGGGATAGCCTGTCACCGGCCTTCCTCTCAAAAGTAGTGGAAATAATCTTATTGTACTATGTCATGACCCAAAACTGGGTCATGATGGCGTCTACATAACCCCCCAGTAGACAAGCCAAAACCCAATGATGCGGAAGGCAATAATAATAATTAAACTAAGGAAAAGCGGAAGATATAAATGAAAATACAGGGCCAATAACATATATACATACCAACGTACAAAATATACAAAATATGGCCCTAAAGTGACCGAATAGACAAAACAACCCAAGAACCAACCCGGACCTGGTGTCACTAGTACAAGAGAGACTGAGCAAAGAGTAGCTTTACAATAGACTCTGTCTATCAAAAATACAAAATATAGACAGAATATACAAGATGGAAAGCATGTAAAGTTTCCAAAAGCACCGGGAGCTCACCGCGATCCAAACTGCAACAGGCCTCGAACGACAATAAGGTCAATAAGGGTGGCTCGTACTAGGTGTTGCATCAGGAAAAAGATGCAGTGCGTAGTATGAGTACTAAGACAATGGGTACTCAGTAGGCATCATAGGCTGACCGAGCGCAGAAAGATCATATATAGATAATAAGATACATATATGGATCCATCTAAATCTAGTTATAAAAGACAAAATCGAAAGAAACAAACCAATAAAAAGTGAAACACGAAAGGAGCCAATCCCAAACAACAACAATCCAAAAGCCCCAACCAATGTAATGCCATGAGAATGATATAATGTATGAATGCATAATAGTATAAACCCAAAATACCGCATCTGGCGCCCGAAATACCGCATCAGGAGCCCGAAATATTGCATCGCACTATGCATATATATATATGAGCAGATAAATGGAAGGTATAAACCTAGAATAACACATCAAGGGTCCAAAATACCACATCAGACTATAAATAATGCATAAAAATAGTATTTTCCCATTTTCCTTCCAAAATCCGTAGAAAATTCCAACATGATTCATTTCAAATCCCAAGGTCGTCGTAACCATAGTAAACCTCATTTTTGAACCAAAAACTTTTGAAGTGATTTCATCCTATATCCATGATCTGTGATGCAATATGAACATGAAATAACTAACCAGGGGAAAACCATTCACAACAAGGCAAAAAAAAATAAAAAATACCCTCCAAACCAAGAGAATTATGATGTGGTCGACACAAGGAAAACAGGCCCCATTGTATTGTCACCACTACCTGTTGGTATAAAGTTTGATATTGCTAGCACCATGATTCAGCTGTTGAACCTGAAGGGATTATTTATTGGCAAGCCCATTGATGATGCAAACTTGCACTTAAAGAACTTTGTGGGTATTTGCAAGGCGTACAACCTTCCAGGGGTAGATCAAGATGCTACCAGATTGTGGTTCTTTCCATTCTCTTTGACTGGTGAAGCAACACTTTTTCTTGTGGAGCTACCTGATACTTCAATGTTCACATGGCTTGAACTGAGAAACCAGTTTCTAGAGAAGTCCTTTCCTCCATCAAGGATGTTGCATCTAAAGTAGGAAATCTATAATTTCAACCAGCTTCCAATGGAGGCATTGTATGAAACATGGCTTAGGTTCAATAAGAAGTTGAAGAAGGTTCCAAATCATAGAATCTCTTCGGACTATTTGGTGGAGATATTTTACAGAGCACTGAATGCAAACACCAAGGTAGTAGCAGATACAGTAACCGGGGGAGCATTCATGGAGAATACTTATGTCAAAGCTTCTGAGATGCTTGATAGGGTTACTAAGACAAACAAGTCCTGGCATACGAGAGAAAATGAGAGCTCAGCAAGAACTTATGCAGTTGGGAAATCCATTGATTATTAAGAATTGCAGGAGCTTAAATAGGGTCTTGCAGGGTTACAAACAACTGTATATCTAATTGTGAAACAAATTATTAATGGAGATCGGGAGAAGGTGAAGTTGTAGGTTCACAAGGTAAAGCACCGAGACAGGACGAGTACGACTCTGAAGAAGAAGCTAATTATCTGAAAGACCAAGTGGTGGGTTTCCGGGCCAATGGCCAAGGAAATCAAGGTCAGAACAAAGATCGAGATAATAACAGGGACAAAGATAGCAACTATAATTGGTCTAGATAAAAAGATAGGAGCAGGGGTAGATATGGTGACTAGAACAAGAGGGATGGCTACAAGAATAATAGAAGCATCCTTTATGTCCCTCTTGGAAATTGTGAATTAGGACCTGAACAACTATCTATGAGAGAGTTGGTTACCAAGGTATTGCAAAAGATTGATTCTATGGATGGAAACTTAAAGGATATGCTTGCTGACATATCAGGTATGAATCAAAAACTAGAGGCACATGTTTTCACCATCAAAAAAATTGAGCAACAGATGAACCAGATATCTATGACTTTAAATCCATGTTAGAAGCGTACTCTCCCAAGTTACACAATTCAAAATCTGAAAAATGATCAACAGTGCATGGTTGTGACTACTCAAAGTGGGAAAACAAACTGTTGATCCTCTTATTCCTATAGTTGGTGATGAACCGGTCGAGCCTGAAAAAGATGATGCTGAGATTGTGGTTGATTTAGAGAAAAAGGATAGCATTGGAAGTCCAAGTGAGAAGAAGTCTACAAATGCCAAGGAGAAAAGCAAGGAGGTTCCACAGGTCTTGAAGCTCATACCATTTCCTCCTCCACCTTACACACATAGATTGGTCAAAAAGGCTACGGAAAGTAAATATCGCAAGTTCATCTCTATGCTAAAACAACTTTCAGTGAATATTCCATTGGTTGAAGCATTGGGGAAGATGCCTAGGTATGCGAAGTTCATGAAGGATCTAGTGACAAAGAAGAGAACTGTAAGTTTTGAGCCAGCTGATAGTTTGCACCATTATAGTGCAATAGCCTCCCATTCTCTGCTGCAGTAAAAGGAAGATCCTGGAGCTTTCACTATTCTATGCATGATTGAAGCATTTTATTTTGTGAAAGCGTTGTGTGATCTGGGTGCTAGTATTAATCTGATGCCACTAGCAGTGTTCAAATAGTTGAGCTTGGGAGCCCTCAAACCGACTACAATGTGGCTTCTTATGGCAGATCGCACGGTGAAAAGGCCAGTAGGGATTCTCTATAATGTACTTGTGAAAGTTGACATGTTCATTTTTTTTGCAGATTTTGTGATTCTTGACTGTAAGGTAGATTTTGAGGTTCCTATCATCTAGGGATGCCCATTCCTTTCCACCGGATGCGCTCTAGTTGACTTAGATACTGGACAAATAAAATTCATACTTAATAATAAGGTAGTAACTTTCAATGTTTGCCAGTCTATAAAGCATCATGATGACATGCGTGTAATATCAATGATTGATATGGTTGATGAGGAGAAGCTAATCATGCCTGTTGAAGAAAGACGTGGGGTTGAAGCACTTGCAGCGATTATCATGAATTTTGATGGAGATGATATTGATGATTATGATGATATGGTAGAAGCATTTTCTAGTATGGGGTCATAACCTTATGCTCCGAAGAAGCTTGATTTGGACCTGAAGAATCGACAGACCCCACTAGCTAGACCGTCTATCGAGGAGCCTCTGGTTTTGGATCTCAAGGCACTTCCGTCTCACTTCCGTTATGTGTTCTTAGGATATAATAACACCATGCCAGTTATTATTGCTGCTAACTTAGATGAAGGGCAGGTTGAAGCTCTAGTTTCTATTTTAAGAAAGTTTAAGAGGGCCATTGGTTGGTCCATTGCTGACATTATTACGATTTTGCTTAGAATTTGCACGCATAAAATTCATCTAGAGCCAGATTGCATTTTGAGTATTGAGCACCATCGTAGGTTGAATCATCCTATGCAAGAGGTTTGCAAGAAGGATATCATCAACTGGCTGGATGCAAGTGTGGTTTACCCTATTGCAGACAGTAAGTGGGTGAGTCTGGTTCAGTGTGTGCCTAAAAAGGGTGGAATTACTGTGGTCCCAAATACTAAGAATCATTTGATACCATTGAGACCAGTCACAGGCTGGCGCGTATGCATGGATTACAGGAAGTTGAATGATTGGACCAAGAAAGACCATTTTTGGATGTCATTAATGGATCAGATGTTAGACCGCCTTGCTAGTAGAGGATGGTACTATTTTATTGATGGTTATTCAGGATACAATCAGATTTTTATTGCTTGTGAAGACCAAGAGAAGACAACTTTCACTTGTCCATATGGGACGTTTGCATTCAAGAGGATGCCATTTGGGTTATGAAATGCACCGGTGATATTTCAATGATGTATGATATCAATTTTCTCAGATATGGTGGAGGACACTATTGAGGTATTCATGGATGTTTTTTCTGTAGTTGGTGACTCTTTTGATGATTGTGTGGCTCATCTGAGCTGTGCACTGAAAAGATGTGAGGAGTGCAACCTAGTGCTGAATTGGGAGAAGTGTCACTTTATGGTCAAAGAGGGTATAGTTCTTGTCCATTAGATTTCCAAGAAGGGTATTAAGGTCGACAAAGCAATGATAAATGTGATAAAAAAATCGCCTCTACCAATTTCTGCAAAGAGTATCCGAAGCTTTTTAGGGCATGCTGGTTTCTATCGCATGTTCATAAAAGACTTCTCTAAAATTGCACATCCCTTGTGGAAGTTATTGGAGAAGGAGGTGAATTTGTTTTTGATGAGGCATGTCTAACAACATTTGAATGCCTAAAGTAAAGGTTGATATCTGCTCCCATTATTGTTTCACCAGATTTGTCTAAGCTTTTTGAGGTTATGTGCAATGCTAGTAGAGTGGCGCTAGGAGAAGTCCTAGGCCAACAATGTAAAAAGATTATTCATCCCATTTACTATGATAGAAAAGGACTTAATCCTGCTCACAAGAACTATACAGTGACAGAACAAGAGCCACTTGTTGTGGTATTTGCATTCAAAAAATTCAGATCTTACTTGCTTGGCACTAAGGTAATTGTGCACATTACCATGCAGCTCTTAGGTACCTCATAGAAAATAAGGATGTGAAGCCTAGACTAATTAGATAGGTGTCGTTGCTGCAAGAATTTGACTTTGAGGTCAAGGACCAAAAGTGCACAAAATATTAGGTGGCAGATCACTTGTCTAGACTAGAGGAAGAAGCGATGCAGAAGCTGAATAATGAGCAAGAGATTGATGATTGATTCCCAGACAAGCAAGTGTTGGATGCTCCTAAGATATGATTCCATGGTTCACAGACTTTGCCAACTATTTGGCAAGTGATGTGGTACCTTCTGATATATCTATCCACTAGCGAAAAAAGTTCATATCTGATGTTAAGAAATTCTTCTAGGAGGAACCATTCCTGTTTTGAGTATGTTCTGACACCAGGATCCGTAGATGTGTGCCTGAAGCTAAAATGATATAGATATTAGAGGCTTGTCATTCATCACCTGTTGGGGGACATCATAGTGGTATTTGAACAGCTCACAAGATTTTGTAATGCGGCTACTATTGACGACCATCCACAAGGATGCCCATAATTTTTCTAGGGTTTGTAGTAGGTGTCAAAAAGAAGGAGGTATATCAAGAAAGTATGAGCTCCCTCTCACTCCCATCCTTGTGATTGAGTTGTTTGATTTGTAGGGTATTGATTTCATGGGTCCGTTTGTAAGTTCGAATGGGATGAAGTATATTGGTGGCTGTTGACTATGTATCCAAGTGGGTGGAGGCGGTTGCGTATCCCAATAATGAAGGAAAGAGTGTCACGACATTCTTGAAAAAGAACATCTTTTCCAGATTTGGCACACCACGGGCAATTATTAGTGATGGAGGCTCTCACTTTTGAAATAAATTGTTTTGTGCTTTACTTGAGAATTATGGAGTGAAACACAAGGTTGCAATCCCCTATCATCATACTGGGCAAGTTGAGGTTTCCAACCACGAGATAAAGTTAATCCTGTCGAAGACTGTGAATGCAAATAAAATGGATTGGTACAGGAAATTGGATGATGCTTTATAGGAGTACCAGACTGCATACAAGACACCAATAGGTATGTCACCATATTAGCTTGTGTTTGGGAAAGCATGTCATCTACCGGTTGAGCTTGAGCATAAGGCCATGTGGGCACTGAAGAAGTTGAATCTAGACTGGTCTGCAACATCATTTTAGTGGCTTGGGCAGTTAAATGAGATAGATGAGTTTCGCCTGAACGCCTATGAAAGATCATCCTTATATAAGGAAAAGATGAAGTTGTACCATGACCGGAAGATTTAGAAGAGAGATTTCTAGCCTGGTGATTTGGTCCTGCTTTTCAATTCCAAACTTTTCTTATTTCCTGGCAAGTTGAAGTCCAAGTAGATTGGACCATTCAAAGTGGTACAAGTATTCCCACATGGTGTCGTAGAGATAAATCATGAGGGCAAGAGGTTCAAAGCAAATGGTCATCGTCTAAAAGCTTATTTGGGAACTGCAGAGGAGCTTAAAATGATTGAAGTTTGAACCCTTGGTGAATTCATAGTAACCAAGGAACTTGATGAAGTCTGAGTAATCAAGTGACCTGCATCGTGCCATGACATTAAATCAAGTGCTTCATGGGAGTCAACCAATGAATGAAACTTGATGAAGTCTGAGAAGTCAAGTAACCTACGTCGTGCCGCGATGTTAAATTAGGCGGAGTCAACCCATGAACTATTGTTTGTTGAAGTGTGCAGGAGTTAGTGAAGCTGAAGGTGGAAAACGTTGTAGAAAAAGGGGTTCCAAGGGCACCTGTGATGGGCCGTCACAGGTTCCATGCCCGTGGGAAATGGGCGTGCCAAACAGAAGTTGGAAGAAAAATGCTCACTGTCCCATTCCCACGCCTATCACGACGGGACATCGTAACCCCAATGGGTGTGGGAATTGGGTCTCCTACGCCCAGGTAAGTCATACATGATGGGATGTTGCATGCCCCATGGGCATTGCGATGGGCTATCGTCTGGGTCAGTCAAAGGGTCAAATTTTTTTTTAAAAAAATAAAAATTATATGATCCGACCCGGTTCCTTTCCCCTTTCCCCGCGTCCACTTAGTGTTTGAACTTATTCAATTAAGGTCAAATATACTCAACTCCCTCTACTCTCAAATTCTCTCCCCATACTCACAATCACTCTCACCCACAATCTTCTCCTCATCACCACTAATCACTCCCTCACATCCCATATACGCATAAGCAATCACAAGAGGCACTAGGCAAGTATACTCAAAGCTTTCACAAGTGTTCTTCAAGATTTTATTGAAAATCAAGAGTAAGTCTTCTCATTCTTTGATTTCAATTTGACTTGATACTTTTAAAATAACTAAGGGTTCATGAGTTTTAGAAATTCATATTATTTAGCAAGACCTAGTTGTGAACTTTGCCTAGTGATTTTGTGTTTATGTGTGTACATTGAAAAAAAATTAGGAACTAGGGTAGTATTGATCGTGTGAATAGTGTGTAGATATCTTGTGCTTTGATTATGTATGATATTGGTTTGGGTGAAGTGAAAAATATGACAATGAATGAAAAAGGGAGAAGAATTATGGGGTGGTGTGACCCCATGGGCAGAGCCCACAAGACGTCGGAGGGACGACAGGCGTTGGAATTGAGCGTGGAAGTGGAACAAGGCTTGACAAGGCCATTGTCCCATTTTGATGCCCGACTCTGATAGGACATCGCACCTCCCACGCCCGTGGTAGGCCATCATAGGAGGACAAATATTCCTTAAATATGCACTGGTTGATTCCGGCGTCCTCTCCCATTGGACGTCGGACCTCTCACGCCAGTGGGATGCTGAAAAATCTAAAAAAAATTGCGAAGTGTTGAAATTTTGTCTGCTTTAGTTCTTGGGTTCGGCTTGCTAATGTTGGTGACCTGCAGGTACTATATGGAACCACCTACTCCAGTACGATGAGGGGGAACCTATAAAGAAAAAGAAAAGCAATTTGGAGGGCGAGAAGAGCGACTCTGACAACAGCCTCCTTGCCCGAATGGTAAAGAGAAAACTTATGGTATCTCCTTCCCAGTATGAAGAGGAAGGAGGTAATGGACCCGAGCATTAGCAAACATCGGTAAATACCTCCTCCTAGTCTGAAGAGGTGGAAGGACCATCTTTCAGGTCATCCAGTTCTAATGCGGAGAGTGACCATGCTCCTCCACCAGCAAAAGGAGGAAAAGAGACATCTATTTCAGTTTCTAGTGGCATCAAAACCGAGACCAAGTCAGGAGATGATGCAAAGTCAGGTTCAGAGTCAGGTGCTGCCAAGAAGGCGGAGGGTGATGCTGAGTCTGAGACAGAAGAAACTACTCATGAAAAGGAGGCAACCCCACCTCCTCCAAAGCATCCTGGAATATCCCTGGCTGCCACTTCAAAGGATATCCAACTTTGGCAGCTAACATGGTGCAACGTCAAAGGGTCCAAGAATATATTTGATTATAGGCTCAAGGTAACAACAAGGGGGCACCTGAAATGCCCTATTGCAGATGAGTGGAGGATAGTCCTTCAAGATGAAGGAATTTTCTAAGCTTGAGGAGTACTTCCACCACTACAATTTGGGATGGACAAGCAAGCCACTCCCGGACTATCATCCGACTATTGTTAGGAAGTTTTATGCAAACTATCAGGCCATACAAGAGAGTAGGTGCCGGAAAGGTTAGAAAGCTACAGATTGGCCCGCTCTTGAGAGCGTCCCAGTACGAGGTGTTTCGGTAAACATCTCAGACGAGACCATCAAGAGATTTTTATATGGGCCAAAGTGTGTTGCTCCATCTAACACTTCAGACTATGACTATCGGATAAAAAATGACACTGACTAGACAAAGTGGTTGGCCAAGCATCTTACAATGACTGGACACCAAAGTGGCTCTACCAGGACAAGCCACAGATCACAAAGGCTTTTATGTCATTTGAGGCAAAATTCTTGTGGGCTATTGTGTGATTCTAGCTTTTACCGATGGGTGGTGATAATCACTTAATGATTGAGTGAGTTGTTCTTGTTGCTAGCTTGTTATGCAAATACAAGATGAATATAGGAAAAATCATAGCTGAGAAGATTCGAGACAGGGTCACAAAAATCAGCTTATCATACCCCTTAATAAGATTAGATGCTCGACCCAAACTATTAAATATATCTCGATTCTCTTAAGGCCAAAAATCACAAAAAGTCAGGCAAGAGCGTTATCAAAGACTGTTTCCCTGGAAGAAGAGTTGGGCAAAGACTAAGGAAATATCTTTTCATCGCTATCTGTGCCTCCTAATAGAGATATGTGAAGACGCTGGGATGCCTCAGTATTTGGGGTTGATCATGTAGAGTGTGCCATCCGGACCCATCATCCCGAGTAGTCCAAAGATGATACCAAAACAATAGGTCTAGGTGGTACATTGGAAACAACTAATCCCACCATCATCCATGATGCATTTGTGCCCCCTCCAGAGATGCTACCTAATATGATGGTCGTACCAAACCTAAAGGGTAGCCTAAATGACGAGACTCCATCGATAAGGGAGGAAGTTGCTATCACTTCAACTTCGAGACGCCCACATAGTACTCAAGTGTTGACTCCTCGCAGGGTTGAAATCTCTATCCCAGACACTCTACCGGCTCCTTCCACTTCTGTTGCACCTTCATTGGAAGATCCAACCTCTATTTATGCCTTTCATTCGGCAAACTTTGCCAACACTGTCTAGGACACTATCCAGCTAAAGAAGCAGATGAAGAAGTTTGCTCAATAATTCCAGGCTATTGTTAATACCTCCATACAGAAAGCCATAACACCATTTGTTAATGTGCATGGCTGGATCGATGCATTGATAGAGAGGATCGATGAAACATTGGATGAAATGGGTGCAGCTGAGTTGATAGAGATGAAGGAGCAGATTGCAACGCTAACGGTAGATGTGGCTTAATTGAAGGGTCGTCCAGCCTCATATTCTAGTGCTCAAGTAGTCCTGCCACATACTACATTCGAGCCTATGATAGATTTGTGGGACTATGTCAATCCTGAGCTCCGACGAAAAGAACCTAAAAATGAATAAGAGGCACCGGCTAGCCCTTCTGAGCCTAAGAAGAAGAGAAAGAGAAGAGATAAGCAGAATCGAGAAGAGGGCAACGATGCCCCATTAAGCCCAAAATCTTTGAAGCGTAAGTAAGATAGTGCTGAAAAGAAGAGGAGGAAGAAAGAAGAAGAGGTTCTTAAAGAGTCCCGAGCCATCCACCAAATCCGCATCGATGCTCTTGGTACTGGTGGCTCGGGAAGTGGTGTTGCGGGCACCACATAGAAAACTTCTTTAGACCCTATTATGGGAGTGATAGTTGATATAGTTGCACATGCAGTTGTAGAGGCTGAGAGGACTGCTGAGGCAGCCAATGTTGGTGAAAAAAGTATGGGCTCCGATCCAGTAGTCCCGGCTACACAGGATGACCATGCTTAGGTGCCACAGGTATATCTTACCTCCCTTGTTTAGTTATTTTTAGTGCATTGGGGATAGTGCAAAGTTTTTTTTGATAGGGTGGGGGCAGCCTGGTCACCTTTATATTTATTGTAGAGTGTTTGGAAAAGTCTGAGTAGGCAAAACACTCGCGTTGTGCCGCGACATTAAATCAGGAGTTTCATGGGAGGCAACCCATGAGGGTACCTGCAAAGTACGTGAGTCCTTAGGGTTTTCTTGCCTCTGTTCTTTCCCTAATGACTTTTATATTTCTGTTGAACAGGCATGTTTAGAATAGGATGTGTGTTTTTAGAAGAAAAGTAGGAATTTAATGCAGCTATAGTTGGTCTTATTTTGATAAAAATTTATGAAAATGGAGACCCCTCCAAACTCTTGTGTAATAAGTTGTTAGGACTAACATTGATGGATATGTAAATGACAGCATGTAAATAAATGTGATAAGTAGCTTAAGCTAAGGCATGAACTGATACTTAGCTAATCAATAGTCTAAACCCTGTGCCATGTGTGAGTGAGCTGCTTTGTATCTGTTCTTGTTGTACTGTATCAATGTAGAACTTGCCGGGTTAGTCTTGCTGTGGTTGTAGAATAGTTTGATTAGGAGATGATCATAGGCCATTTTTTAATAAGTCCACTTAAGCCAAATGACCTACCAAATGAAAAAAATTTATTCCCTTTGATCCCTGAATTTGAGCCTAAGTTAATCCTTTTTGTTGTTAGACTGTTCACCTTCTCTATTTCCTATAAACCTTTGTTTTGGCCTTGGTCCCTCCTTGGACATTGTGTACCTCAACTCAGGTTAGACACCTAAGTTGAGGGTGGTTACTGTAAGGGTAAGTAGAAAGATTGGGGTATGAAAAGATTGGGTTAGTATTGAAAGGGAAGATATCGGGTGTGGTTTCTGTGCTAGAAAAGACAAACAAAGAAAAAAAACAAAAGAAAAACAAAAAAAGAGAGAAAATGATTGAAAAGATGAAAAAAGTGCAAAAGTGAAATAAAAAGCCACACCTGATGCTTGATTAAAGTGAAATGAAAACAAAAGGGGAGGATAAGGGAGGAAACTACCGTGATCTGAAAAGTGGAGAATAAGAAGTAATTGTAGTGTCAATGAGGGCGTAGTCACTATCACCCAAATATTCCATTCCCGTTCCTATGCCTACATTACAAGCCTTACAAAGTCCTATAGTGATCATAATCGAACTATTTGAAAGCCAAGGCACATAAAATAAGGGCAAGCCTATGGTATTGTGCATGTACAGCTTGAATTTCTTTGCGAGAGTGAGTGTATTCCCAGTCCCTGTTTGGTGAATAAAATTATGTGTGAGAGGGACTTCTTTATTGTAAGGGCACTATGGTAGATTGTGATTGCTAACTGATTGGTATGAATGTCTGTTGTGTATGCTATCTTGCTCATGAATATCGTGTTGTCATCCATGGATCCATTTTGCGTTGTCTTGAAAACTTGTATGTATGCACTGGTTTTGAATTGAGATGGAGTGGGTACTGATTCTATGGACTGAAAGGATGTTTGAACCATTTGGTTGTTTTAGCTCCTAGTTTCCTTTTACTTAAGCGTCCTTTTAGTTTTTATTATTGTTTGTTGCTTGAGGACAAGCAAACATTCTAAGTTGATGCTTAAAACTAAGGATTTTGGGAGTTCTTAAGGGTGTTTTATTAGATATGATGTTCATTTTGAAAAGATAGAAAGACCAAAAAGTTGTTGTTTTTTAGGTAAAAATACAGGCCCACAGGAGTGGGATCCACCCCATCCAGTGGGAAAAGGCATCAGGATGGACCTAGGACTTAAAGGCAAAACTCAGTCCCATGACCAGCCACGATGGGCGTCAAAGCAGCCACTGGCCATCACACTTGCCCGTGGTAATGAACCAGTGGAACTGAAGTTGTGATGTTAAGTCCGACGAGAAGCCACGATTCCCGTGAAAGCCACGATGGGACATCCCAGAGCCTGTCGAAATAAGCCAGAGGCAGTTGGAGAAGCAGAGTTATTAGCCGATGAGCTGCACACAATGGGCGTAGCAACCACGATAGCCCATTGCCTTTTCCCATGTAAAAAAGACAAAGAGACCGGGACACAAATTGATGAAACATTCGATGGGCACCCACAACGCCCGTGCCACCCACGATAGCACATGGGGCTTTCCCGTTAGAACTGCCGCATCCAGCTCTCCTAGATTAGTTAGGATTTGGTCTATTTTATCTATAAATACCTTCCCTTAACTTTTATTTTGGACGTTACGGACTAGATACTTATTGTTGCACATTATTTACGTATTGTTGAGACATCATAACATAGTTTTGAGAATTCAAAGATTGTTCTTGATTTATTGAAGTGTTCTTGAGGATTCAAGATTTTTGGTTTTCTTTACATGTTCTTGTAAGTTATAATCATGATCTCTTCATATAAATCTAGTTATATTCTTACAACCATGAGTAGCTAAATCCACAACTAGGAATGTGGTAACCATGAAGGATTAACTAAGTAGGCAAAGTACTTGGTAATTCTAGGATGGTGTTTATGCATGTATTGTTTTTCCCTTCGCTTGATTGCTTTTTAATGGTTGCAAACGTTAGAACTCATCTTATTCTTAATTTCCGGACCAAGGAGGTAACAAATAGGAAAAGGTTTGATTACAACAAAGGTTTGAGGCTATCAACCTTCATCTAATAGCTTGACCTTGTCTGGGAATAGCTAATTTGGGGTCAAAGGTAAGGGTTAGAAAAGCTTACACGCGTAGACGAACCAAGTTGCATGGTAAAATTCATCTATCTAGGAGACCAACCATTTAGGTAAACCTAACTTACCGATCTTGCATGCTAAGAACCAAACTAGCTTACTAAGTACAGCGCCTTACTAAGTTATGACCTCATGCGGAACACTACCCTAGTCGCTTCTCTCATTGATTACAACACTTGAAACTGTTACTTTATTACTTATTTGAATTTGAATTACGAAAACTACTTGTTACTATAAACCTCCCTTGTAGGGAAATAAACTGTTAAGAGCGCGAGTAAACATAATTGACCCTAGTCCTTCCATATTACCTGTGGGATCGTCCCCAACCTTCGTTGGGTTCTATATTTGAATAGCGACCACTTTATGATTCTAAAGGAGATGTAATTTGGGCATATCACTTACACGCCTAGTACAAGAAAACCCCCCAATATTCTTTTTCTTCTTCATTACAACCAACAAAGCAACCCATAAGCTCAAAACTCCTTCCAAACTCTACCAAATGACAACAATAACTCCTCCAAACGACCCCAAATCCCTTCAAATCACCACCCCTCTATTAAATTTCCCTATCACTATTTGTTTGTATGAAGAGTGTGTGGACAGAACCTAGAAATCACCCAGGTGGCATCTCAACATTCGTCTGCCTTGAAATTTGGTGGGATATTCTCAAAATGATTGGTTCTTGATCGATTTTGGTACCAAGGGTACATACGTGTTATCATCTGGAGTGTTTTTTGTTTGAAAAAATCCCCAAATTCTTATCCAATTTCTACTCGTTTCCCCTCCCCCCTAAAATTTCACCCATTGGAGACCCAAGACCTCACCTATATAAACCCCTAACTCTTCACTTTTAAGAGGAGATTTTTTGGGTGCAAAATCTTGGAGAGTCTTTTTCTATGATTTTAGAGAAACCTGTAAAATCAAGTGAAGATTAAAGTAAAAATCACATTAGTTCGTTAGGGTTATCAGAAATTTTGTGGTCTATTTTACTTAAAGTTGGAGGAATTGCTGGTTTGCCAAAAAATCAAATTTTTTTAGTGATACTCAACTCGTGGTTCCTAGTTTCTGCTCTGAAAAAAGTAAAGTTCTCACTCTTTTCATTCTACTTTTCCAGTTCTAGTCGTGATTAGTTGACTTTAGAGATTTGAATATGTTGAGTATTGTTTTGGTTTGACAATCGAACAATGTTTTTGGTTGATCAATGAAGGAGGGGAATGGGTCGAGTATTAGGGAATGATTAAGCTCAAGGAAGACCTTGAACCGACTGGTTTGGTCTCTCCTTAGGTGTTGTTAAAGACCCAATACTCTTCATTCTTTTCTTATGGTGACTGATTACTTGGGAAGTTTTTTAGAGTATGGTGATGGCTCTTTATAATTTCAAAACGTTTTCCCTTTTCATTTGCATCCTACTTGTTAGTCATGATATTTCTTCGTTGTGTTTTTTTTTGGTCTGCTGGCATATGTTTCCAGTTTCCATGAGGTATAATGGTTGAAACAATCACCCAAGTTATGGATGACACTATTTTAAACCATGTTCAGGGATTTCCATGGTTCACAATACCATGTAATGCTTAAGAACCAAAGGCTTAGAGATAACTCATTAGTTATTCTCAAAAGGCTTTTAAAATATGATCAAAGTTATAGTTTCTTGCTATTTCGTGTGTAGAACATTGCTAATAATCCTAAAGGACTTTGGTTTATAAGATAAGATTTATTAAATTAGGATTAAAAACTGATTTGGATGCTCTTTAGTTTTATTCAGGAAGTGGAAATTCGAATTGAAATAAGCTTAATTCCGTGTCCATATATCTGGTCAAATTAGTGATGGTGATGTATTTTCTTGATTAATTTGTTTGACCTCTAAAACTACAAAAAAATTGTTTGAAGAATAGTGGGATTGTTGGAGTTTATTGCTAGTATCACTAAGAGGCAAGGCTTAGAAACGTGGTTTCTAATTCATAACTCGGCTTCGAGTTTATTTCTGTTTGGCTATGAAGGTCTATGACCTGAGCTAGTTGATGTAATGTTCAGATCTAAAATAGAGTGTGAAGGCTACAGACTTTCTTGAATCAAGTCTTAAAGGTCAATATTTTTTTCTTGGGAGAGATCAGAGTTAGATTGCTCTGTCAAAAATCCAGCCATTGGGATGATTCAAATGTCCAAAAATAGAGATCATGTTTTAAGCTTCCCTGTTTCTTATTTAAACCCCCTCTTCTCTATTCTCATGTTTACCACCTTTTTCCCCATTGCTATTTTAAGAAAGCAGTAACAAGTTACTAGTTGTGTAGTTCATCTGAATAAAACAAATAAATAGGTTCATGTGTTCTTATTTTGAGCTCTTTCTCTTGATTTTTTGGTGTTGTTACTAAGAGGAGTTAAGGGAGTTATCCCTTGATAAATTGATCATTCTCCCTTTTTTCTCATTCATTAAGTTTTATTGTAAAACTAAGATTATTTTATCTTGGTTGGGGATCAATAGCACTGCATTTTTAGCTTGATTTCCTTTTCTAATATCATGATAAAGTAACAAATTTCTTTCACTTTCTCTTAAATTTAAAATAAATTAAGAGCTTAAACCATTTAAAGCATAGGTTTAATATCTACATGTTGAGTCTTACTTGCTTCTTTTGAAAATCATAGGCTATTTTCCTTTATTCTCTTGTTGTTCACAAGTGTGTCATTGTTCTTCTTGCTACCTTTCCTTCTATGTTCTCTTTGTTGCCTAGGAAAATAGAGTGGTATTAATGGTCTCTCTTTGATATAAGTTGCCTGCATAGTAAGGATGACCTTATTATGGTGTGATTGTGAATCTGTGAATTTGCAAATTGGCTATCTTTAGATACACAAATCGTTGTATACTTGCACCAAATTTTCTTATGATTTAATGTTTGTGACTTGAACTTTGCTTTGAGTTGGTAGCTAATCCTTTACTTTTCTTTATCCATGAATACTTCTCCATCGAGTCCACTTGGACTCCCCACCGTATATTTCTGTTGGGATTGAACCCAAAATCTCGAGTTAAGGAGCCAGTATATAGTAGTATACGAGTAAAGAAGCTGATATGCGGGTAATATACGAAGAATATATAGAGAAAGGAAGCTAGTATATAGGTGTAAGATCAAAATAAATGCACGTGTACTGATATATAGTTATATATGTGTGAGATATACAGGAAATGCAGTGAAGGAAAGAGTTGTAGTATACAGTTGATATACTAACAGGAAATGGGCCTAAAAAGCCGAATTCTTCCTTTATCTCTTTATTTGTACTTAATTTATGTTAATTGTTGTATTAACTAACTCTTTTTAATCAAAACCAAATAAACTTCTTAAAGTATTGCCATTTTAATTTTTATCCTTGTGTTTTCTTCTACTTGTTTGAACTTCTTGCTTAATTTGTCATTATCAAAAATAGAATAAATAAAATGAGCTCTTGTATCATTTTTCATTGGAATATCGAAATAATTTTTTCCTTTTAATTAATCGTTCACATAAATCATATTGCTTCTTAAATATGCTAAAAGAACTCTTTTCTCGTTCGTCAACTCTTTTAAGAAATAAATTTAAGTAAATTTTTCATTTTAGTTACGAAATTTTCTTCAAAAAAGTAATTCTATTTGCATTAAGTTTCCTTTAAATAGTCCCTTTTTATTATAATTTTGAATATTTTTATAAAATTAAAACAATTTCTCCCTTTTATCATTCTTGCAAAAATGGTATTTTCTTTAATTTTGGTACAACAAAATTCTTATTTTTTAAATGCTACCATTTTCCATGGATACCTATTTTTCTTGCAATTTTGACTATTTTTTATAATGTTAGGGTTTATCCAAGGTTTTAAAACTATCTTTCACATAAAATTTCCTTTACTTAGTCAAATATATTCTTTAATGATTATCCTATCAAATTGATTAAAAATAAATATTTTTTCAACTCTCGCTATTTTTTATCCATAAGCAAATGTCTCTTAAATGTATTTTATTTCATATCTTCTCTTTTAAAATATGAGTCTTATTTTTTCTTCAATATTTGTTAATAAAAATGAGTCCTTTCAAAAAAATTGGCTAAAAGGAGACATCCTTTAGTTGTATTTTTCAAATAATCCGCTTCTTGAAAAATGTTCATCTCCAAATAAGTTCGCAACTCTTTATTATTTACTTTTAATTTGGAAAAGATAAAAGTTGTCTAAATCTTTTTCTTTTAAAATAATTTCTTTAATTAATTTTCTTTATCTAGCTAGAACAGTTTATCTCTTTATTTTAAATTATGTACATTCAATATTTTTATTATTTTCACAAAAATCCAACTCTTTGCAAAAATTAGCCATTATTATTAAGTTAGTCAAAATTGATTTGGTCAACCATTTTAACGGATGTTCTTAAGTGCCTTATAACCCTTCTTAAGACGTTACTTGAACCCTTATCCATTTTCTCTAATTTTAAAGATTTATTTCTGTTTTTAAGTCTTTGAAATTCCTTTTAAGTTTTCTTAATTTCTTTATAAAAATTAAGTGGCGACTCTGTTTGTTTTAGAATTATTTTAAAATTTTCATTAAAGTTTTGAAATAATTTCTAAAGTATTGAAAATTATTTTCTTTTTAAAATTAAAATTCCTTTCCGAAAAAGAATAAAATAGTTATTGGTATATTAAAAGTCTTTTCTATAGATGTTTATGCCTTACTTGATCCAGGAGCTACTTTGTCTTTTGTGACTCCTTATGTAGCAGTTATATTTGGGATTTGCCCTGAACAACTTTTACATCCTTTCAGCGTTTCTACTCCTGTTAGTGAGTCAGTTACAGCAAAAACAGTCTATAGAAATTGCACCATTTCAGTCCATCATAAAGATACCACAGTTGATCTAGTGAAACTAGATATGGTGGATTTTGATATCATTCTTGGCATGGACTGATTATATTCCTGTTATGCCTCTGTCAATTGTAGAATCAGAATAGGAAAGTTTCAGTTTCCAGATGAGCCCGTATTAGTTAGGGAAGGTAGTCTAGTTGTGCTTAAGGGTCATATCATCTCATACCTTAAGGCTATAAAGTTAGTTTCAAAGGGGTTTATTTATCACCTAGTATGATTTAGAGACTCTAATGCTGAGATACCACCCTTCAGTCAGTTCTAGTAGTGAATAAGTTTCCAAAAGTCTTTCCTGATCATCTACTCGGAGTCCCTCTAGATAGGGAAATAAACTTCGGCATAGATATACTTCTTGATACTCAATCTATCTCTATTCCACCATATTAAATGGCTTTGGCTGAGTTAAATAATCTAAAAGAACAGTTGAAAGATTTCCTTGATAAGGGTTTCATCCGCCCCAGTGTCTCTCCTTGGAGTGCTCCAGTCTTTTTCGTGTGAAAGGAAGATGGTTCCCTTAGAATGTGCATCTACTAGCGTCAGTTGTACAAGGTCACCATAAAGAATAAGTATACCCTTCCTAGAATCGATGACTTGTTTGACTAGCTTCAGGGTGCCACTTGCTTCTCTAAGATAGACCTCATATCAGGCTATCATCAGTTGAAAGTGGCATTCCTGAAATAGGCTTCAGGACCCGTTATGGATACTTTGAGTTCCTTGTAATGTCCTTCGGTTTGACTAATGCTCTTGCAAAATTCATAGACCTCATGTATAGAGTGTTTAAGTAATATCTGAATATGTTTATTATTATATTCATCGACAACATCCTAATCTACTCCAGAAATGAGGAGGATCATGGTAATCACTTCAGAATAGTTCTTCAGACTCTCAAAGACCATAAGTTATTCGCCATGTTTTTCAAGTGTGAATTTTAGGTGAAGTTTGTGGCATTCATAGGCCACATAGTTTCTAGCAAGGGTATTCAGGTTGATTCTCAGCAGATTGAGATAGTAAATAGTTAGCCCAGATCCATAACTCCAACTAATATTTGAAGTTTCTTGGGTTTGGTCGGCTATTATAAAAGGTTTATAGAGGGGTTTTCATCTATTTCTGCCCCGTTGACTAAGTAGAGTCAGAAAAAAGCTAATTTTCAATGGTTTGAAGCTTATGAGAAAAGATTTCAGGAATTGAAGACTCAGTTGACTACTGCTCCAGTATTGACCCTACCAGAGGGTATAGAGGGTTTTGTTGTGTATTATGATGTGTCTAGAGTGGGAATTGAATGTGTGTTAATGATGAATGGTAAGATGATGGCTTATGCTTCCAAGCAACTTAAGGTTTATGAGAAGAACTACTCGACTCATGACCTTGAGTTTGCAATTGTAGTGTTTGCATCATGGATTTGGCACCATTACCTCTATAGTGTGCATGTTGATATGTTTACTGATCATAAGAGCCTTTAATATGTTTTCAGCCATAAAGATTTGAATCTCAGGCATAAGAGATGGCTTGAATTTCTTAAAGATTATGATATGAGTATTCTCTACCACCCAGGTAAAGCTAATGTAGTTGCTTATGCTATTAGTAGGTTAGATGGGAAGTACAACACATGTAAAGGAAGGAAAGAAAGAGTTAGCTAAGGAAGTGCATAAACTTGCACGTTTGAGAGTTTGTCTGTTAGACTCTGATGAAGGTGGTGTGCTTGTCTAGGATGGAGCCAAATCATCTTTAGTAGTAGAACTTAAAGAGAAGTAGAACAGTGAATCCAACTTGATCCAGTTAAAGGAAGATGTTCTCAAACAAAAGGTATTAGTTTTCGCACAAGGGGGAGATGGTGTCTTGAGGTACCAAGGTAGGTTGTGTGTTCCAGATGTGGATGGTCTCACATATATAATTATGGAAAAAGTGCAATGTTCTAGATATTCAATTCATCCAGATTCTCAAAAAATGTACCATGACCCAAGAGAAGATTATTGGTGGAATGGTATGAAGAGAGACATTACAGACTTTCCCGATAAGTATTTGAATTGTTAGCAGGTTAAGGTTAAGCACCAAAGGCCATGTGGCATGGCTCAGAACATAGCTCTCCTTGAGTGAAAGTCGGAGATGATTAATATGGACTTCATCACAGGTCTACCGCGATCTCGATGATTGTAGACAAAATGACCAAGTCTGCTCACTTCATAGCAGTGAAAACTACAGATTCAATAAAATTCTATGCTAGATTGTACATCCATGATATAGTCTGACTTCATGGAGTTCCATTATCCAGTATTTCAGATGAGGATCTTAGTTCACCACTCGATTTTGGAAATAGTTTTAGAGGGGTTTAGGTTCAAAGGTGAACCTTAGTACCACTTTTCCTCCATCGACAGATGGTCAGGCAGAGCATACTATTCAAACCATAGAGAATATGTTGATATCCTTATGTTATTGACTTCAAATGTAGCTGGGATGATCATTTGCCTCTCATAGAGTTTGCGTATAATAA
Organism: Jaltomata sinuosa; assembly: GCA_003996215.1. Taxonomy (NCBI): domain Eukaryota; kingdom Viridiplantae; phylum Streptophyta; class Magnoliopsida; order Solanales; family Solanaceae; genus Jaltomata; species Jaltomata sinuosa. The sequence goes on from QJPP01003708.1 coordinate 133,047, forward strand.
CAGTTATTGTTCCAGTATTCAAATGGGTCTTTATGAGGCTCTTTATGGGCGAAGGTGTAGATCTCCTATTGGTTGGTTCAAAGTGGGTGAAGCAAAGTTGATAGGGCCAGACATAGTTTATCAAGACATGTAAAAGGTTAAGACCATTCGAGAAAGGTTAAAGACTGCTCAGAGTCGTCAGAAGTCCTACACAAATGTTAGGTGCAGAGACTTAGAGTTGAGAGTGGATGAGTGGGTTAATTTGAAAGTTTCACCCATGAAGGGTGTTATGAGCTTTGGAAAAAAATAAAGCTTAGTCCTCTCTATATTAGTCCATATCAGATTTCAAAGAGAGTTGGTAAAGTAGCTTATAAGTTAGAGCTACTAGCAGAGTTAGCTGTAGGCTGCAGTTCATCCAATTTTCCACATTTCTATGCTTAAGAAGTGTATAGGTGATCCCTCACTTATTGTGCCTTCATAACATGTTCGAGTGAAAGACATTTTGTCTTATGAAGAGGTTCCGGTCAAGATTCTTGATCATCAGGTTTGCAAGTTAAGAACCAAGTAAGTAACTTTAGTCAAAGTTCTATGGAGAAACCCGTTTGTTAAAGAGGCTACATGGGAAGCCAAAGAGGATATGAAGGTTAGATACCCTTATTTGTTTAATCCTCAGGAAGAAGATGCCAAATGTAATAGTCCTTCTCTTAGTTCAGATTCAGCGCCTATACTTCGTGTTTAAATGTCTTTTAGTTCCTATGATTCAGTTTGTCCCTTGTGTTTTCCGATAAGTGGTTGTGACTTGGATAGTAAGCTTAGTTCAACAAAGTTTTAATTGTATTTCCCTTCCTTGTTAGTTCACTCTAGTTGACCTTCATCCGAGGATGAATGATACAAAGGGAGATATATTGTAATACTTCGGAATCTGAACCTGCATTTTGTAATACTTGGAAGAGATTGTGGAACTATTTCCAGTGTTTATAGTCGAGTCTATGGACCGTCATTCTGAAGAACGGTCCATAGAGTGGACCATAGAAGTCACTTTAAAAGTCTTCTCTTCCAAGGTTTCTACGAAAGACTTGATAGTTCGTTCTTTGGAAGAATGGTACTTCCTATCAATCGTAGAAACATCATCAGAGAGATTTCAATTGTTAGAGTTAAAGCACGGTTTGGTTGATGACATGTCAACCCACCATGTAGTCCATAATATCCATCTGTAGAATTCAGTTCAGAGGACCATGAAAATCTCATGGTCAAAGAACGGATGATAGGATATCCCAATAGACTTGGTTTTCAGTCTGTAGTTGTCAACCATAGAAATAGTTCAGAATTTAGCAAAATATCAAAGTAGAACCATGGTTGAGTCCATGGTCCATAGACCAGAAGGACGAAATGTAGGCCCATCCGTAAGAGTGAGACTTAAAAAGCCTAATATGAAGTTCTAGGTTTCCACGATTTGGACTATGGTCCGTGTCACGACCCAACTATCAGGCCGTGCGGGCACCTACTCTAAGCACCTAGATAGAAGAACCCTTACCACCTGATCTAAAAGGCAAAGCTGATAAACGGTAATAACATAAAAATAATCCTTTTTAATACATGAAAAACATTTGAAAACATTAGTACAATGAAAATCCTTTACAAAACTTGAATACAACCCTCCCTAGGAACTACTCTAAATAGGTACAAGATCTTTAAGGAGAAATACACATATAAAAAGAAGACACAACTTCCACCATGAAGACGAAGAGTAGAAGCTGTTGGAGATCATCATCATCCTGTACATAAGAAACATCACTGATCTTTCAACCAGACTATACCCAAAAAGGTATGGCAAGGGTAGTATCAGTACAAACAACACGTACTGGTAGGCATCATCTATCGACCCGAATCCACCGCATACCATCATACAAGAAATAAAGAGAAAATATGCAATAAGTTACAAGAATCCCATCTTTCCTCATCCATCTCTACCTATGTACTATTACCACTACATCCCTGTATGCTCCGCTCCCAAGCCTTCCTACCTTGCTCCGCTGCCTACTCCGCAGCTGGGAGACTCTGTACCATCCCATCCTATTCCAACGTAACACCTAGGACTTTCCCACAATTACATTTAATACTAGGATCTCTCAGGCCACACTTAACTCTAAGACTTCCCAAGTCACTCTAAACACTAGACTTCCCAAGTCACACATTACATTAGACTTCCCAAGTCACTCTTAACACTAGACTTCCCAAGTCACACTTAATACTAAGACTTCCCAAGTCACCCATATTACCAACCACTATAAGCACCTCAGCGGTTCCAGTCTCAACAATCAGGTTTACTCTCCACCCCTGCTAGCCAGTTGAGAGGCAACCTACAAAACCTTGATTTACCACCCTGACTCAAGTTAGGATCCTAAGTCAAACAACTTGACCCTTAGCCCTTAGCCAAATAATGAACTACATAGAGTTCTGCGTATTCCACCCTCAAGGTTCCTTACCCTTGACATTTTTTCGGTTCAGGCACTCACAAAATACTAGCCTTGTTTTACTAACCCAGTCAAACCTGACTTCCTAGGAACCTTAGTTTCCCCCAAGCTCACCTATCTTGGATATATAAAGCAAAATACCTCGCAACCTTTACTCATGTTCCCAACTCACCCAGACATCACCGCTAGCTGACCTGTCACTCTTGTCGAGTTGGGAATCTCAAAGGTACGACATTAACCAAATATTACCAGAAAATACAAACAACCCAGTCCATATGACCATCAATACGACCCCCAGTCTCCAACTGAACTCAACAACCATATAAGTCATGCCCAACTATGCAAGTAACCAGACCATATATAATTATGTCACCGCTTGCAAACTACTCGAACCTCCCAAGGATCCCTAGGACATCATCTATGCTAGTTAACATGTGACCCCGATTTATAGAAGAAACCACATTATCACTTAAGCACACCAACCCGGCCCTTCGAGGACAAACATGTATGTCAAGTAATACTAAATCCCAATCCTCTCAGGAAACAAACATGAAGTAAACATCACTAATAGATAAGCCTGATTCACTCAAGGATCCAACAAGAATGAATGTCAATAATAGATAAGCTCAGTTCACTCAAGGAACTAGTAAGTAATTAATATCAATAAAAATAAGCCCAGTTCACTCAAGGAACCCACACATATATAGCACTCAATCAGGTACCAGGCGTGGTACCCGAGTAAACCATAATAGAACTTATACCAGGCATGCTACCCGAGCCAACCATTATAGAACATGTACCAGGCATGGTACCCGAGCCAACTGATAGATATTTTGTACCAGGCATGATACCCGAGCCAACCATTTATAGAACCTGTACCAGGCATGGTACTCGAGCCAACTGATAAGTATCCCATACCAGGAGTGGTACCTGAGCTAACCAATGTGTATCCCATACTAGGCGTGGTACCAGAGCCAACCAAATGTCACACAAAGTCCAACAATCAGTAAATAAATTAACAATATCACACTTGTAAAATTAACAAGCAACAAAACCAAGTTCATTTCACATGATTGACTCTAGGACACTTAAGACATTTATAATTTCATTCCCTAAACAAACAAGGCACAAACATTACTAAGTTTAAGTTACATCCACACACATTGCATTTGGAAAACAATAATCATCACCTACCTAACAATCGGGTTCATAACCACCAACCTTGAAATCCAGTCCAAAGACTAATTTCTAATTTACCCTCTATATGCATATAACTGCTACATCCATTGTGAAACCTTTCCCTAAGGGTAACCACAGTCCAGGGAGAACATTCTTTAGAATTGAGACCCTAATCTTTCCCGTTTATCCCATTCCTTTTAATCGAAATTATTCCCAGAAACCCGCTACAAACCATCCATTTATTTGTTCCCAACATTTCTTATTCCCGCACCTACCCAATAGGCTAATTCCCGAAAATCTAGAATCACACACAAGTTAACAAGTGTAAATGAGTCCAGAATGAAAACACATCACCTTGACCCTATCATTCCCTATTCAATCAACCAGCCAGACAATACAATATTCCTCCAGACTCTGTGCCCGAAGGCCTAATCATGAATCCTCCTATCATTCAATAACAATAGTATGCAATTAAATACGGGTCTACAACTACTAAATTAAACCTAGCCTACCTGGACTCCAAGCATCAGCTGCAGAGGTCTGAACACTAACTTTTGGGCTCTGTAGAGGTAATTCCTGGCAGAAAACAGGCCTGGAATCCATGAATTTTCACCCCATTGAGCGGAAATCTCCCCTCCTCATTGCTCCTAAGCTTTGGAGTAGCCTAGGAGGGTTTTTGGAACAACCATCGCCTCCTTGAAACTGAAGAGGAGAGAATGAAATTATAAAACCCATTTTTGGGTTTTCTGGTCCTGTCATCCCACTATAGCGGCCCAATCCCGCTATAGAAGTACAACCATAGCAGTAGCCGCTCGCTATAGCGGAGTTGACCGGCTTGATTTCTGCTACAGTGGGAATTTCTCTATTGTAGCAGTCATTACTGTAGCATAATGTCAAACACTATAGCGGTTGACATAGGACAGAACCTCGATAAATCCCCCAAAATTGCCCATTTTATAACATGCTTCAAAATCCTGACGTTCTGAATTTGTCTGAGACTAGCCTAGCCCAAAATTTCCAATTCCCCAACCCGGAAGTTTTGTAACCATTCTTTGCACGAGTAGCTTACCCATAATGAGTTACCTTTTAATAATGATTGAACAGGTCATTATAACAGATACCAATTTACCCATCGTTCATCCCCGAACAATCTCTACGGCAGAAGGAAAAGAATGAGCCAGCCATTTAAACCTTAACGCTCTACCATGATAGAATAATTATAACCTTACACGAACCACCAAGACATCCAAATCTCTCAGTGTAGCCAAACTCAATCGCAATTAAATTCTATTCTGCTTTGTCAAGGAATCCCTTCCTTTGAGCTGCACGAGACAAATAAGAGTACACCTCCCTGAGTGCCCAAGAAATTTGGGGCCTCGTCGAAATATCGGAGCAAAGAAATTCAAGCATAATGGACCAAAACAATTTTCCATGCCACGAGGAACCTAGAACCGCTTTGGAAACCCCCTTCCCTTAACTGACCCTACCACTAAGGATCATCAAACACGCACAAGCCAACTTAGTTCAAAATTCCCCATAATTCCATTATACACTTCCCAAGAGCTACAATTAGTCAAAACATTCTCATAAAATAATCCTATAAGTAGTGTCCCATAATACTCAGTCAATTACGGGTTATTTTGCCAAATACAACATGAGCGACTATTCCCACCAATGGACAATCATAATTCTACCAATGCCTGAAAACTTGGTTCCACCATAATCTCACGGTTCCTCACTAACTACACAATATCATTACAATGCAAGTAGTTACTCAATGAAGGGTAAAAGTCACCACGTTAAATAAGGTCTGATATTCCAATATGTATAGGTTACCTCAAACAGGCAACATCACCCATATCAGTCCAATAACTTTTATGCCCCGGGCTACCATATCTACCCTTTCCTTTTATCGCATTTGGATGCTAATTTTTATAATTCACGCAATAGCTTGCAGCTCAACTAGCGATTTAAAACAACACGGGAATGAAAACAAAATAGGGGAAAGAAGGACAGGGATCCTACACTGCCCATCCCGCTATAGAGACTATCTCCAACAACAACAGTCCAAAAAATGTACTATTTTCTGCAAAATTCACCCATTCCTCCTTTAATGTTATCAACATTAACCCCTAAAATTGCATCATGGTCTTACACATAACCCCAAGACCATCCCCAGCAATGCATAATTGAGAATTTAGCACCACATTATCATAAAATCAGTTACGAAACACACTAAAAAGTTGTTCATAACATCACATTCCCGCTATCATACAAGATATGCCCTTTTTCCCCATGGTTCCCAACCAATCCCGACCGTCCTGAAACCTGAGTTTCTCTACAGTCACAAATGATTATGTTCCCTTACCATTTTTACCAACAGTAAGACCATGCCCAAAACTTAGCACAAAATTTTAGTTAAATCATATAACAATTAACCCTTTAACTAATCACATATAACCAAGTTAAGACTCTTCACTAATCAAAATTTTAAAAGTAACTCAAGGAATTACACACCACATATTCACAGTTATTCAAACAATGCAATGCATACAATAACAAGTCTCGAGCTTCAACACTTAATCAAATTAGGTTCATTATCTTTTATTCGTCTCATGGATGACCATTAGCTGATTCATCCATACCTTTACATAGCCTCCCAGGCCATATACTAATTGAAACCTTCCCAATTCTAATTTCCTTTGCTTGTGTCATTTCAATCGGAGTCAAATGACATCCTTTTTCCTTGTCAATATACCAATTAGAATCAAGAGATATCAATTGGACTCAACCCATACAAGTAAGTAACAAATTGCACAAAAGGAGTGAAAAGAGAGAGACATTTTACTAAAATGCTTAATAGCTCACCAAAGATTAGATGTGGACGTCAACACACTAATATACAGGACTCTATTTGACATTTGCTCTTGTACTAGGAGACCGATAACCTAGGCTCTGATATGATTTGTCACCACCCAACTACCGGGTCGGGAGGGCACCTATTCTAAGCACCTAGATAGGAGAACCCTTACCACCCGATCCAACAAGCAAAGCGGATAAATAGTAATAACATAAAAATAATCCTTTTTAATACATGAAAAACATTTGGAAACTTTAGTACAATGAAAATCCTTTACAAAACTTGAATACAACCCTACCTAGGAACTAGTCCAAACAAGTACAAGAGCTATAAGGAGAAATACACATATAAAAAGAAGACACAACTTCCACCATAAAGATGAAAAGTAGAAGCTGCTGGAGATCACCATCATCTTGTACCTAAGAAACATCACTGATCCTGTAACCAAACTATACCAAAAAAGGATAGCAAGAGTAGTATCAGTACAAATAACACATACTGGTAGGAATCATTGGTCGACCTGAATCCACTGCATACCATTATACAATAAATCAAGAGAAAATATGCAATAAGTTACAAGAATAGTGTCTTTCCTCATCTATCTCTACCTCCATACTATTACTGTTATAGCCCTGTACGCTCCGCTCCCAAACCTTTCTACCCTGCTCCGCTACCAACTCTGCAGCTGGGAGACTCTGTACCATCCGATCCTGGTCCAACGTAACACCTAGTACCTTCCCATAATCATATTTAACACTAGGACCATTCAGGCCACACTTAACTCTATGACTTCCCAAGTCACTCTTATTACTAGACTTTCTAAGTCACACCTTACACTAGACTTCCCAAGTCACTCTTAACACTAGGACTTCCCAAGTCACACTTAACACTAGGACTTCCCAAGTCACCCATCTTTCCAACCACTATAAGCACCTCAGTGGTTCCAGTCCCAACAATCAGGTTTACTATCCACCCCTACTACTAGTTGAGAGGCAACCTACAAAACCTTGATTTACCACCCTTACTCAAGTTAGGATCCTAAGTAAAAAACCTTAACCTTAGCCTTTAGTAAAAAAATAGACTACCGGAGAGATGCATATTTCACCCCCAAGGTTCCTTATCTTTGACATTCAATCAGTTTAGGCACTCACAAAATACTAGTCTTGTTTCACTAGCCCAGTCAAACTTGACTTTCTAGGAACATTAGTTTCCCCCAAGCTCACCTATCTTAGACCCGTCAACCCAAATACCTCACAACCTTTAATCATGTGCCCAACTAGCCTAGACATCACCGCTAGCCGGCCTGTCACTCTTCTTGAGTTAGGAATTTCAAAGGTACGATATTAACCAAATATTACCATACAATATAAACAACCCAGTCCATATGACCATTAATAAGACCCCAGTCTCCAATCGGACTCAACAACCATGTAAGTCATGCCCAATTATACAAGTAACTAGACCATATATAATTGTGTCACCACTTGCAAGCTACTCGGACCTCCCAAGGATCCCTAGGACATCATCTATGCCAATTAAAATATGACCCCAGTTTACAAAAGAAACCACATTATCACTTCAGCACACCAACCCGACCCTTCAAGGACCAATATGTATGTGAAATAATACTAAATCCCGGCCCTCGCAGGAAACCAACACGAAGTAAACATCACTAACAGATAAGCCCGGTTCACTCAAGGAACCAATAAGAATGAACGTCAATAATATATAAGCCCGGTTCACTCAAGTAACTAACAAGTAATGAACATCAATAACAATAAGTCTGGTTCACTCAAGGAACCCAAACACATATAGCACTTAATCGCGTACCAGGTGTAGTACCCGAGCCAACTATAATGGAACTTGTACCAAGCATGGTACCCAAGTCAACCATTATAGAACCTGCACCAGGCATGGTACCTAAGCTAATAGATAGATATTCCATACCAGGCGTGGTATCCGAGACACCTATTTATACAACATGTACCAGGCGTGGTACCTGAGCCAACCAATATGTATTCCATACCAGGCATGGTACCCGAGCCAACCAATGTGTATCCCATACTAGGCGTGGTACCCGAGCCAACATAATGTCGCACAAAGTCCAACAATCATTAAATAAATGAACAATATCTCACTTGTAAAACTAACAAGCAACGAAACCAAGTTCATTTCACATGATTGACACCGGACACTTAGACATTCATAATTTCATTCCCTAAACAAACAAGGCACAAACATTACTAAGTTTAAGTTACATGCACACACATTGCATTTGGAAAACAATAACCATCACCTACCCAATAACCAGATTCATAACCCCTAACCTTGAAATCCTGTCCGAAGACTAATTTTTGGTGTACCCTCTATACGCATATAGCTGCTACATCCATTCTGGAACCTTTCCCTAAGGGTAACCATAGTCTAGGGAGAACATTTGTTAGCATTGAGACCCTAACCTTTCCCATTCATACCATTCCCTTTAGTCAAAATTATTCTTTAAAACCCACTATAACCCAGCCATTTATTTGTTCCCAACATTTCCTGTTCCCAAGTGTAAACGACTCTAGAATGAAAACACATCACCTTGACCCCATTATTCCCTATTCAATCAACCAGCCAGACAATACAATATTCCTCCATACTTCGTGCCCGAAGGACTAGGCATGCATCCTCCCGTCATTCTACAATAATAGTATGCAAGTAAATATGGGTCTACAACTACTAAATTAAACCTAGACTACTTGGACGCCAAACATCAGTTGCAAAGGTCAGAAAACTAACTTTTGGCTTCATAGAGGCAATTCCTGGTGGAAAGCAAGCCTGGAATCAATGGTTTTTCACCCCATTGAGCGAAAATCTCCCCTCCCCATTGCTCCCAATCTTTGGAGAAGCCTAGGAGGGTTTTTGGAGCAACCCTCACCTCTTTAAAATTGAAGAGGAGAGAATGAAATTATAAAACCCATTTTTGGGTTTTCTGGTCCTGTCATCCCGCTATAGCAACCCAATGCCTCTATAGTGGTACCGCCATAGTGGTAGCCACGCGCTATAGCAGAGTTGACCGCCTTAACTTCCACTACAGGGGGAATTTCTTTACTATAGCGATCGTTGTTGTAGCGAAGTGTCAACAACTATAGCGGTAGACACGGGATAAAACCTCGGGAAATCACCCAAAATTACCCATTTTACAACACACTTCAAAATCCTGACATTCTGAACCAACCCTTTCATATCAATTTCGATATCAGGAGTTCTACTCACCCGAATTTACTTCCGAAATGTCCTACGAACTCCCTAATGCCTTAGCTAATGGAAAAATTATCTCAACCTTAGACATTTTACCCAATCCTTTCCCATATTTCCCTAGACCTTATCTCGCTCAGAATTCGTCTGAGACTAGCCTAGCCCAAAAATTCCAACTCCCCAACCCAAAAGTTTTCTAACCCATTCTTTGCATGAATAGCTCACCCATAATGAGGTACCTTTTACTAATAACAGAATAGGTCGTTAGAGTCCATAGATTAGGTATACAGTCCGTAGACTCGTTAGTAGAACTCCAAATTCCAGCAGCTATTAAAAAGAATCCTTAGCTAATTTTGATCTATTTTTCAAGTTCAGACGTTTCCTCTAAACCCTAGGCGACATGAAACATTCCCTACGGGCTAGGTAAGCCATATACTTCGATTCTAAGGTTAAGTTAGAAATTCCTAACCTAACTTATAGGGTCTAACATGTTTCTGGATATGAAACCCTAGGAATCATTAAATGGATTCATTTGCAATGTCTCAAAGTCAGTTTTCGAGGTTAGGGGTGTGCAAAAATCGGTTTAACCGATAAACTGAACCGATAAAAATATTATTGGTTTATTGATATTGGGTTATTGGGTTAACGATTTTTAAACGATTTTGTAAAAAAATTTATTGGGCTATCGGTTCGGTATCGGTTTTAAGGTTTTAGTTAATGGTTAAAATGATAACCCAATAAGATTATATTTAGATTATATTTTTATTCATAATTGTATAATAGTGGCTTTAGATTTTAAATATATACCCTATTATTTTTTGCATTTTATAGTTGTTGTCTTAGTGTTGTTGTTTTCTTTCTAAAGTCATTGGTTTGATAGCATTTTACCTATCAGTGTTGCTTTTCTTTTTGAGAAATTGCTACCGTTGCTACTGTATTCAAGTTTTCTACTTAATAAGAAAGAAAATAAGTTTATTTTAGTAATAACTTATTTGAATTTGCTTATGCTTGTAATTTTTATAGATGTTCATGCATGGAAGTAGTCTATATATGAAGAAGAAAATAAGAGAAATCAAAAATATTATAGGAGCATTTTCTTATCGGTTAAACCGATAATCGAACCTTTAAGAACCAAAAACCGATTAATCGAAAACCAATAACGAATATCTTATTGGTTTGGTTACCGGTTTTGCATGTTTACAAACTGATAACCGATAAACCAAACCGATAATATACAAAACCGAACCGAACCGACCGATGCACACCCCTATTCGAGGTTCTCTATTAAAGTTTGGATCATTTTATATATGTATGGCTATTCATAGTGAGTAACTTTGTTCTTCTTCATGAGCTATATCTAAGTCCCAGTTTTAGTAAGATTAAAGATAAGGTTTTTACTCCAATTTCTCAGATTCGAATTCCTTATTGCTATAAATTTGCTTATTGACTATCCTATTTCTAAAGTTAATTTGAATAATATCATTTACTATTCATTAATGCTCATTTATTACATAGACCCCTTTTATTTAAAGTATTTGGAGGCTTTGTTACATTATTTTATGCATTGTTTTCAATAAGAAAAGCAGTTTTCAGTTTAAGAAAATAACTTCAAGATAGAGTTCAAGTAAGAATATTTAGTTCACAAAGCATGATTTCAGAAGGAAAGAAAAGTTAATTTAAAGCAAGTAAAGTCAGTTTAAAGAAAGCAAAGTTAGCTTTCAAGCAAGCAAAGTTCAGTTAAAGAAGTATTATTTGGGCATTAACTTAAAGAAAGAGATTTCTAGTTTCCCCCTAAAGAGGGATATCTTAAAGTTATTTGAGCATTATTATATTGTTTTGGGAGTATTATTAAGCACCAAGATGGATAAGGGTTCAAACAACCAAAACCCCAAAACTATATAGCTAATGTAGGATAGGGTTATTCCGCAAGTTGGAAGATTCCTCATTAACCCTAAAGTGGCTCAGTTTGGATCTATGGTAAAGTTTCATTCTATAACTTGGCAAGGTGTAAGATGGCTCTGGAAACATGGGCAAGATGTTGTATTATTATGAGGCTCACGTGATGGTTGTTGGTTAGAGAAACTCCCCAAGAAACTAAAGTTATATTTTCAAAAGTTGATTTTGATGCATATAATATTTTAAAGCTTGGTTTTTAAAGTACACTTGCATGATTTACCTTACAGTTAACCTTATTTCAGTTCAAATTCTCTTTCAGCTAGTATTTTCGTTCTAGCTTACTGTTCCATTTAGCTGGATTACATACTATACTGTCACACGTATTGATGCCATTTAGAACTGCATCTTTATATGATGCAGACTCAGGTGTTCGAGATTGGTAGCAGAATCATCTGGGTCTATTTTTGAGTTGTTACCTATACCTAAACATGTAGCTACCCCAGTAGGAGATTCTTTTGTAACACCCCACCCATTTGAATGTTGGATTAACTCATACTTTTGGGATAAGACTAAGAGATTTATATGTTAAGAAGAATATTTTATGAGGTATTTTAAATGCAAAATAATTGTATGTTAAGTTTTGATGTCAAGCAAGTTGCAAAATAAAAGTCAGAAAAAGTTATTGTAAATTCCGTTAAGAAATTCATTGAAAATTTGGGTCAAATATCTTGAAGATTTTCCCCCAATCTATAAATATTTAGAAGGCCCCCTACCTAACAAATCAAAGGTCTACGGGTCTAGTTTCGAATGCACTAAGTCATTTATCCATACATGTAATGACCCTCTAGTTCATTTCCTTAATTTTTATGCTTTTTCCATATTTCAAGCTTTTCCACAGTGGCTACAAGTTATTTATGACTTATCAGAACAGACAGTTTGGTTCTTGGGTATTTCGTTTTTTATTTAAGCTTATTTTTCTATTTTGTAACTCTTTAGGCTAGTAGAGTTGACTTTGGTCAACATTCAGATAAGACGACCTCAGATGAAAATTTTGTTAGTGTTCTTAGCTCTGAAATGTTGACTTTGGGCTAGAGGGACCTTGGGTTTGGGTCTCGAGGCTTTTGGACTCATTTTGGGCTATTGGGTTCCATTTTAGTGAAAGTTAGTTTTGGGCATGGGGTCCACTTTTTGTTACAATGATCTCCATTGGGAATTTTGTCAATTCTATTGAGTCTGGAATGTTGTTTCTGGTAGGGTAGTGTAGTTTTTTTGCATTTGTGGTGTCTCAGTTGAACCCTGGGGGTTCACCCGGTGACTTTTTTTAACTTAAAGAATTTGTTAGTTGTTATTACAGGTGCAGTTCTTAGACCTTCATCGCGACTGTGAGGAAGGCCACACAATTGCGATGGTCTGCCTTGTTGAGCATCGCGACCGCGAGAAGCCCTTCACGTGACCGCGATGAAGGGTCTGTGGATTCGGCACCCATTTGTTTTTTCACGACTGCATGGCTGGACCATCGCATTGCGATGGTATAGCCAGCAAGGTCATCGCAATCGCATGGGGTCCTTCACAATCGCGATGAAGGACCCCTGGCAGTATATAAAGTTTTCAACTTTATTTTCTTCTCCATTTCTCCAAAAACTTCCATTTAAATTAAGCTCCAAGGCTGGTTCAAACTATCCTTTTCTTCCATAATTATTTTGATAAGTTTCCCTTGTCTCCCTTATCCTTTTCCGTCTTTAATTCATGATTTTATTTGTTAATTTCCATTGATTTCCTTGTTTATAATTATTGATCATAGAGGACTTTGAGCCTATTTTGGGCCCAGAGATGAGTCTCGTTTGTGCTTAATTTTTGTGCATAGGCTTAAAAACCCGCTGCAAATATAATTATGAAATTTAGTTTCCATTTTGTTGCACGGGCCCTGAAGGTCATTTTCTGACCCAATTTCTGGGTTGAATTTTGTAGAAGTAATATGGGTGTCATTCTTCTTGTGTTGACACCTGGATTATGTTCTTCATAATGTGATAGCATTCTGAGGTTGTTCAAAAGGGAAAGGCACATGAGTGACAATTCGTGTTTGCAGTTCAGCCCCGAGGTAGGTTATGTTTTTCATAATGTGACAGCATTCTGAGGCTGTTCAGAAGGGAAAGGCACATGAGTGACAATTCGTGTTTGCAGTTCAGCCCCGAGGTATGTTATGGTTTACTATTTTAAGACTTGGCTTAGTTAGATTTTATATGTTATGAATTGCATGAATGTTAGGCTAAGTTAGGTTAGAATTAGGCTTAAATCTTATTTTTGCTTATCTTGGCCATTTTCAGGACTATAGAATAGTATTCCATGTTTATTCTTAGTTTAGGATCCCATAGTCTTCTGTGGCTAGCCTAGAATCCATAGAATGATTTAGGGACATTTTAGAGGCAGAGTAGGTGCTTTTACTTGTTTTCCTATTTTATTTTTATTTTCGCTATTTTATTCCTGTATTGGTGTATATATGGACCTGAGGCCATAGCATGGACCGGACTAAGTGCCAGGTTAGTTATCTTTCTTGGAGGGTGTTTTACCCTGATTGACTTGATATTCTCTAAACATGGCATCATATCTCATTATTGCATTACTTGGCTATTGGTTTTGGAACTGAAAGAAATACGGGATTTTGGGTTAAACTTTGGGATTTTACTTAACCATGGGTTTTTGAAAGAAAGGAAAGTACCACTTTTATGTCGGTCTGAGGTACATTTACGGACCCTTTATCTATTTTACTTTTCTATTGATGAGTTCGGGGCACGATTACGGGTAACTTAAGGAGCACATATTCGGGTTTTACTTTTATACATATGTTGATGAGCTTAAGATTCCTTCTGGGTGCCCGAGGTACCAGATATCAAGTTTTAATTTTATGCATTGGCCATACTCCACATCATATCATCTCACAATGTATTGCATTGCATTATCTATATGTACTTGGAGTGCTTTTACCTATTTTATCATTATTGTCTTCACCGTCAGATAGATAGTTCTATTTTTCTGTTGATAACTAGATTTAGGTGGATCCCTGTAGCTAGTTTACTTTCCTGTAGCTTATTGTTTATATTATCTTTATGAGCTAGGTCGGCCTATGATGCCTACTGGATACCCATTGTTTTGGTACCCATACTACACTCTGCATTTTTTCTGATGCAACACCTAGTACAAGTCATCCTTGTTGACCCTCTTGTCATTCGTGGCAAGCTGTTGTTCGGATTAGAGTGAGCTCCCAGTGTTTTGGAGATCGTTACTGCTTTCTATCTAAATACCTGTCTATATTTTTGTATTTTGGATAGACAACGCTTGTTGAATAGATTTTTTGTACTTTAGAGGCTCTTGTACCAGTGACACCAGGTCCAGGGTTGGTCTTGTAGATGTTTGTCTTCTCGGTTAATTTGGGACCATTTTTGTATATTTATTACTATTGGTATGTATATATGTTGTTGGCACCCTCCTTGTATGATTCCCTACCGTGTTTCATTATTTATACTATTTTATTATACTTCCATAATTTTTAGGTTGGCTTGCCTTCTGGAGGGTTATGTAGGCACCATTGTGGCCTGATTTTGGGTCGTGATAGAGTGGTATCAGAGCTCTAGGTTCATTGGTCTTGCCAATACAAGAGCAATGTGTCTAGTAAAGTCTCTTGGATCGATACAATGATGTATGTATCCTATCTGTGAGAGGCTATAAGATATTTCTAGGAAATATTCCATCTTATTTGTTTCCTTATTGTGCGTCCTTGACCTTATCAACTTTTGAGTATATTTTGTTTCACTCTTTCACAGATGGTTCATATGATATCAGCAGTCAGTAAGGATGAGACCCCTGCACCTACCATTAGATCCCTAACCAGGAAACGGGGAAGAGGTCGACCAAAAGGTCAATGTAGGGGATGGGATGTGGCACCAGCTTGGGCCTAGACTTGGTTACGTTGCTAGAGCCTGATATTAAGGTTGAGGAGGTACAATATGAGCCAAAGAATGTAGGGCCAGCCAAGCATCCAGTAGGTTTTGTGGCTACTCCAGTACTACAGGACATATTGGTTTGCTTGCTTGGGTTCCTTCAGGCTATGTCACAGCTAGCATCCTCACATAGTACTCTAATTGGTTCTCAGGTCAGAGACGAGGCTCAGACTTCAGCCTAGGCAGCAGCACAAGGTTCAAGAGCACAGCCTACCACTGTGGCTCCCTGATTAGAGGTGTTGTCAATCTCTACAATTGTTCCACCTATTACAGCTGACCGATCATGTTTTCTGAGGAGAAAAAGATTCTTGGTAGGTTTCTATGATTGGTTCCCCCGAGGTTTTCTAGTGCTCCTAGGGAGGATGCGCACGAGTTTATAACTAGTTGTCAGGAGATATTGCATAATCTTGGGTTGGTCGAGTCTTATGGAGTAGATTACACAATGGTTCAGCTGGATGGTCCAGCAAAATAGTGCTAGAGGTCTTATATAGCTAGCAGACCAGCCGGGTCATCTCTGCTTACTTGGGCACAGTTTTCTGCTTCTTTCTTGGAGAAGTATGTACCGCGCAGCTTGAGGGAGCGATTGATGGATGAGTTCTCCAATTGGAGCAGGGCTCCATGTATGCCTCAGAGTATGAGGTCCATTTCTATGAGTTGGCTAGGCATGCCACCATGATTCTTCCTACTAAGAATGAGAGGGTGCGTCACTTTGTTCGAGGTTTGACCTTACAACTCCATTTGGCTACAGAGGGTATTGTAGCATCAGGCCAGTCCTTCCAGGAGGTTGTAGATCATGCCTGTACTATTGAGGGTATACTTTGAGAGGCCCAAGGGGGTAGCGATAAGAGGCCTCACAATCAGGGCAGTTATAGTGTCTCACAAACACGAGGTAGAGGCTACTTTTATAGGGGTCAGCAACAACAGCACTTCCAGCCAAGCTGGTCTTTCAGGCAGCATTACAGATTGTTAAGGGTTAGAGTAGTTAGGGTTTGTATTCATTCTGATTCAGCGGGGTCTTCACAGTAGGGTATAGTTGGTCAGGGTTGTTATGAGTGTAGTGAGTTGGGCCACTTTACTAGGGAGTGTCCTTCAGCAGAGCACCATAGGTGACATGATCAACTAGTATATGCCCTCAGGTCTCCAGCACCACCAGCAGAGGCAGTGCATAGGGTAATAGGGATTGTCCCCAGGGTACTCGAGGTGGTTCTCAGTCTGGTATATTGGATGGTCGTGGTGGTCGGAGCCATATATATATATTTTCGAGTTGTCTAGAGGCTGAGGATTTATATGTTGTCATCACAGGTATGATCTCCATTTGTCATCAGTTATCTTCTGCTTTATTTGATTCGGGGTCTACATTCTCCTATATTTCTGCTTATTATGCTACTCGTCTATAGTTTACTTGTGAGTTATTACATGTGCCTTTATGCGTATCTACCCCAGTAGGAGATTTTTTAGTAGTGAATCACATATACCGAGCTTGTGTGGTGACTATCCTAGGTATGACACGTAGCTAGACCTGATTATGCTAGACATTGTTAATTTTGATGTGATTTTAGGAATGGATTAGTTGTCTCCTTACTATGCAGTCTTGGATTGTTTTTGCCAAGAATGTTACTCTACGGATGCCTAGTATCCCTCCTTTAATATGGAAGGGTGCCAATAGCCATGTGACGAAGGAGTTATATCTTTCTAGAGCGCCCGATGGTAGGTTGGGTAGGAGTGCTTGGCCTATCTTGCTTACATCTATGATACTAGTGCCACCATACCTTCACTTCAGTCAGTTCTTGTGGTTTGTGAGTATTTGTATGTGTTTCCTTCTGATCTACCGGCTCTTCCTCTTGATCGTGATATTGACTTTGTCATCAATGTCGAGCCAGGCACTCAACCCATTTCTATTTTGCCATATCGGATGGCACTAGCCGAGTTGAGGGAGCTTAAGGATCAACTCCAGGATTTGTTGAGAAGAAGGTTCATCAGGCCTAGTGTGTCTCATTTGGGTGCTCCAATTCTATTTGTAAAGAAGAAGGACAGGTCCATGCGTATGTGCATAGACTACAGGCAGTTGAATAAGGTGACAGTTAAGAACATGTATCCGATGTCGTGTATTGATGATCTGCTTAACTAGCTACAAGGTGCAGCGGTGTTCTCTAAGATAGACTTGAGGTCCAAGTATCACCATTTGATGATTTGGGCTGCGGACATCCCAAAGACTGCATTTAGGACTCGATATAGCCATTATGAGTTCCTAGTCATGTCTTTTGGGTTGACCAATGCCCCAGTAGCATTTATGGAGTTGATGAATGTGTCTTAACCTACCTGGATTCCTTCATGATCGTGTTTATCAGCGACATCTTGGTATATTCTAGGAGTAGAGAGGAGCATGAGAAGCATCTGAGAGTTTTACTTTAGACCTTACAAGACCATCAGTTATATGCCAAATTCACTAAGTGTGAGTTTTGGCTTGAGTCTGTGGTATTTTTGGGGCATGTGGTGTCTAAGGATGAGATTATGGTGGATCCAATGAAGATTGTGGTAGTTTGTGATTGGGCTAGGCCTACTTCTCCTACCAAGGTCCACAGTTTCATCGGGTTGGTAGGTTACTATAGGCGGTTTATAGAGGGGTTTTATTTTGTAGCAACTCCATTGACTAGATTGACTCAAAAAAATGTCCCCTTCTAGTGGTCAGATGAGTGTGAGGCAAGCTTTCTGAAGCTCAAGGTTTTATTAACTTTAGTTTTGATTCTAACTCTTTTGGTCATGGGCTAGGGGTTTACAGTGTATTGTGATGCTTTTGGTATTTGTCTGGGTTGTGTATTGATGGAGCAGGGTCGAGTGATTGCTTAAGCTTCTAGAAAGCTGAAGGTTCACAAGAGGAACTACCACACTCATGACTTGGAGTTAGCAGTGGTAGTCTTTCTATTAAAAATTTAGAGGAATTATCTATATGGCGTGCATTGTGTCATCTTCACTGACCACTGTAGTCTTCAATACATTTTCATCCATAAGGATCTAAATTTGAGGTAGTGCAGATGGTTGGAGTTATTGAAGGACTATGAACTCTCCATTCTTTATCATCCGGGCAAGGCAAATGTCGTAGTGAATGCCTTGAGCCGAAAGGCAGTGAGTATGGGTAGTTTAGCATTCCTAGTAGCAGAGAAATGGCTTTAGCTTTGGACATCTAGTCCTTTGCTAACAGGTTGGTTAGATATGACATTTCTGAGCCGGGTCGTATTCTTCCTTGTGTTGAGGCTATATCTTCCTTTTTGGAGCAGATTTGGGCACAACAGTTTGATAATGCAAGGTTGACGATCATTTGAGATAAGGTGTTGAGCGGATATGCTAGGAAGGCGACCTTAGATTCAGAGGGTGTTTTAAGGATTGAGGGTCATATCTGTGTTCGTAGAGTTCGTGACCAGGTTAGATTGATCTTGGAAGAGGCTCATTGTTCTAGGTATTCCATTCATCTCAGGCTAGATAAGATGTATCGTGACTTGAGGCAGCATTACTGGTGGTGTAGGATAAAGAGGGATATCTCAGATTTCATGTCTAAGTGCTTGAACTGTCAGCATGGGAAGTTTGAGCACCAGAGACAAGGTGGTTTAACTCAGAGGCTACCCATTCCAGAGTGGAAATGAGAGCGGATAGTTATGGACTTCATGGTAGGCTTGCCACATACATGTGGAGATTCGATGCTATTTGGGTCATAATGGATAAGTTGACGAAGTCTGCTCACCTTCTGCCATTTTAGACTTTCTACATATCTGAGAGGTTGGCTCAAATCTACATCTGTAAGGTTGTCCATTTGCATAGGGTGCCAGTTTCTATCATTTCTTACCATGTTACTCAGTTGACTTTATTTTTCTAGAGGTCTATTCAAAGGGAGTTGGGTGCCACAGTTGAGCTTAACATTGTTTTTCATCCGCAGACTGATGGTCAGTTAGAGCGTACTATTCAGGTTCTGCAGAATATATTGCGGGCCTGTGTGATTGATTTCGGGGGTCAATGGGACCAGTTCTTAGCTTTGGCAGAGTTTGCATATAATAATAGTTACCATTCCAACATTCAGATGGCTCCATTTGAGGCTTTGTATGGTAGGCAATGCAGATATCCGGTGGGTTGTGTTGAAGCCTTTAAGGTTAGACTATGGGGTACTGACTTGCTTCATGATTCTATGGATAAAGTTGGGATCATTCAAAAGAGACTTTGCACTACCAAGAGTAGGCAGAAGAATTAATCTAACCGGAGGGTTCGAGACTTAGAGTTTATGGTTGGTGACCGTGTGTTCCTTCGAGTGTCGCCCATGAAGGGCGTGATTTGATTTG
The DNA here is from genome assembly GCA_003996215.1 of Jaltomata sinuosa. NCBI lineage: Eukaryota > Viridiplantae > Streptophyta > Magnoliopsida > Solanales > Solanaceae > Jaltomata > Jaltomata sinuosa. Next base: position 152,998 of record QJPP01003708.1, read on the forward strand.
GGAGGAAGGGTAAGCTCAGTCCTAGGTTCATTAGGCCATTTGAGATCCTTCATCGCATTAGGGAGGTTACTAATGAGTTAGCCCTGCCTCCTGCCCTTTTCGGTGTCCATCCAATTTTCTATGTTTCTATGTTATGGCGGTACATTCTAGATGAGTCTCATGTGCTTCAGTGAGATTCTGTTCAGTTGAATGAGTCTATGGCTTTTGCAGGGGAGCCTGTTGCTATCTTGGATAGGCAAGTTAGGAAGTTGAGGTCCAAGGAGATTCCATCACTTAAGCTTCAGTGGCACCATCTTCCTATCGAGGAGGCTACTTGGGATATCGAGACCGATATATAGACCCACTATCCTCACCTTTTCGAGCCTTCAGGTATCTTTTTTTCTTTAACTTTTAAGGATGAAAGTTCTTTTAGTAGTGGATGTTGTAATGACCTTCTAGATTATTTTCTTGATTTTCATTCTTTTTTTGTATTTTGAGCTATCCCACAGTGGCTATAGGTCATTTATGACTTGCCAGAATTTACGATTTGGTTCCTGGGCCTTTCATTTGTGTTTTAAGCTCATTTTCTTTATTTTGCAACTCTTTAGGCTGGTAAAGTTGACTTTGGTCAACATTCGAAGAAGACGGTCTTGGATGGAAATTCTATCAATGTTGTTTACTTTGAAATGTTGAATTTGGGCTATAGGGACCTTTAGGTTAGGTCTCGAGGCTTCTGGACTCATTTTAGGCTATTGGGTTCTGTTTTGGTGAAAGTTGGTTTTTGGGCATGGGGCCCATTTTTCGTTAAAATGATCTTTGTTGGGAATTTCATTAATTTCATTGAGTTCATAATGTCGTTTCTAGTAGGGTAGCATAGTTTGTTTGCATGCACGGAGTCCTGGATGAACCCTGGGGGTCCATCCAGTGACCTTTTGAACTTAAAGAATCTGTTGGTTGTTGTTACAGGTGCAGGTCTCAGACCTTCATTTCGACCGCGAGAAAGGCCAACCGATCGCGATGGTCTGCCTTATTAGGCATCACAACTGCGAGGAGCCCTTCACACGATCGCGATGAAGGGTCTGTGGACCTGACTACCATTTGTTCTTCACGATCGTATGGCTGGACCATCGCGATGGTCTAGAAAGCGTTGACATCATGATCGTGTGGGAACCTTCACGATCGCGATGAAGGACCCTTGGCAGTATATAAAGTTTTCAACTTTGTTTTCTTCTCCATTTCTCCGAAAACTTCCATTGAAATTAAGCTCCCTAGCTACGTTTTGGAGATCATTACTGCTTTCCATCTACATACCTGTCTATATTTTTTGGATAGACAACACTTGGTGTATAGCTTTTCCATACTTTAGAGGCTCTTGTACTGGTGACACCAGGTCTGGGGTTGGTCTTGTAGATGTTTTGTCTTCTCGGTCACTTTGGGGCCATTTTTGTATATTTATTACTGTTGGTATGTATATATATTATTGGGCCCCTTCTTGAATGATTCCCTTTCGTATTTCATTGTTTAAACTATTTTATTATACTTCCGTAATCTTTGGGTTGGCTTGCCTACTGGGGGTTATGTAGGCGACATCGTGGCCCAATTTTGGGTCGTGACAATACGACTTCAGAATAGAGAGCTATTGACATTTTCGTAAGACTGCACAAGCAGGTACATCAAGGTGGGGCCCCTAGCCCCAAGTCAGTTTAGCTTCATATAAGATGATTTCCCTTTGTTTTAAATCATATATTTCACCCGAAAATCACAGAAAATCATAGGGGAAGCCCCTAATTACTCAATGGACTTTGATGCTCTCAATTCATAAGTTTAACGGAAGTTACTCTATGTCGCAAGCTCATCATTTTGGTATAGTTTTCCCCATCGATTTCATGTTGTATCTTCATGGGTGTGGTGGCAGCGAGTTAGCAGGTGTTTATTAAGTATGTTGCAGTAGCTACAGAGTTATATTTTCAAGTTAAGGATCCCGTACACTTATCTATTTATTGAATCGAGATTCTAAGACTTAAAATTTTATTATTATGATCATGCATATATATTCATTCTAATGAATCACAAGACTGGATTATGAAAATAACCTTTTTGAAAGAAAATACCTTTATCCGATAATAATTCATTCCAAATAACTTTACTATTTGATGGAAAGTACTGATTCGAGTTTGAATAAGATACACCAAAAGTCTCAATTAGAGTTCAAAAAAGATATATGAAAAGTCTTGATTCGAGTCTAGATAGGGTATATGGACCTCTGAGTTTTCCATGAGTCCCATCTCACAACATATTATGTGAAGGGGATGTATATCGATAAGATCATTGGCCATTGCATTGCATTTCATATTATTTTTTTTCTTTGTTTTGCTACTTATCGATTGTCTTTTATTGAATTATTGGGTTATTCTAAGTGCATAGTTCTTAACATTCTTTATGTTACCCAATTTATATCGAACAGCAAAATAGTATGCAAAACTATTTGCAGAAAATAAATAAAATAGAGATGAAGAAGACTAAATCGAGCCTACTAAATTTATATTGTGTCCTTAAGAAAATTATTTTCCTCAATGTACCCGATATAATGGAACATATCCTCACATGATAGAATGATTTACTCACCAGTTTAGCAGTACCACAAACTTAGGTGAATAGCGAACCCACTTGACAATAGTAAATCACACGAGAATGTTTAAAGTGAAAGAAGAAGAAGAGTAGAAGATCAAAAAAATTGTAAGAAATATTTGTGGATTCATTAGTTATATATAACCATTGAGGTACTGCTTCAAAAGAGAAGTGCATGGTTCAAAAAGGTACAACTCTTCAGAAGAGATGCATTGGTTCGAAAAGGTGCACTTCTTCAAAAGATAAGCACTGATTCATAAGTATAACTCTTAAAAATTATAACCTTTCAGATTGCAGGAAGTCTAGTAACGATCCATTCAAAATGAGTAAGAATTGTAGGTCAAAAATGGGTCAAAAATTTGAATTAAATAGTAATTGAAAAATTAAATTTAAATAAATTTTGTCCAAAAAGATTAAATAATCAATCGATCAATTTTCAAATCTAAATCCAAATCCAAATCCAAAGTCGAAGGCAAAGCAGAGTCGAGTTGAGTGACGACGATGATGACGCGTGAACCGTGCCTTCTTATCAACCCTTTAACAACATAAAGAGTGCTTCTATAAGCACATGAACTTTCCTTTTCACCACCAATGTGGGAGAAATGCTTCATCCAAAAATAAAAGAAATCTTTCATTCAAACTTTTATTTTTTCTCCATATTTCTTTCCTCCATTTACTATTCAAATTTTATATAACCCAACAATCCCCCACATGAATGGGGAATGGCGATAAGATAAAAGAATACACGAACAAGTGTGTGATTTACAAGTAAAAATTAATTACACTGGGATAAGTAGGTTTTCCTTTGAACTTTCCATAGTGAACTCATATTAGATGCATTCGATCAATCGGTAGATGTGACATCTTTGAACAATTGAATTTTGTTGTACACCTATACAATACAAGTCACATAAATAACCCTTAATTGTCTATGATTCTCATGGTTGTGTCCGTTTCAGCCATGAACACCGCCTGATTTCATTAGTGCATACAGAATTGACCTTTACTATGATTCTCCTTGATGAGTCTTATAGTTCACACTCACATATATAATTTTTAAACGTTTAATCCTATAAATAAACTATTTGGCCATATATTGCAAAATTTAGAAACCATTAAAATTCTTTAAATCTTAATGCTCTATCCTTGTTCCAAAATATTGTCTTCATCACGAGAATGGATTGAGTTATTTGACAATTTTGAACCAACATTCATAAATTTGTTTGATCTCCTTGAACCTAGCACTTTTGATCTCTAGTCTACTAGGTAAGTTACCACCATGATATATTATCTTAGGCCTTAACCCCATTCTGCATAATGATCTTTCAATTGTGTCTCTAGTTAGACCTTTTGTAAGTGGATCCAACACATTATATCTTGACTTTACGTAGTCAATTATTATAATTTCACTAAAAAGTAGTTGTCTAATAATATTATGTCTTCATCTTATGTGATGAGAGTTTTCGTTATACATAGAGCTCCCTGACCTACCTATTGCCTTGACTATCACAATGTATGCATATATGTTCCAAAGGTTTGGTCCAAAATGGATTATCTTTCAAGAAATTTTGAAGCCATTCAACTTCTTCACCAGCCTTATCTAAAACTATAAATTGAGTTTCCATTGTAGAGTTAGCGATACACGTGTATTTGGAAGATTTTCAAGACACTACTTCTTCACCAAGGGTAAATACATATCCACTTGTGGATCTAATTTGCATCATATATCCCTCAATTAGTGTGGGATATTTATTTTAATGCAAGCATAGTTCTGGGTATGTTTTTGATATCCCAGAACTCATTTTATTGTCATTCAATAAGTTTGATTGGGATTACTTGTGAACTGACTCAACTTACAAATAGTACATGTTATATCTGGTCGCATACAATTCATGATATACATTAAACGTCTCAATACTTGTGCATAGTCCAATTGTAAATCACTCTGAACTTCATTTTTATGAAGTGCAAAACTTATATCAATTGGTGTTTTTTGCAATATTGAGATTCAAATATTTGAACGTGTCAAATATCCTTCAATATAATGAGAGTGTGACAATGCTAAACCTTAAGATGTTTTATGAATTCTAATTCCTAAGATTAAGTCAACAACTCCTAAGTTTTTTATATGAAATTTGCTAGCTAGCATACACTTTGTAGCATTTATGTCTGAAATGTCTCTATTCATGATTAACATATCATCAACATATAAACAAATAATGACTTGATGATTTAGAATGTTTTTAATGTAAACATATCTATAATACTCATCGATTTTAAATTCATTTGTTAAGTTATTTGGTCAAATTTTGCATGCTATTATTTGGGTGCTTCTTTTTGTCCATAAAGTGACTTAATAAGTTTGCGCACTTTTCTTTCTTTATCAGGAATCACAAAACCCACAGGTTTTTCCATGTAAATGTCTTCCTCTAACTCTTCATTTAAGAGAGTTATTGTCACATCTATTTGATGGATTTCAAGACCATATGAAACCACCAGCGCTATTAACATTTGACTGAATATTACTCTTATTACCGGCGAGTATGTATCAAAATAATCAAGGGCTGCCTTTTTTCTATAACCTTTGACAATAACTCTTATCTTATATTGGTCAATAGTTTCATCAGTTTTCATTTTCCTTTATAAAGATTTATTTCTGAAATGATCCAAATTGTCGTTACACTAAAATAGTGAGTAAAACTTTTTCCCAGTTTTCCCTTAGACCAAAATTTGAAAATTCTAGGTCGGCCTAGTTTTAGGCGTAATTTGAGTGTGTGGTAGTCTAGAGAAATCTGGAAATTATTAGAGTGTTGGTTTGTATTTTTTATTGTACTTTGTGTTAGAGGATGAATTTAAGAAGTCGTAGAAACTTCTGGTGCGCAGAATGGGTTAGAGTTCTGGATGATGACTTTCAGTTTCTGGAGATATTTTAGTTGACTATTTCTGCACATTCTTTTATTATACATATAAGCATTGATTCGTTTATAACTTAAGTGAAATGTTTATCTATCTTCTTTTGAATTGGTTAAGTCTGAGAGTTGGGTTTGGATTGTTTGGTTCTCCCACCAGAGGGTTAGTGTGGGTGCCAATCACAATCCATTTAGGTCATGAAAAAGTTGGTATTAGAGCCTTGGTTTATTGATATCATCATACTAGAATGAGTCTAGTAAATTCTTACAGAACAGTACGGAGATGTCTGTACTTCTCTGTAGGAGGCTATAGGACTTTAGAAAATCTCAATTTCTTTTATTCCTTATGCTATAACTTGATTCCAATTGGTATCTGGCAATCAAAATTGGTATCTAACTCTTCACTTTTATTCTCACACATGGTAAGGACACATTCATCTGAATCTAAAGTAGCAACACCTGAGCCAGTTGTTGAGGCAACGGTTTATGGTAGGGGCAGAGTCAGAAGTAGAGCTAGAGAAAGAAGAGGAGATATGTCCATCAGGGGTAGAGTTCGAGCTGCAGCTCTAACTTGTGAAAGGTCAGCATCTCCTCCTCTGGAAGAGAATATTCTTAAGGTTGTGGTAGAGGAAGAAGATTGAGTTGAGCATAATAAGGTGGCAGAACAAGTCCAGAGAACAGGCGCACACCCAGTTTAGAGAGGTGTAGCGTAGGTCCCATTATCATCTAAGGTAATCTAGCAGGTCCTAAGCTTTCTTAGTGGATTGGCAGGGAATAGGGCTACTTCTTTGGTTTTTATTATCCATCATCTGATGACCCAGCATGCTACAATTGTGGCTCTACGGTTAGATGTTTCTTTTGAGATAGGTATATTTCCAAAATCGGTGATAGGCCTGGTGATAACCGGTGGTGAACACAAGCTCTTTTGCAAGTTTGTAAAAATGAGGCCTCTTGTATTTCATGGATTGGAATCTGAGGAAGCCTATGAGTTCATCATAAACTATCATGAGAGACTTCATAGAATAAGCATTATTGAGAGGCCTGGTGAAAACTTTGTTTCATTTTAGTTTTAGGGGATGACAAGGTGTGGTGGAGGGAATTCATGGAGTGCAGGCCTACTGTAGTACTCCCTGTGATTGGAGTCATTTTTATCAGGTCTTTCTAGAAAGGTATGTTTCCTGGACTTTATGGGACAGAAAGAAGGAAGAGTTCGCAAATATTGAGCAAGGTAGTTCTTTTGTGGCTGCTTATGAGACTCATTTCCATGTCTTAGCTCATTATTTTTCTAGGATAATTAATACAGAGGAATAGAGGATCCACCACTTTGTGAAAGGTCTGAATACAGGGTTGCAGATTGCTGCTTTGTAGGTAGTATCTTTGGGTAAGTCATTTCAGGAAGTTGTTGAATTTGTGAAGAATGTTGAAGGAGTAAAACAGGAGAGTCAAGAAAGGATAGTTTCGAAGAAGGCTCAGCCTGGAGGTAGTTATAGTGGGCAATTTTTAAAAGGTCAGGGTTCGCGAAGATACCCTACATACACCATTTGTTCATCAGCACTGATATTTGCTGGGGTCCATTAGGGACCAGTCAGCCTATATTAGACTTTTGTGGGTATATTTCTCAGTTGGCTCCAACAGAGCGAACTTATTTTTTCTGCACCTGTTTTGAGTGTGCTGAGCTTATTTACTTGAGGAGGAACTATCCTCGGCTTCAACAGACATCTCAGCAACAGGCTCTTAGGGCGTTAGTTCCAACTTGTAGAGGTAATGATTAAGACAGAGATTGTCCACAAAGTGAGCGGGGTGGTCACACTGTAAGTAGGGGTGTCGCTCATCCCAAATAGGGTGGTGGTAGAGGAGGTAATTAGCCCAACATGGGTGGTGCATATAAGGGAGATAATAATCACTTTTATGCTTTCCCAGGTAGGCCAGAGGCAGAGGCTTTAAACACGATGATCATAGGTACTATTATTGTCTATGATCGTATGGATTCAGTTTTGTTTGACCTCAGGTCTGACTTTTCTTATGTGTCTGCTTGTTTTTCTAAGAGCTTTGATATGTTATATGAATTTCTTAATTTTTCTATTACTGTATCTACTCCTATAAGGGATTCTGTGGTAGTCGATGGGGTCTTCTAGTCTTGTCTTGTCATATTTGTAGGGCAAGAGACCTTAGCTGATTTAGTTATTCTTGACGTGGTAGACTTCAACATCATCTTGGAAATGAGTTGGTCATCTTTGCATCATGTTATTTTGGATTGTCATGCTAAGACGGTGTCTATGGCTATGCCTGGGTTGTATAGGTTAGAGTTTGAGGGTAATTACAGTCTGGACCCAATGAAATTCATGTCCTTTCTTCGTGCTCAGAGTCTAATAGAAGGGGATGTTTATCCTTCCTAGCTCATCTTCGGGACACCAGTTTAGAGGTCCTATCTATTGAGTCAATTTTGGTAGTATGTGAGTTCCAGAAGGTGTTTCCTGCAGATCTGCTAGCATGCCACCTGATCGGGATATTGATTTTTGCATTGACTTAGAGACAAACATATGTCCTATCTCCATTCCTCCTTATACGATGGCACCGACTGAATTGTAATGACCCTCCAAGTCATTTTCCATTTTCCATGCTTTTTTGCATTTCAAGCTTTCCTTTGCGGCTATAGGTCATTTATAACTTACCGGGACTGACGGTTCAGTGCCCGGGCTGCCCGTTAGGTCGTTATGACCATTTCCTTGTTTTAGCCCTTAAAGTTGGAAAATCTTTGACTTTGGTCAACTTTCTTGGTAAACGTACTCAAAATTAGATTCTGACAATTTTGTTGGCTCCAGAATTGGGATTTTGGTCTAGTGGGACCATTGGTTTAGGTCTGAGGGCTTTTGGTTTGGTTTTGTGCTGCTTTGTGTGTTTTCAAGTCAGTTTGGCTGGTAGGATTGACTTTGGTCAACATTCGTAGAAGACGACCTCGAATGGAAATTCTGTCAGCGCCATTAGCTCAAGATTGTTGACTTTAGGCTAGGGGGACCTTTGGTTTAGGTCCCGAGACTTCCGAACATGTTTTTGGGTTTTGAGTTTTGTGTTAGTTTTGGGCATGGGGCCCACTTTCCATTAAAACGATCTCCATTGGGAGTTTCATCAATTTTATTGAGTCTGGAATGCTGTTTCTGGTAGGGTAGCATGGTTGGTTTATGTTCACGGGGTTCTGGATGAATCTCGAGAGTCCGTCAGAAGATTTTTAGACTTGGGGAAAATGCTGGTTGTTGCATTAAGTTGCAGACCCTTTGCTCTTCGCGATCGCGAGGATCCCATTGAGTTCGTGACGGTCTAGTTTCTTGACCATCGCATTTGTGAAGGGTGTCCTTCGCATTTGTGATGAAGTCGGCTGGGATCCGTCTTGGCTTTCTCTTCCCGAACTCGACCTGGACCATCGCAATTGCGATGGTTGAGCCAGCTATTCCTCGTGAACGCAAGGGTCCTATCGCGATCGCGATAAAGGACCCCTGGCAGTTATATAAAGTTTTAACTTTGTTTTCTCTTTCTAAATTCCGAGAAACACCATTGTCAAATCTCCAAAGCTCTTACTTCCAGCTTCCTTGCTCAGTGTCCTTCATCCGGTAAGTTCCCTCGTCACCCCTCTCCTCCTTCCATGTTTATTGTCGTACTTCTCCTGCTAAAACTCCATTGTTGTGAATTCTTAAGGTTGGGGTGATCCTTGTGGGAAATTTGATTCCTTGGGCTGCATGCTCAAAAATTCATGCAGCTCACCTCTGTGACGTGTTTCACTTATCGAGGTTGATTTCCGCCTTTAACTTCTGAGCTTTTCCATTTTAATTCCATGAATTAGTAAAACTTTGGGGCTGTTTTGGGCCCCGAATTGAGCTCCGCTCAAGACCAAACTTTGGGCATGGGTTCCTTAACCCACCATGAACATAGCTGTACTTTTTGTTTTCTGTTTTGTTATGCGGGCCCTGGGGTCATTTTTCTGACCCGGTTTTCAGCTTGATTTTTTGTATATTAATATGGGTGTCATTCTTCTTGTCTTGACACCTAGTTTATGTTCTTGATAGCGTGGCAGCTTTCTAAGGCTATTCGGAAGGGTAAGGCACATGAGTGATAGTTCGTGTTTGCAATTTGGCCCCGAGGTAGGTTATGGTTTACATTTTAGACTGAGTTAGTTAGATAATATATATTTGTATGTTACTGGAATGCTAGGTTGGATTTTAGATATACTTTAGTCTTGAATCCTGTTTATCATGTTAATTGGCCATTTCGAGTTTTTAGCCTAGAACTGTATGTTATCCTTAGCCTAGGATCTTTCTTCTTCTGTGTGACTAGTATAGAATCCTTAGCATGTTTTTAGGAGGCCTTAGAGGTAGAATAGAGTTTTCTCGTGGTTTTCACTTTTATATCCCCTTTATTCTATCGTTGTGTGTAATTATGGGCCTGAGGCCATATCTAGAATTTGGACGGAGTTCCAGGTTAGTTCTCTTGGTTTGGAGGGTATTCTTGCCCTGTTTGATTTGATGGCGTGGTTTTTCCTCTGTTCGTGAACTTTCATACTCATAGCGCATAAAATATCATTTGTACGACATGGATGTGTTTTTCAAAGGTTTTTGGTTTGAAATGAGGCTTTACTACAGTTGTGGAGATTTCTGGACTTAAATAAAAATTACTTTGAGTATTACTATGGGATTTTGGAAAGAAAAGGAGAAACTACAATTTTATGCATATATTTATAGTCCGATGCGGTATTCTCGACCCCCGATGCATTATTATGGGTATTTTAATATTTCACATATATATACATAGTCTGATGTGGTATTCTAGGCGCTCGATATGGTATTTCAGGTTTATATTATATTGCATTCAGTCACGCATCATCGTGCACCGCATTGCATTTGCTTTGGCACATGGATTGACTCTTGTTGGCTTGATGTTGTTTTCCTTTCCTTTTCTTTTGTTGGTCTATTGGCATGTCTCCGGCTTTATAACTAGATTTAGGTGGATCCCTGTATAGTTAGCTGCTTTCCTGTAATCTATTTATATATATTATCTTTCCACGCTTGGTTGGCCTGTGATGCGCTTGGTCGGCCTATGTTGCGCTTGGTACTCATACTACACGCTGCATCTCTTTTTCTGATGCAGCAACTAGTACGAGCCACCCTCGCTAATCTTCTGTCGTTCGAGACCTATTGCTTTTCGGATCGCAGTGAACTCCCGGCGCTTTTGGAGACTTTACATGCTTTTCATCTTGTACATTCTGTCTATATTTTGTATTTTGGATAGACAACATATGTTTTATAGCTACTCCTTACTTTAGTTGCTCTGGTACTTGTGACACCAGGTCTGGGTTGGTTCTCGAGTCTATTTTGTCTCGTTGGTCACTTTAGGGCCTTCTTATGTATATTTTGTATAATGGTATGTATATATGCTATTGGCCCTGTCTTTTCGTTTATGTCTTCCACATTTCTTTAGTTTAATTATTCTTTATTGTCTTCTGCATGTTTGGGTTAGGCTTGTCTAATGGGGGGTTATGTAGACGACATCATGGCCCGGGTTTGGGCTGTGATAGAGTGGTATCATAGCTCTAGGTTCACTAGACTTGCCAGTACAAAAGAAAAGTGTCTAGTAGAGTCTCATGGATCGGTACGATGACATTCGTATCTAATCTACGAGAGACTATAGGACATTCCTAGGAAATATGTCATATTGTTGATTCCTTGTCGTGCGTTATTGACTTGATCAACTTCTGAGTATCTTTCTTTCACTCTTTCTCAGATGGTTCAGATGAGATCTCCAGTGGGTGAGGACGAGGCCTTTATGCCTGCAGTTAGATCCCCAACTAGGGTACGGGGTAGAGGTCGACCCAGAGGTTGAGGTAGGGCACGGGCTGCGATACCAGCTCGGCCCCGGGCAAGACTATCATCACCAGAGCCTGAGGTTAGAGTGGATGAGGTTCAGTATGAGCTGGAGCATATGGGGCAAGCCCAACATTCAACAGGTTTTGTGGCTACTCCGGTATTGCAGGACACCTTGGTTTGATTGTTGGGGTTCCTCGAGGGTATGACTCTACCAGTAGCTTTGTCGAGCACTACGATTGGTTCTCAGGTTCGAGGTGAGGCTCATACTTCAGCTCAAGAGGCAGCACAGGGTTCAGGAGCGCAGCCTACTACTGTGGCTCCTAGATTTGAGGTACTACCGGTCCCTGCAGTAACTCCCTCTCTTCCAGTCGTGCCAGTTATGTCTTCTAAGGAGCATAAGATGCTTGGTAGGTTCTTGAGATTGGGTCCTCTGAGGTTTTCAGGTGCTTCTAGGAGGTATGCGCATGAGTTTCTAACTAGCTTCCAGGAGAGGTTACATAATTTGGGGTTAGTTGAGTCTTATAGAGCCGATTACACCACATTTCAGCTGGATGATTCATCAAAATAGTTGTGGAGGTCATATGTTGCTTGTAGACCAGCTAGGTCACCTCCGTTTACTTGGGATCAGTTCTTCACAACTTTTCTGGAGAAGTATGTACCGCATAGTATGAGGGAGCGTCTGATGGATCAGTTTTCTAGGTTAGAGAAGGGCTCCATGACTGTGTCTGAGTACGTGGTTTGGTTCCATCAATTGTCCAGACACACCACTATGATTCTACCCATCAAGCAAGAGAGAGTACGCCAGTTTGTTCGAGGTTTGACCTTGCATCTCCGCTTGACCACGGAGGGTATGGTAGCATCGGGTCAGTCTTTTTTGGAGGTAGTTGATCATTCCCGTACTATTGAGGGTGTACTTCACGAGGCCTAAGGGGGAAGCGATAAGAGGCCCCACCACCTGGGCAGTTTCTGTAGTTCAAAGGGCCATGGTAGGGGCTACTATGGTAGAGGTCAGCACCAGCAGCATTTCCAGCTAAGTCAGCCTGCTCCACGAGGTGGTCATTCAGGGTCTACAAGCCATGGTGGTCATTCTGATTCGGCCGGGTCTTCACAGCAGAGTACATGGTGTTGGGGTTTTTATGAGGGTGGTGAGATGGGCCACTTTGCTAGAGAGTGCCTAATGACACAGCACCCTAGGTGACATGATAAGTTGGTTCAGGCCCCCAGGGATCCAACACCTCCAGCTAGATGTGGTTCACAGGGTAGTAGGGGTGGTCCCCAGGGTACTAGAGGTGGTCCTCAGTCTGGTAGGTCTGGTGGTCGTGGCGGTTGGGGCCGCATGTATGCAGTTCTAGGCCGGATCGAGGTAGAGGCTTTAGATGCTGTGATCACAGGTACGATCTCCATTTTTCATCAGTCTGCTTCTTCTTTGTTTGATCCGGGGTCTATATTCTCGCATGTATCTACTTATTTTGCTACTCATCTAGGTCTTCTTGTGAGTCCTTGCCTATGCTATTGCGCGTATCTACCCTAGTAGGTGATTCTTTAGTAGTGAATCAGGTGTATCGGGCTTGTTTGGTGACTATCTTGGGGTATGACACATGGGTAGACTTGGTTGTCCTTTATATGGTCGATTTCGATGTGATCTTGGGCATGTATTAGTTATCTCCTTATCATGTGGTCTTGTATTGTTTTGCCAAGACCGTTACTCTTTGGATGCCTGGTAACCCTCCAATCATATGGAAGGGAGCTGATAGCCATATGCCGAGGGGAGTTATATCATTTCTGAGTGCCCAACGGCTAGTTTGGGAAGGGGTGCTTAGCTTATCTTGCCTATGTCCGTGATACTAGTGCCACCACACCTCTTCTTGAGTCTGTTCCTGTGGTTTGTGAGTATTCAAATGTATTTCCTTCTAATATTCCAGGTCTTCCTCCTGATCGTGACATTGATTTTGGTATCGATGTCGAGCTGGGCACCAAGACTGTTTCCATTCCGCCATATCGGTTGGCACCTACTGATTTAAGGATCAGCTCGAGGATCTATTGAGTAGAGTGTTCATCACTCCTAGTGTGTCTCCATAGGGTCCTCCGGTTCTGTTTGTGAAGAAAAATGATGGGTCTATGTGTATGTGTATCGACTACAGGCAGTTGAATAAGGTGAAAGTTAAGAACAGATATCTGATGTCGCGTATTGATGACTTGTTTGACCAGCTAAAGCGTGCAACAGTGTTCTCTAAGATAGATTTGAGGTCCGGTTATCACCAGTCGAGGATTAGGGCTGAGGACATCCCAAAGACTGCATTTAGGAATCTATACGACCATTATGAGTTCCTAGTCATGTCTTTTGGGTTGACTAATGCCCCAACAACATTTATGGAGTTGATGAACCATGTATTCAGTGCTTACCTGGATTCGTCTGTGATTGTGTTCATCGATGACATTCTGATTTATTCGAGGAGTAGGGAGGAGCATGAGCACCATCTTAGAGTTGTACTTCAGGCTTTGTGAGACAACCTGTTGTATGCCAAATTCACTAAATGTGAGTTTTGGCTTGAGTGTGTGGAATTCTTGGGGCACGTGGTATCCAAGGATGGGATTATGGTATATCCGGCGAAGATAGCAATAGTTCATGAATGGGCTAGGCCTACTTCTCCTATGAGGTTTGCAGTTTCATCGAGTTAGTAGGTCAATACAGATGGTTTGTGGAGGGATTTTCTTCGATAGCAGCTTCATTGACTAGATTGACTCAGAAGAATGTTCCCTTCCAGTGGTCAGATTAGTGTGAGGTGAGCTTTCTGAAGCTCAAGGCCTTGTTGACTTCAGCTCTGATTCTTACTCTTATGATCGAGGGTCAGTCGTATATTGTGATACGCCAGGTATTGGTTTGGGTTATGTTGATGCAACTGGGCCCGATTATCGCATATCCTTCCAGACAATTGAAGGTTCACGAAAGGAACTACCTCACACATGACTTGGAGTTAGCAGCGGTAGTCTTCGCATTGAAGATGTGGAGGCATTATCTTTGTGGCGTGCATTGTGAGATCTATACTAACCATCGTAGTATTCAGTACATCTTCAGCCAAAAGGATCTAAATTTGAGGTAGCGTAGGTGGTTGGAGTTGCTGAAGGACTATGAAGTCTCTATTCTCTATCATCCAGGCAAGGCAAATGTGGTAGCGGATGCCTTTAGCTGGAAGGCGGTGAGTATGGGTAGCTTGTCTTTCTTAGCTACGGAGGAGCGACCATTAGCTTGGGACATCCAGTCCTTGGCTAATAGGTTGGTTCGACTTGACATTTTGGAGCTGAGCCATATTCTTGCTTGTGTTGAGGCTAGGTCTTCCTTGTTGAAGCAGATTTGGGCACAATAGTTTGATGATGTGAGATTGAGGATCATTCGTGACAAGGTGTTGAGTGGTAAGGCTAGGAAGGCAACTTTAGATTCAGAGGGTATTCTGAGGATCGAGGGTCGTATTTGCGTTCCTAGAATTGGTGACTTGGTCAGATTGATACTGGAGGAGGCTCATTGTTCTAGATATTCCATTCATCCCAAGGTAGCTAAGATGTATGGTTACTTGAGGCAGTACTACTAGTGGTGTGGGATGAAAACGGATATTTTGGCTTTCGTATCCAGGGGCTTGAACTGTTAGCAGGTGAAGTTCGAGCACCAGAGGCTAGGTGGTTTATCACAGAGGCTACCCATTCCGGAGTGGAAATGGGAGCGTATATCCATGGATTTTGTTGTCAGATTGCCACGTACTTTGCAGAGATTTGATGCTATTTGGGTTATCATGGATAGGTTCATGAATTCTTCCCACTTTCTGTTGGTTTATACTTTTTATAGTTCCGAGAGGTTGGCTCAGATCTATATTCGGGAGATTGTCCGTTTGCATGGTGTGCCAGTTTCTATCATCTCCGACCGAGGTACTCAGTTAACTTTGCACTTCTGGTGGTCTATTCAGAGAGAGTTGGGTACTAGAGTTGAGCTTAGCACCGCTTTTTATCCGCAGACAGATGGTCAGTCAGAGCGTACCATTCAGGTTCTGGAGGATATGCTGCGAGCCTGTGTTATTGATTTTGGTGGTCAGTGGGACCAGTGTTTAGCTTTGGCAGAGTTTGCATATAATAATTGTTATCATTCCATCATTTAAATGGCTCCGTTTGAGGCATTGTATGGTAGATGGTGCAGATATCCAGTGGGTTAGTTTGATGCTTTTGAGGTTAGGCTGTGGGGTACCAATTTGCTTCTTGATTCTATGGATAGAGTTTGGGTTATTCAAGAGAGACTTTATTCTGTCCAGAGTAGGCAGAAGAGTTATGCTAACCGGAGAGTTTGAGACCTTGAGTTTAGGGTTGGTGACAGTGTGTTCCTTTGGGTATCGCCCATGAAGGGCGTGATGAGGTTCAGGAGGAAGGGTAAGCTCAGGCCGAGGTTCATTGGGACATTCGAGATCCTTCGTTGTATTGGAGAGGTTGCTTATGAGTTAGCCTTACCTTCTGCTCTTTCTAGTGTGCATCCTGTGTTTCATGTCTCTATGCTACGGCGGTATATTCCAGATGAGTCCCATGTGCTTCAGTTAGAGTCGGTTCAGTTGGATGAGTCCTTAGCCTTTGAGGAGGAGCATGTTGCCATTTTGGATAGGCAGGTTAGGAAGTTGAGGTCCAAGGAGATTTCATCAGCTAAGGTTCAGTGGCGGCATCGTCCTGTTGAGGAGGCTACTTAGGAGATTGAGACCGACATGAGACCTGTTATCCTCGTCTTTTTGAGTCTTCAGGTACTATCCTTTTTCTAACTTTTGCGGATGAATGTTTTTTTAGTAGTGGATGTTGTAATGACCCTCCAGGTCATTTTCTGTGCTTTTTCTGTATTTCGAGCTTCCCCTCAGCGGCTATAGGTCATTTATGACTTACCGAGACTGACACTTTGGTGCTCGGGCTGTCCGTTAGGTTGTTAGGATCATTTTCCTATTTTAGCCCTTAAAATTGGAAAATCTTTGACTTTGGTCAACTTTCTTAGTAAACGCACTCAGAATCGGAATTTGACAGCTCTGTTGGCTCCAGAACATGGATTTTGGTCTAGTGGGACCATTAGTTTGGGTCTAAGGGCTTTTGATTTGGTTTTGTACTGCTTTGTGTGTTTTCAAGTCAGTTTGGCTGGTAGGGTTTACTTTGGTCAACATTCGGAGAAGACGACCTCGGATGAAAATTTTGTCAGCGTCATTAGCTCTGGAATGTCGACTTTGGGCTAGGGGGACCTTTGGTTCGGGTCCCGAGGCTTTCGAACTTGTTTTTGGGTTTTGAGATTTGAGTTGGTTTTGGGTGTGGGGCACACTTTCTATTAAAACGATCTCCGTTGGGAGTTTCGTCGATTCCATTGAGTCTGAAATGCCATTTCTAGTAGGGTAGCATGGTTGGTTTATGTTCACGGGGTTTTGGATGAATCCTGAGGGTCCATCGGAAGATTTTTGGACTTGGGAAAAATACTGGTTGCTACATTAAGTTGCAGACCTCTTTGCTCTTCGCGATCGCGAGGATCCCATCGCATTCATGATGGTCTAGTTTCTTGACCATTGCATTCGCGAAGGGTGTCCTTCGCGTTCGCGATGAAGCTGGCTGGGACCTGGCTTGGCTTTCTCTTCGCGAATGCGGCCTGGACCATCGCGATCGCGATGGTTGGGCCAGCTGTTCCTCGCGAATGCGAGGGTCCTGTCGCGATCGCGATGAAGGACCACTGGCAGTTATATAAAGTTTCAACTTCGTTTTCTCTTTCTAAATTTCGAGAAACACCATTGTCAAAGCTCTAAAGCTCTTACTTCCAACTTCCTTGCTTAGTGTCCTTCATCCGGTAAGTTCGCTCGTCACCCCTCTCCTCCTTCCGTGTTTATTCTCGTAATTCTCCTACTAAAACTACATTGTTGTGAATTCTTAAGGTTGGGGTGATCCTTGTGGGAAATCTGATTCCTTGTGTTGCATGCTCGAAAATTCATGCAACTCACCTCCGTGACGTGTTTCTCTTATCGATGTTGGTTTCTGCCTTTAAATTTTGAGCTTTTCCATTTTAATTCCGTGAATTAGTAGCAATTCAGGGCTGTTTTGGGCCCTGAATCGAGCTCTGTTCGCACCCAAACTTTGGGCATGGGTTCCTTAACTCACCGCGAGCATAGTTGCAATTTTTTTTCTGTTTCCTTCTGCGGGCCCCAAGGATCATTTTTTCGACCCGATTTTTGGCCTGATTTTGTGTATAGCAATATGGGTGTCATTCTTCTGATCTTGACACTTAGTTTATATTCTTGATAGCATGGAATCTTCCTGAGGCTATTTGGAAAGGCAAGGAACACGAGTGATAGTTCGTGTTTGCAGTTCGGCCTCGAGGTAGGTTACAATTTACCTTTTAGACTGAGTTAGTTAGATAATATATATTTGTATGTTACTGGAACGCTAGGTTGGATTTTAGATAGACTTTAGGCTTGAATCCTGTTTATCATGTTAATTGGCCATTTTGGATTTTTAGCCTAGAACTCTATGTTATCCTTAGCCTACGAGCTTGCTTCTTCTGTGTGACTAGTATAGAATCCTTAGCATGTTTTTATGAGGCCTTAGAGGTACAAAAGAGTTTTCCCGTGGTTTTCGCTTTTATTTCCGCTTTACCGCTTTATTCTATCATTGTGTGTAATGATAGACGCTCAAATTGTGGCTCTCCAACTAGGAGGTCATGGCGATCGCGTAGTCAAAACACATTTATAAACCCAATGGATGTCGGGGTCGTACCCAAGGGACCTGATTTAACTAATTAGAGATTGGGTGAAGCGATTTCAAAGAGAGAGTAATTGTTCAACAAAACCAAAACAATAAAATGGGGGAATTGGGAAAGTTGTCACTACTAACACAATTCAAATAAAAACTATAAAATCGAGATGGGTATATCAATAAGAACTAGATGACTAGGGGTGCATTTTCAATGGAGCATTCGCTATAGGATAGGGTAGTCACTAATTCACTTCAATTCTCACCTATTGACACGGGTAGCGTTGGTCATAAGTGTGGAATGCTATCTCTCGATCAACATCCACATATCAAATGATGTCTGTTAGAACATCATTCGGTGTGCTAAATAACCAACCAACATTTGCTTCGGGAGGTCGTCCTATTTCTAGCTCAGACCCTTAAATGGGAGATTCCGCGATTGGAGCTATGTCTAGCCTCCAATCTAAGTGGATTCCCAAGTACCCACTAGCAATTTCACATCCACAACTACAAAATTCTCTCTCAAGCAATTATATAGCCAAGTAAGGTAAATTCATGTTTGCAACCACAAATTATTAGATTAAAACATGGTGAAATTACTAGACCCATATCAGATAAGCAATTATAAAAGCAAATTAGCAACACCCACACCAATTAGCTAAGCACCCATCATCAATACACCCCTAGACAAGAGAAACTAGCCACTCATAGAAGGGGGAGAAGATATACCAGCTGGGTAAATCAAATTCCCATCCATTGTAGTTGATTCTCAAGTTCTAGAGTCAAATTAGGCACACAATTTGTTAACCAAAATATTGGATTGAAAACCCTCTCTCAATGGAGATGGAGAAAAGTGTTTACAAGCCAAAAATATCTCCAAGTTCTCTATCTATTCTCTGCTAAAAATTGTATATACAAAATAAGCCTAAAGTTGCCATTTATATGCTCCAAAACCGTCACATAAATTTAGGACAAAATTGCCCTCCGGGTGGTGTGTCACAGCGTGCGGTTCGCACGTCGTAGTTACGCGCCGCACACCTTCTTCAGATTGTCCAGTGACTTCAGCCGCATAGGTAAGCTTTGTGCAAAGGTGGTGCATTTCACACTATTAGATGTGCGCTTCGCATGGCGACCGCACTCCTTAGCAGAATCTTCAGTCAGCTTTTCGGCTTCATGCAGAGGAGGTGCGAACCAGACCTTGGCTTGTGTGTGTCACACGACCACCGCACCTCCTGGAAGATTCTCCAGCTTTTCACAACTCTTCACACTTAGCTCCTTTTTGGCTCTTTTTGGGTCCATATCCTTGTTTTTCCTCTTCTATCCAAAGTACATGCATAGACATCAATAAAAGCCATAAGAACCTCTAAATTTATTCAAAGCGTAGCAATAATTCAAGGATATAGGCTTAATAAGTTGGTAGATTATCGACTTATCAAACCCCCAAACTTTAACTATTGCTTGTCCTCAAGCAAGATACTCACACGGCAAGGAATGAATTATGTTAAGGCTCAATTAAGGCACAAAAACTAATCTACACTTAAAATTTAAGAAAAATAACAAACAAAAGACTCAAACAAAAGACTCAACTACTATGCTTATCTCAATTTGGACCTCCACATGCTCAATGCAATTGCTCATTTCAAAAAAAATTCCAAAAGGACATCATATCTCTTTTATAACTCAAGGGAATTTGCGATTCAAAACAAGACATTTTAGCTTCTCAAGTCATTGGCATGGACCTTCAAGGTTTGCCTCGAGATTCGCTACACAACTTATCTCATTCATTCCCCTCAAACGAAATAAAGACTCTATGCTTCAATTTGAGTGCATGATGCTACTCACCACAAGTGAGAATCCCACTCACAATTATTCAATTCTTAAACATGGGATTATAAGAGAACCAAGAAGATTCTCACTCTCTCAAAAAAATTCATGTGCATACGCGTCGAACCATAGGCTTGCCCTTCTTATAGATCGCCACTAATGTAGGGTAGTCAAGCTCGGAATCACCAAGGACTTGCGGGTTACGATGTTGTCTAGGGCTAAGGTGAGGATATCATTTGGTTCAAGTGACTACACCTCCCTAATGCTCTTTGTTTTCATTTCAAACACCACTTACATTTTTCAATTTTCAACTTCACCTTATTTCTCCCTCACACAACCCAAGATTTCTCCTTTTTTACCTCAAGATCATTCACACCTTATATTACCTTCACTTGATAGAACCTATTTTTGCTTTTCAATTTTCTCATTGGATTGATCTTTTGGAGCAATTTTCAATTCCCGAATCAAGGTGCTACCTTGCACTTGAAGTGCATTTCTTTTCTTCTCCTCATTTGATCACATGCACCCCCCCAAACTTAGGCATTTGCCTATGTTATCTTTTGTTCCCCCCCAAACTTAGGCTTTTAGCCTACATTTCATTTTCAAGCAATTAGGGAGGATGGGTGCCAAGATAGAGGTTCCAAAAAGGTCAAGGTGTTACAAAGGTATCAAAGAATGGTCACAATCTCAAAAGGGTTCACTAAGATTTGATGTCATTGTGAGGTTATTTGAGTGAAGTGGCTATCAAAAAGGGTCTAAGGTCATCTCCCAAGCTTGGTTACACCTAGAATTTTGCCTTAAATCACATTAGGGGCAAGTTCTAGACGACACTTATGCACAAGAATCAAGGTAAAGCCTCACAGCACAAGGCATCATTCCACAAGACTTTGTCCATTAGTCCCACAATCAATTGTAGCAAATGTCTTTTGACAAGCTATTCCAAGTTCATTACACACTCGTTTGTGAGTCAATCAAGCCAAAGCGAGAGTGTGCAAGTCATGACAAGAGAACGCTTTTCCTCAAAAATTCATTTCCCTTTTTCCTTTCCTTTTCAATAAAACAATTTACCAAGAAAATTTTTCGATGGGCCCATTATGAGACAAGCACTTACGAACTCAATTCTAAGCTAAACTTGGCATTTTCCCTTAAGAAAGTCGCCTCTCAATCTATCATAGGGAAACACCAACCCGGTTCGACACATAAAAATAAAAGAAAAGAAAAAGAAAATAATCAAAACTTTTTCTCCTTGGGAAAGAACCGTAGTATTAAAAAAAACCTTGGAGTTTATTTCTACACTACTATCAACAAGGCGATCCATTATTTTTTTCGCGCTCATGAATCAATCAAGAACAAGCCTCGGCGTAGGCATTTAGTGCATTTTCAAGGCTTGGGTAGTGGAATAATGGGGCATATAAGACCAACCCGACACACCATCAATAAAATTCAAGCTCGGCGAGGGCACAATTAAGGTCAAAGTAAAATGAAAACATAATCTAAAGAAAGAAAAAAAAATAGTAGCATCACAATCTATTATCCAAAATGTGCCCAATAAGGGCCAAATAAAACTAAGCAGAATAGTCAACTAGGCCTGACAAAGGCAATAAATTATCTCAAGCCCACTCACGGGCACCAAAAAGCAAGTAAGGAAAGCCACCATTTCCCAAGAAAGAAGCATTATCCTCAATGCTCATAGCGCAATGGGAAATGGGTGGAACTCCCTATAGGATCTAGTCCTCATCATCATCACCATCAGAAGCAACTTTTTCTTCAACATTTCTAACCACTTGGGCCAGCACCACCCCTTCAAGAGTTTGCCAAAATTGTGGAGTCACAAAGCACTCTCTGAAACTCGGGGTTCTCATCATCATCTAGCTCTTGCTCAGCATGATCAGACAACTCCTCGAATGCATGTGAAGCAAATAAGTTGTCCAACAGGCTGGGATCCTCCTGGGTAGAGGAAAAATGGTCAAATCAGCCTCCACCACCGCATCTTTGCCTTTGGACTTGTCAATATCTTTCCGGAGTTTTGAAATTTCCCCTTCTATAACATCAACCCGCTTGCATAGCGTGTTCAGACTATCAACCACCCCCTTCACTACACTCTTAACCACCCTGTTGATTATTCCGGGTAGTTTTATGGCTAAGTCTGCCAGTTGCTTCTCATGACTATGAGTTTTGTCAACCATATCTTGAAGACCACTCTTTGTCATAGAGGGTGCGGGGGCTTGTGGGTGTGCCTCTGAAGTATCCGGAGAGAGGGGATAAATGCCTACTATAGCACCAATCTCGTCACTGTCAATCTCACTCAGCTGCTCCGTCCTTTGCCTCTTGAACCTGGGGGCATCCTTATTTGTATTATTATCAAGATCGATGACCCCAATGGCATGAGTGAAGTTGTCGCAAGGGAGAATAGGAACATCTGCTTTAGCACACAACTTGGTGATCAAGACCATGAAGGGGAAATAGTCATTTCCGCAATGAGCTTTCCTTTGGATTACCATTGCAGCCACCTCTCCAAAGTTTATATGCTCCCCCGTCATGATAGCCTCAATTAGAATGGCACCCTCTTGAGTTATCTTTTGGTCATTCTGAGAGGGGAGAATACAGTTGCGCACTAGATTATACCAAAGTCGGGCCTCAAATACCAATGATCTCCTCGGTATATCGCCTCTCATGGTGGACCACATAGGGGTGCCTAGAGCAATGGTGAGAGCAGTCTCTTGATATGTCTTGAACTCAGCAGTCATTCTAGCCATTAGGGCTGGTGCAGGGTCAATTGGGTGTCCCTAATATATAGCATTGATTGTCGCAGAGGTGATGGATCTTTCTTGCCTATGATAGTGACAGCATCAAGATTTGGGAACTTGTATTTGGGGCCTTCAAAGCTTTTAGAATCCTTTATGTCTTGGTAAGCCGCAAAGAATTCGTGAACTATTTCTTCATAGTATCGCCCGGGTACATCTTGAAATGGTTGCCACCCTCTAGTAGCAAACTGGTGATGCATATTTGGTAACTCATCACCAACTTCCCCTAGATTAAAGCTCTGCTCCACATTGAATCCTCTATATTTGTCCCATTTGTAGAGAGCTTTCATTCCCTCTATTCCGAAGCGGAGCCTTGCTTCATCTGCAACTGATCTTTGCCTTGCTTGGTTTCCCAGGTTTCTCCTGCTAGAAGACATAGTCTGCATCCAAAGATTGTGATCCAAAAAAAAATCTACGAAAGGTGGAATGCAATGGTTTAGAAAAACAATGTAGGTAACTAGTGTCTTGTGTGGACCATATGCGAAACGCACTAGGAAGACTGCGTGTCACATGTGCTGTCGCACATTCCAACAGAACCTGCAGGAAATTTTTATGTGGATGTGCAAAGCTGGTGCAATCCATACCATCAGAAGTGCGTGTCGCATCAAGCTTCGCCCCTCAAGTCAGTGTTTTGCACTTTCTTTTCAACTTGGTGCGATGCCTTGTGCGACCCGCACGTCAAGATCTATGCATCGTATGCGAAATGCACAAAGGCACAATTGGAATTTTTTTCCTTGTGTTCTTGTGCGTTACACATATGATCCATAGAGCAAGATGTGCTTCAGCACTTAGCACCACATGCAACCAATTCATAATAACAAAGGGCACAAAGAGGATTCATGACCATAACTTTTGGGTACTCAGACTTCCCCGGATTTCCATTAACACATAACCAACAAGAAAGGACTCAACGACTTCCCTTCAGATGGACGTTACCCCGTCTATCATCGGGAACATCCAGCCCTCCTTGCAGCAATGGGCACCAATAAGCATATTAACAATTAACCCCCTCCCCGCACAAGATCATACACCCCACTAGATTTTCAGTAAGGATCATGGGCATACGATCAGCAACATTCAGCCTCAATTATCAATTATCAAACAAAACCTTATGACTGACGATGACTTGCCTTTAAGAATGACATCACCCAATCTATCATTGGGCCAAATCAAGTATTAGTCACAAGTAGGTTACTCATACTTCACCCCATCATAGATATTAAGGCTAACATTACTACCAATCAACATGCATAGTCAAGATTTACAATCTACCAAGTTGACATTAAAAGATTTCATCATTACAACTAAAAATTGGGGACCCAAAATTTTCAGATCTCGCCCATTATCAACATGTCTAATCTACTAATCATGCTACACACTATGAGTTCCCAACAATCATAAGACAACTATTTAACGTCGAGGAACGTACCACAAATAAAGATTTCAAAGGAAAGAACGGAAATCGAAGCTTTTTGAGTTCCAATAATGATAACCCACAAGACCTCCCAGAGAATGATGGCGGTGACGTGGAGAAGTGGTGGAGAGAATTGGGTGAGAAAAAGAGAATATTTTGTGGGCGTTTGAGGGGTTTAGAGAGAATTTGGTGGAGGATTTTGAGAGTTGTGGAGAAAGATAGTGGAAAAAGATGAGAGATACGCAGTTTAAAAAATAAAAGAAGAAGAAAAGTCGGTTGGGTCATCTCCGGGTTGGGTCGGTCAACGGGTTAGGTCAATTAAAAATTCAAATTTACCTCCTATGCGCCGCGACATGCGATTCACACCAGGCAAGGTGCGGACCGCATGGCATATTGTACACGCCCCTTTTTCTCTCTTGGGCTTACCCAGACATCTGTTTTCTTGTGAGATGAAGGTGCGACACGAACTTGGGCTTGTGCGGTCTGCACCACCCAGTGCATGTCACCTCCATTTTTCACTTTTCCTCCAGGCCCTCTATTTTGGTGTGCGGTTGGCTGTGCAGCACACACAATTTCTTGTGCGGTCTGCACTATCCACTGCACGACATATTTTTGCCTTGTTTTCCTTTGTCCATGGTTCCATTCCATGCATTCCTTACAGAACATCAAAAATAACAAATAATAACCAAAAAACAAAGAACGAAATTTGGGTTGCCTCCCAAGAAGCATTTGATTTAACGTTGCGGCACGACGATACTACCTCAATCCTAATTCATTTTTGGGGTTGTTGATGGTGTCGCTAGGCAGCGTTCCCTTCATTCGTGGGTTCATTTGGCTTGATAGGTGGGTCATTTGGGCCTCAAGGTTTTTGATCGAGGCACTATGGGAGCTCACCATTTGGTAAAGTGTAGAGACCTCACTCTTTAGCTCACTCACTCCCGATTTTGTAGTGTCCACCTTCTTAAGAACCAAGGACAACATGTCCTCTAACTTGGATTGGCTGTGATTGCTTGTGCCCAGTTGGTATAGAGAATTAGATTTTCACGCTAATTTCCATCCCTCATTTTGTCTCTAAACCAACCTAGATTCTCCTCCCGTGGGTGATAATACCCTGGACGAGAAACCTCCGACACATAGCATAGCTTACCATCAACCTCAGTCATAAGCTCAACATTATTCACCTCAATCTCTAGTGTACTCACAACATTCACCCTCTTAACACCAGGTCTTATCACATGCTTGGCCATCAAGTCAATTTGTGTCATCATTTTAGCCAAAGCTTCATCTCGCTCCTCATATTTTCTCCTTGTTTCATTCATCAAGATTGTTGAGGGCATTCCCGAAGTTGACACCTTTGCCTCTCTCGTATGCCAAGCTTGATTGGTCTTTTCATTTGTTCTAATAGCTCTGAGGCAATGTGAAACTCAAGGTCCATGAAGGTGCCTTCTCCAAGATTATCAGCCACCGATTTGTTCGTAGAGTTCAATGACCGGTAGAAATTTTGGAGCAAAATATAGTCTGGCAACTCATGGTTTGGGCATAATAGAAGCTTATTTTTAAATCGTAGCCAAACTTCATAAAGAGGCTCGTCCGGGAGCTGCCTAAAGTTGGTAATCTCATCTCTTAACTTTATCATTCGAGATGGAGGAAAGAATCTCGAGGTAAATGCCTCAACCAACTCAACCCAAGATACGATGGATCCATCCAGCAATTCTTCCAACCACGTTGTGGCTTCCCCCATCAAAGAGAAAGGGAACAGGCGCAATCGGATGGAATCTTGGGAGATATTCCCCTAAATAGCCCTTTCATTTGAATCAAATGGAGCATGGTCCCCACTGTGGGAGGTAGGGTGGATTGCACCTACACCTCTGTGCATCATTGGCTCAGCAGGATTGGCATTGTTGAAGCCGCCAATGCTCTTATTGTCCTCGGCTTCTTACATAGCCGACCTACTCAATCAACACTCACAAACAACAAAAAGTAAAGAGAAAACAAGAACTCTCAAGTTGACTTCACAACAATAATAAAAAACTAGCTAATATTCAAGTCCCCCGCAACGGTGCCATTTTTGATAAACGCTCAAATCGTGGCTTTCCAACTAGGAGGTCACGGCGAAACGTAGTCAAAACACATTTATAAACCCAATAGATGTCGGGGTCATACCCAAGGGACCTGATTTAACTAATTAGAGATTGTGTGAAGCGATTTCAAAGAGAGAGTAATTGTTCAACAAAACCAAAACAATAAAATGGGGGAATTGAGAAAGTTGTCACTACTAACACAATTCAAATAAAAACTATAAAATCGAGATGGGTGTACCAATAAGAACTAGATGACTAGGGGTGCATTTCCAATGGGGAATTCACTATAGGATAGGGTAGTCACTAATTCACCTAAATTCTCACCTATTGACACGGCTAGCATTGGTCATAAGTATGGAATGCTATCTCTCGATCAACATCCACATATCCGATGATTTTGGTTAGAAAATCATTCGGTGTGCTAAATAACCAACCAACATTTACTTGGGGAGGTCGTCCTATTTCTAGCTCGGACCCTTAAATGAGAGATTCTGCGATTGGAGGTATGTCTAGCCTCCATTCTAAGTGGATTCCCAAGTAACCACTAGCAATTTCACATCTACAACTACAAAATTCTCTCTCGAGCAATTGTATAGCCAAGTAAGGTAAATTCATGTTTGCAACCACAAATTATTAGATTAAAACATGGTGAAATTACTAGACCCATATCAGATAAGCAATTATAAAAGCAAATTAGCAACACCCACACCAATTAGCTAAGCTCCCATCATCAATACACCCCTAGACAAGAGAAACTAGCCACTCATAGAAGGGGGAGAAGATATACCAGCTGGGTAAATCAAATTCCCATCCATTGTAGTTGATTCTCAAGTTCTAGAGTCAACTTAGGCACACAATTTGTTAACCAAAATATTGGATTAAAAACCCTCTCTCAATGGAGATGGAGAAAAGTGTTTACAAGTCAAAAATATCTCCAAGTTCTCTATCTGAAATTCTCTGCTAAAAATTATATATACAAAATAAGCCTAAAGTTGCCTTTTATATTCTCCAAAACCGTCACATAAATTTAGCACAAAATTGATCTTCGGGTGGTGTGCGATACGGCGTGCAGTTCACACGTCATAGTGTGCACATCGCACACCTACTTCAGATTGGCCAGTGACTTCAGCCGCATAGGTAAGCTTTGTGCGAAGGTGGTGCATTTTGCACCACGGGATGTGTGCTTCGTATGGCGACCGCACTTCTTAGCAGAATATTCAGTCATCCTTGTAGCTTCATGCGGAGGAGGTGTGAACCGCACCTTGGCTTGTGTATGTCGCACGGCCACTGCACCTCCTGGCAGATTCTCCAGGTTTTCACAACTCTTCACACTTAGCTCCTTTTTGGGTCTTTTTTGGTACATATCCTTATTTTTCCTCTTCTATCTAAAGTACCTGCATAGACATCAATAAAGGCCATAAGAACCTCTAAATCTATTCAAAGCGTAGCAAAAATTCATGGATATAGGCTCAATAAATTGGTAAATTACTAACAACTGTGGGCTCGAGGCCATGGCTAGGATTTGGATGGAGTTCCAGGTTAGTTCTCTTGGTTTGGAGGTTATTCTTGCCCTGTTTGATTTGATGTCGTAGTTTTTGCTCTGTTTGTAAACTTTTATACTCATATCGCATGGCATATCATTGGTACGACATGGATGTGTTTTTCAAAGGTTTTTGGTTTGAAATGAGGCTTTACTACTGTTGTGGAGATTTCTGGACTTAAATAAAAATTACTTTAAGTATTACTATGGGATTTTGGAAACAAAAGGAGAAACTACTATTTTATGCATATATTTATAGTCCAATGCGGTATTTTGGACCCGAATACGTTATTTTGGGTATTTTACTATTTTACATATATATATGCATAGTCCAATGAAGTATTTCGGGCGCCCGGTGCGGTATTCCAGGTTTATATTATATTGCATTCACTCATGCATCATTGTGCACTGCATTGCATTTGCTTTGGCACGTGAATTGACTCTGGTTGGCTTGATGTTGTTTTCCTTTCCTTTTCTTTTATTGGTCTATTGGCATGTCTCCAGCTTTATAACGAGATTTAGGTGGATCCCTATATAGGTAGCTGCTTTCCTGTAATCTATTTATATATATTATCTTTCTGCGCTCGGTCGTCCTATGATGCCTACTGAGTACCCATTGTCTTTGTACTCATACTACACTCTGCATCTATTTTTCTGATGCAGCACCTAGTATGAGCCACCCTCACTTATCTCATGTTGTTCGAGACTCGTTGCTTTTCAGATCATGGTGAGCTCACAATGCTTTTAGAGACTTTACATGCTTTCCATCTTGTACATTCTGTCTATATTTTGTATTTTGGATAGACAGCATCTATTGTATAGCTACTCCTTACTTTAGTCGCTCTTGTACTAGTGACACCAGGTCCGGGTTGGTTCTCGAGTTTGTTTTGTCTCGTTGGTCACTTTAGGTCCTTCTTATGTATATTTTGTACGATGGTATGTATATATGCTATTGGCCCTGTCTTTTCGTTTATGTCTTCCACTTTTATTTAGTTTAATTATTATTTATTGTCTTCCATGTGTTTGGGTTAGGTTTGTCTACTAAGGGGTTATGTAGACACCATCATGGCCCAGTTTTGGACCGTGACATGAATTAAGAGAGCTTAAGGCTCAATTGCAGGACTTGCTGAGTAAGGGTTTTATCCGTCTGAGTTCCTCCCCATGGGGTGCTCCAATGCTCTTTGTTAAAAAGAAAAATGGCAGACTGTGTATGTATATAGATTATAGAGAGCTGAATAAGGTTATTATCCATAACCAATACCCTCTCACTCGCATTGATGATCTATTCGACCAGTTACAAAGGGATTTAATATTCTCTAAGATTGACTAAATTTCTGGTTACCATCAGCTAAAAATTCGACCTTCAGATATTCTTAAGACCGTCTTTCAAACCCGATACAGGCATTATGAGTTTCTTGTGATGTCATTTGGGCTATCTGTAACACCCCGGAATCCAAACCAGCTTTTAAACTTGAGATCTCTAAAAATTCTAAAAAATTCAAAAATCACGAGTCAAGTCCACGATTCGTGGATGGAACCATGAGTCATGGAAGTAACTCGTGAAACCAGTCTTGCAGATCATCCTCAGGTCTTAGAACCACGAGTCAGTTTCACGGTTCGTGTATAGTTCTACGAGTCATAGAACCAACTCGTGGAACTCAGATTGAGGGTAGCCAATTACCCCATGAACGACTAGTGAGTTCCATGAACCATAGGTGTTATACGGACCATCCTATGAAATCGTGGAACATGACCCGTAGCCTATCTTTTAACTCAAAAACCACAACTCAAATCCACAAACTGTGGTTACTTCTACGGCACATGGAAAGGCCCGTGGAACCTGAAGTCGAGTTTTAAAAACAACTTTTCTAATTTAAGTCCCTGGATTATTTTGGTCATCACGCACCCTTTTAACTCTTAAGTAAGGTTGGTTTGGACTCTTTTAGTACAGTTTCAACCCTAATTAGCCTAAGTCCCCCTCCAAACTCTCATTCATCTTCCCAAAAGTGGAAAAGGTCTCTCAAGCTTCAAGCTCCAAGTTCAAATCTCTATCTCTCTTCACCCCAAATTAAGAAAGCTTTAAATCAGATATGTGGGTTTTCAATAAAGGATTTCTTTCACCCTTATGCCTAATAACCCTAAAGTTCTACTTTGATTTATGAATTTGGTGAAATTAGGGTTCTTACCCAAATTGGGGAAAATCTTATGGGTTCAGTTTTAAAGCATAAATTCATGGTTCCTTATTACTTATCTATGGTTCATTTAAGATTCCTTAAGTGTTTTCAAAAGCCCATGCATTATAGATGAATCTTAGCATGTTTTCACCCAATTGCATATTTTCAAGTTAAATTATAATGTTTAGATAACATGACCTTAAGTATTGTGAAATTGCATGCCTAATTCATCAAATTATGAATTTAGAAAGAAAAGTATGTTTTGAATTATGGCTATGCTAAGCTTTGAGACCTATGAATTGAAATTTGTATGACATCAGATATGTCCTTATGTTTTTGTATAGTTTTGGCATTAGATATGTCACACGTACTATATAAGCTATATGTATTATTTTGAGAGTAGTATTTAGCACCAAGATATGAGGGTTCAGATAACCCAAGTCTAGAACTACATTGCCAGCGTAGGTTGCCTTTTGTGGTTTATGACAGGATCCTTATGACATGGTTCTAACTTTGGCCGGTTAGCACAACTTTTTTTAGTGTGGGTGCATGACACTGGACTCTATGTAGCTCATCATAGTTTATAATGGTTAATAGAAACTCCCGTATGACTATTTTCAAGTTATGAAGTTATATGATGTTCTACTTTGAAACTTGACTTCCATTTCATGTCTTAAGCTTAAATCTTGATATTTACTCATACTTTCTCTTATTATGTATGAACTCCATTTTAAGTATGTTTTAAGTACGTTTTATCATATTTATGCATATCTCACATACTAGGTACATCTTATTGTACTGACCCATAATCTCGCATTGCATCCTTTGATGATGCAGATATAGGTTCCTACCCTCAGACTCGTGGCTAGACATCGCCAGTTATCCAGCTTCTGTTAGTGAGTCCTCATTATTCGTTGTCTAGTGCTAGACTTATTACTATCATGTTCTTCTTTCAAATTTCAAAGTTAGCTGGGGTCTTATCCCAGTAATTCTTATTGTCAGTTTAGAGGTTTCAGACATAGCTAGATGGTTGTATTCTGTATTCCAAATTTGGTATTATTAGACCTTTATTATATATAGTTATGGTTGCCAATATCTATTATGTATGCTTCCGCTATGATTCTTTGTGTATGCTTAAGTTATGTTATGACCAAGGGTTAACTTGGGGCACTTTTGGTCCCAGGTCCCGTGTTATGCCTATGAGTAGCCTTGGGGCATGACAAATATAGTATTAGAGCATCAGGTTCAAGTCCTAGGGTGTCTGAAAGATGCATCGAGTAGAGTCTATTTCATGTGTGTGATGTGCACCACACTTATGAGAGGGAAGCTACGAGATATCTTAGGAAAAACTTCACTTCTTTCATGATCCACATCATGCGATAGAGTTTAACTCTATTACTCCTCTAATCTAATATTTATGTATTTCATATTATGCCTCCTTATCGTGCCATGCCTCGCCAAGCCAATGTCTGAAATGATAATCCTCTGATTCCAGACCTCGAGGTCACAAATGCGGAGTTTAGGAATGCCATTCATATGCTAGATTAGATTATTGCTGCTCAAGACAATCAATAGGTTCATATGCCCATCCACCCTCAAGGTGGAGTTGCGTCCTGAGTTCAAGACTTCATTCGCATGAACCCACCTGAGTTCTGGGGTTTGAAAGTTTATGAGGATCCACAAAATTTCATGGATGAGGTGAAGAAGATTTTTGGTGTGATGGAGGTTGTTGGTATTGATGGTGTTGAGCTATATTCTTATCAGCTCAAGGATGTGGCTCATATTTGGTATACTCAACAGAAGGATGTTAGGTCTAGGGATGTGGTCCCTATGACTTGGGAGTGCTTTGAGAGGGTTTTTCTTGATCGGTTCTTCCCTAGGGAATTGAGGGGGCTAAGGCGGAAGAGTTAATGAATTTGAGGCAAGGATCTATGTCAGTTCAGGAATATGGATTGATATTCACCAAGCTTTTTAGGTATGCTCCTTCTATGATGGTTGATTCGAGTGATCAGATGAGCAAGTTCATTTATAGGATGTCAGATTTAGTGAAGAAATAGTGCAGGTCTGTTATGCTTTTGGATGACATGGATATTTCTAGACTTATGACTCATGCTCACCAGATTCAGGGAGATGAGTTGAGGGAAATAGCAAGAGAGAACAAGAGGGTCAGATCAGATAGTTTGGGTTTTAGCCATCATAAGTCCAGAGGCGGAAACCATTCTTCATTTTAGAACAGGTCATCAAGACCCGTGCATTCATCAGCTAGTGCTCCTACTCAGGCCCCCAGGCATACATATGATCAGTTAGGTAGGGGATCAGGTTCGCAGTCTCAGGGGAGTGTTGCAAAAGTCTTACCTACCCTGTTTGCAACAAGTGTGGGAAGAATCACCTGGAAGAGTGTCGTTTGGGCACAGGTGGATGCTTTGGGTGTGGACAGGTTGGGCATATGATTAGGGATTGCCCTTCAGCCAAGAAGGGATAGGGAGGTAGCAAGACTCAGTCTGCTCCAGCAGCCCCAGGAGGCCTACCAGCCTAGCAGAGTGTTGCTTCTGGTTCAGGTGGTGGTCAGTGCCAGAACTTCCTTTATGCCATATTATCTCTCCAGGACCAGGAGAGTTCCCCGGATGTTGTCACTGGTATGTTAAAAGTATTCTCTCTAGATGTGTATGCTTTATTGGACCCCGGTGCCTCCTTATCTTTTGTGACCCCTTATGTTACTTGCAAGTTTGAAATTTGTCCTGAACAACTCTTAGAACCCTTTTGTGTTTCTACTCCTGTTGGTGAGTCAGTCCTAGCCAAAAGAATTTACCAAAATTACCCTATCTTAATCCTTCATAGAGTCACTTCAGAAGACCTAGTAGCGTTCGAGATGACTGATTTTGATGTTATTCTTGGTATGGATTGGTTGTATGCATGTTATGCCTCGGTTGATTATCATACTCGAGTTATCAATTTCAAGTTTCCAAATGAACATGTCTTAGAATGGAAAGGTAGTCCTCCATCCTCAAAGGGTTATTTCATATCTTATCTCAAGGCTAGGAAGATGATTTCTAAGGGTTATGTATATCATATAGTTCGGGTTAAATAAATCAAGTCTGAGGCCCTATCTCTCCAGTCAGTTCCTGTTATGAATGAGTTTCCAGAAGTGTTTCTCGAGGATTTTCCCAGAGTCCCTCCCGAGCGAGAGATCGACTTTGGAATAGATCTTCTCTTAGATACGCATCCTATCTCCATTTCTCCCTATAGAATGGCTCTAGTGGAGCTTAGGGAATTGAAAGAGTAGTTGAAGGACCTTTTTGATAAGGGTTTTATTACACCTAGCATCTCTCCATGTGGTGCTCCAGTTCTATTCGTGTGAAAGAAAGATGGTTCTCTCAGAATGTGTATCGACAACTGCCAATTGAACAAGGTCACAATCAAGAATAAGTATCACATTCCTAGGATTGATGACTTATTTGATCAGCTTCAGGGTGCCAGTTACTTCTCCAAGATTGACCTTAGATATGGTTATCATCAGCTTCGTGTTCGAGAGTGTGACATTCCGAAGATAGCCTTCAAGACTCGGTATGGTCATTATGAATTTGTGGTTATGTTTTTTGGACTAACAAATGCTCCTGCGACTTTTATAGATTTGATGAACCATGTGTTCAAACAGTATTTGGATATATTTGTGATTGTTTTCATTGATGATATTCTTCTCTATTCTAGGAGTGAGGAGGAGCATGTGGGCCACTTGAGAGTTATGTTGCAAACTCTCAATGATCGACAGTTATTTGCTAAGTTTAGCAAATGTGAGTTTTGGATATATTGCTTTTTTGGGTCATATTGTGACTAGAGATGGTATTCGAGTTGATTCGAAGAAAATAGAGGCAGTAAAGAACTGGCCTAGACCCACTTCCCCGTTGGATATTATGAGGTTTTTGGGTTTGGCTGGTTACTACATGAGATTTGTGGAAAGGTTTTCTTCTATAGATGCCCCATTGACTCAGTTAACTCAGAAGAAGGTAAAATTTTAGGGGTCAGATTTATGTGAGAAAAACTTTCAGGAATTAAAAGTCCACACAGGACCACCAACTATGTCCAGAGTCTATAAAAGTCAACACAGGACCACCAACTATGTCCAGAGTCTATAAAAGTCCACAAAGGACCACAAGGGTGAATAGAGCGTATAAAACAAATACTACACACATCGGAGGAAGAAAAGTAACCGAACAGGAATAAGCAGTCAAGGTCAGTGGTACCAACCTAGTAAACCCAACCCAAGGATGCCCATTAGTACAATTTTATACGATATATGCTAAGGCTAGGGAGTTTAGACCATAATCTACCTCTCGTCCAATGACAAGTTGTTGGGACAAAGAAATCCAAGCCCGAATCACTCTGAGAAACCCCGAACGATGATCAAACTATCAAAAACATGAATAAAACATTAAAATGAGTCTAACGGTACCCATATCGCTACACTTATAGCTGGGTCAAAATCTGGGTCAAAAGTGGGCCCGTGGGGACCACAACCCGAAACCAAAAATAGAAAGAAGCAGGACGGCCACGACGGTGCCAAGAAGACATGCTCCAAATTGAGCACAATTGGCCAAGAGGAGGGCGTCAAAACAGCCCGCTCAAGAGAAGGCTTAAAGTTGGAATTCTAAGAACAAAATCGGAAATTAGGCAAGGATTACTACCACAAGGAGAGAAATTAAGCCAAGACAGTGAATTCCTCGAACCCACGAACTTGCAAGAGAAAGAAGGCAGCCTCTACAACAATTTCCAAGCTTTTGAAAATGAGCAAAAATAGAGGTTTTAGAAAAGAACAAGAGAAAGCAAGTTGGGGAAGATGACTTACCAAGAATCGAAGGATCATGAACTATCGAAGAACAAATGATTTTCCCAAGGCAAGGACTGATATGGAGCAATTTGGTAGAGAGTATATTTGTTTTAGAGTTGGAAAAGTTGAGAGAATTGGCTGGAAAATTGAACTTATGGGAAATATATAGCTGATGGTCGCTGGTCAGCGCTATCGCGCTAGGGGAGGGCAGGCGCAAAGGCGCGATCACGCGCAAATGGTGCCATCGCGCTGGCAAGCAGGCACTGGCTTAGGCGCCATTTGTGTTGGCCTGGCGACATCGCGCACAAGGGCCGGCCACAGGCTTGCGCGATTGTACTGCCTGGGCGCCGTTGGCGCTGAAGGCCTGCAACTGCACTATAACCAGTTGTACTAAGAATTTCCACGGGGCATTCCGGGCATAATCTGAAACCGATATTCAAAAATCAATAATGCTAATAGACTGGAAACGACATTTCAGACTCAGCGGAATTGACAAAACTTTCATACGAGGTTATTTCAGAGAAATGTTGACCCAAGTCAACACTAACTAATAAGAACTCAAAGGCTCGAAATAAGCCCGGCTCACCCGGAACCCAAACCAATCACCTACCTAACCCAAACTCAACATTCTAGAGCTAATAGAATCGTCAGATTTTGAATCTGATGCTCCGATCATCGAAAGCTGACCAAAGTTACACTTCAAACTCCAAATGGCCTAAAAATAGAGAAAACAACACAAAACCCACACCGAAAGTTCTCAGGCCTCAACTAAAGGTCCAACTAGACCAAACGCAATGCTTCAGAGCTGACGGAACTGTTAGAATTCAATTCTGAGCATGTTAACTAAGAATGTTGACTAAATTAAACGATATTCTAAGTTAAGGCTCTCAAGTAGGCAAACGGCCAAAACAACCAAACAAACGACCAGAGCACCGAACTACCGATCCCAGCAAGCCATAAATGACTTGGGGTCTATACAGGGAAGCTCTAACAATACAATAAATGCGTAAATGCAAATATTACTAGAAGGGTCATCACAACATCCACTACTAAAAAGACTGTCATCCTCGAAAGTCAAGAAGGAAGGAGTACCTGAAGGCTCGAACAACTGTGAATACTGAGCGCGCAACTCACTCTCGGTCTCTCATGTCTCCACTGAACTTTCACAATTGGAATCTCCCTAGATCTCAATCTCCTGATATCTATGGACAAAATAGCTATCAGCTCCTCCATGAAAGATAAACACTCATCTAGCTGAACTGAATCCCAATGCAACACATGAGACTCATCTGGAATATACCAGGCGCAACATCAAGACATGGAAAACTGGGTGAACAGCTGAAAACATCTGAGACAGAGCTAACATGCAAGCAACACTACCAACCCTCTGCAGAATCTCAAACGTCCCAATGAACCTGGGGCTAAGCTTGCCCTGTCGAACAAATCTCATCACGCCCTTCATGGGCGATACTCAAAGAAAAACCAAGTCACTAACACTGAACTCCAAGGAACGAAGTCTACAATCAGGGTAGCTCTTCTGCCTACTCTGGGCTACCATAAATCTATGTTGAATCAAATAGACTCGATCCAAGGAATATCTAAGCAAATTTGTACTCTGCGGTCTGGACTCTAACCCATCAAACCAACCAATCAGCGATCTGCAACGCCTACAATACAAGGCCTCGAAAGGTGCCATACAGATGCTCGAAGGAAAGTTATTATTATAAGAAAACTCATTCAAAGGCACGACTTGATCCCATGAACCTCCAAAGTCAAGTACACAAGCCCGAAGCATGTCCTCCAGAAACTAAATAGTCCTTTCGGACTGGCTATCTGTCTGAGGATGGAAAGCAGTACTAAGCTGAACCTCTGTACCCAAATCCTTCTGCATAGCTCTCCAGAACTGAGATGTGAACTGAGTGCCACAGTCTAAAATGATAGAAGTTGGGACCCTATGCAACTTAACAACCTTACGAATATAGATCTGAGCTATCTCGGCACCGTAGGAAGTCTGAACTGGCAAGAAGTACTAGGAAAACCAACAACGAAGTCCATAGTAATACCTTCCCACTTCCACTCAGGAATGGAAAGTTGCTGCATCAAACCACCCAGTCTCATGTGCTCGAACTTCACCTACTGACAGTTCAAGCATCGAGATACGAACTCTGCTACATCCCGCTTCATACCACTCCACCAGTAAAGATATCTCAAATCTTTATACATTTTTGCCGCGCTAGGATGAATGGAGTATCTAGAACAATGCGCCTCACAAAGTATCAAATGAATCAAATCTCTAACCCTAGGAACACAAAGTCGACCACCAAACCTCAGAATACCATCAAAACCTAAAGTAGCCCGGCTGGCCTCACCCTGAACTACCTAATTATGAAGGT
The DNA here is from genome assembly GCA_003996215.1 of Jaltomata sinuosa. Taxonomy (NCBI): domain Eukaryota; kingdom Viridiplantae; phylum Streptophyta; class Magnoliopsida; order Solanales; family Solanaceae; genus Jaltomata; species Jaltomata sinuosa. Next base: position 190,159 of record QJPP01003708.1, read on the forward strand.
CACACAAGATCTGATCCTTGAACTATTGGCTCTGAATCTGATCAACTAGAGTAGAACGAACCTCAACACTGACAAGAACTCGATTGGGATTCGACAAATCAAGCCTAACTAAGCGGTTAGCCAAGGACTGGATGTCCAAGTCCAATGGTCACTCAGAAACTGAAAGTGATGCTAGGCTTCCCATACTCACCGCCTTCTGACTCAAGGCATCCGCTTCCATATTTGCCTTACCCGGAGGGTATAGAATAGTTAAATCGTAGTCCTTTAGTAACTCAATCCATCTCCTCTGCCTCGAGTTTAGCTCTCGCTGACTCATAATATACTGAAGACTATGATGATCGGTGAATATCTCACAATGAACTCCATATAAGTAGTGCCTCGAGATCTTGAGTGCGAAGACAACCGCCGCCAACTCTAAGTCATGAGTGAAGTAGTTGCACTCGTGAAGCTTCAGCTGCCTCGACGCATATGCTATCACTCGACCCTGTTGCATCAACACACAACCAAGACCAACCTTGGAAGCATCAAAATACACGGTGAAACTCCGACCCTCAATCGGCAAAGTCAAAATTGGAGCTGAAGTCAATAAAGCCTTAAGCCTCTAGAATTTATCCAAGCAATGATCCGACCACTGAAATGGAACATCCTTCCTAGTCAGCATAGTCAAAGGTGCTACTATGGAAGAAAATTCCTGTACAAACCTCCTGTAGTAACCTGCTAATCCAACAAAGTTGCGAACCTCAGTAGCAGTAGTAGGTCTAGGCCAATCAAAAACCGCAGAAATCTTACCTGGTCAACTCTATTCCCTACCTTAGACACCACTTGCCCTAGGAATGCCACTGACTCAAGCCAAAACTCACACTTTGAGAACTTGGCATAAAGCCGAAGATCTCTCAAAGTCTGAAGTACAGTCCTCAAGTGCTGCTCATGCTCATCTCTACTCCGGGAGTATAACAGGATGTCATCTATGAATACTATCATGAACATATCCAAGTACGGGCTAAGAACCCTATGCATCAAATCCATGAAAGCTGCAGGGGCATTAGTCAACCCAAAAAACATCACCAGGAACTTATAATGGCCATAACGTGTCGTGAATGCTATCTTAGGGATGTCCTCCCCCCTAATCCTCAACTGATGGTAGTCGGACCTCAAATCAATCTTCAAAAACACGGCTGAACCCTGAAGTTGATCAAACAAGTCATCAATCCTCGATATCGGATACCTATTCTTCACTGTCACCTTATTCAGCTACCGGTAATCAATACACATCCTCATCGACCTATCCTTCTTCTTCACAAAGAGAACAAAAGCACCCCAAGGAGACACACTCAGTCTAATAAACCCCTTAGCTAACAAATCTTGGAGCTGCTCCTTAAGCTCCCTCAACTCAGTAGGATCCATACGGTAAGGAGGAATAGAAATGGGCCTGGTGATCGGATCTAACTCAATGGCAAAATTAACATCTCTCTCAAGTGGAAGGCCTGGATGGTTAGTAGGGAACAACATCTAGAAAGTCTCTAACCACAGGAACTGACTCAGGAGACGAAGGGTCAGCACTAGCATCTCTAACATATGCTAGATAAGCTAAACACCCATGAGAGATCAACTTCCAAGCTTGAAGACAAGAGATGATCCCAGATGGTGTGCAGCTGACAAAACACTGCCACACAACCGGTGATACACTAGGCACATCTATGGTAACTGTCTTGGCAAAACAATCCAAAACTTTACGGTGAGGCAATAACCAGTCCATGCCCAGTATCACATCAAAATCTAACATATCAAGTATCATTAAAACACTCCAAGTCTCCAAATCACCAAAAGATATCATGCAAGATCTCACAATCTGATCCACTACTAAAGAATATCCTACTGGGGTCGAAATAGAAATAGGCACAGATAACGGCTCACTAGCCAACCCCAAACAAGGCACAAAGTAGGTAGATACATATGAATATGTAGATCTAGGATAAAATAAAACCATAACAGACTGATGGCACACAGAAATCGTACTTGTATTCACAGCATCCGAGGCCGAGGCCTCTGATCTCCCAGGGACCGCATAGAACTGACGATAACCTCCACTTCCCTAACTGCTATACCTACCACCTACTCTAGCATACAGGGCACCACCCCAAGCCTGACCACCCCCCCTCTGGTCAGAGGCTGAACTGCTCGCAAAGGATCGATCGGCAGAGCGGCTGACTGAATTGTACCCCACTGGGGGAAATATCTAGTATAATGGCCAATAACACCACACTCATAACAGGGCCTTAACGACCTGTACTATTGAGACGAACCAGCAAACCCTGAATTGCCACCACAACTTGATGCCCTAGAGGTTGCACCCCTCGAAGACTGACCTTGCTCGAACTGAGAACTACCAGAAGTCTGAAGTGAAGCCTGAACCGGTCGGCTGGACTGACCTTGGTGCTTCTATGGCTGATAACCCTAGCCCCACTGGCCTGAACTTGTACAACCATGTCTAGAACTATCGTAGCCACCCTGATAACGAGGCCTCTTATCTCTAGACCACTGATCATGTCGGTGCAAGTCCTCTATCGTACGAACATAGTCTGCAATAGCTTGAAAAGACCGACCACTAGAAACCAATATCTCGGCTGACTGCAAACCCCAAACAAACCTATGAATTCTGTCCGGCTTAGTAGGAATTATCATAGACGCAAATGGAGCAAGCTGATGGAAATAGGTCTCATACTCAGATACCGACATGGATCCCTCTATAAGCCTGGTAAACTACTCCCGGCGATGCTCTTGATCACTTTGAGGTAGGAACTTGGCCATGAAGGCCTCATAAAACTCGGACCATGACAACGGAGGTGATGAAGATGGTATACAAGCAACCTAAGCCCTCCACCATAACTTAGTTGGACCCTCCTGCTGATATAAAGTATACCCAACTCTGTGAGTCTCTAGCAATCCCAGATGGGGTAACATCTCCTCACAGGTAGTAATGAAGTCGTGTAGGTCCAATCCTGATGTACCAGCGAATCTTAGCGGTACCAATCTCAGAAATATACTCAAGGCCTTCTTCTCCCCATCTTTCATAGCTGGGCAAGGAGCGAGAGGATATGCATCCACTGGAACTGGAATAACCTCAGCGCAGGGAGCTGCAGTAGCAAGCTGCGCTCCTGAACTCTGAACACCCAGGGCTTCCCCTGAGCGGATGTTTGTGCTACCTCAGAAGGTCTCTCCTCTATCATACCCAATAGCTGAAGTAGTAAACCCCGAATATCCAAAGACTGAGCTGGGGCTGAAGCTAGCGCAGAAACTGGTACTGGAGTTGGTGGTACCTGGGCTGTCCTTTGGTCCACATGCTACTGCTCAGGGATGAACTCGGGCTCATAATCATACTCGGGCTCCACCTCAACTCTAGCAGCTCTAGCAGGTGCCGCTGCTCTGGGACGTCCACGACCCCTACCTCTATCCCTGCGACCACCACTTCCCCTAGCTGGAGGCAGAGGTGCATGGGCAGGAGGTTTTCCTCCGCCAGAAGCCTAAGACCTCATGCAAACCCATCTGCGGAAGAGTGAACCAGAACAAGTGATATTTCTAGAACGTTCAAGGATACCATGCACGAGAGAGAAATAAGAAAAGTCTGTCTTTCCTAAAATGTCACCGTAGCCTCCCGAAGATTGAGTACGGACATCTCCGCCCCGATCCGCAGGACTCTACTAGACATTGGCTCCTATACTGATGACACCGATGAACCTAGAACTTTGATACCAAGCTGACACGATCTGATTTATCAGTCATGGTGGCACCTACAACCCCCAGTAGGCAAACCAATCCCCATATCCCGGAACAGTTATTAATAGGCTACTATCTAATAATTTAGGTAGAAGCACAATCTAATAAGTGGAAGCAAGGGAACGAGATGGAGAAAATAGATAACAGGTGTATATATATACATATGCGGAAGCTAAACCAAACCCAAAAACTGGTATCATAGTATAGAGTCGAAACTACATATAGGGAGTACGAAGCATCCAAAATAATATGTACACACATGTCTCCGAGTATTAATAGAGTACATAAAGCAAAAGATAAACTAAAGCTAAGATCTGGTCGCCAAGAGCTCACCTTCAGTCTGGGATATCACAAAAGCATCTCCTCGTATGAGTTTCCAATGAGCTAATGGTGATCGCCCACACTAGGACCTGCACCAAAAGATGCAGAGTGTAGTATCAGCACCAAATACGAGGCAAAAGGTACCCAGTAGGTATCATAAACCAACTGGGCACATATAAGATAAAAGAGCAGTAATGAACAAAATAGAAAACAAATAGTCACAAAAGGCAATGGATAAGTACACGAAAACTAGCCCAGAGGGAAGACAACAGAAAGCAACATATAAGGCTAGAAAGTAGAATATATACACAACAGGCATAGGTGAAAGTAATAAATGACGCACCTGGGATCCTTGCAATAAAAGTATATACATAATAAGTTTTTAAAAGTTGATGGTATACCAGTAACCTCAAGTATAAGGGAATGAAGGAGAAGAAATAAAGATAGGCATACTCAGAAAACAGGGACAAATAACCAACTTAATAATACCAAACTCAAGCCAGGAACAAACAACCTCAGCATATCTAATCTCATATATATAACCATAACGGGGTGTAGTATAGCGATAAAGTAACAAGTGTCTACCTACAGTCCCCCGTCTGCCCATAAAATCGAGGAATGCAATCAAGTGAAAACAAACCCTCCGACCGCCCATAAAACTGGAGCGTACACTCAACAAATAGCAAGCAAAAGTGGAACCTCACACAAATGAATGATATGATATGATGTGACAAACTAAGTGTAACCACGGTGTCAGTATGTTACCCTCTCCGGTGCCCCAAAGGTCCAATAAAGGCGAAATTCATAGAAGGACTTCTCCCAAGTACATCTACTCCACTGTACACCCCTACCCTCTGTCACCCTTTGTCCCATAGCACTTGGTTTGGAATTACAGGGTCCATGGAGGTCTACTCGTAGACCACATACTACACTCTAACCTCAAAATATCCGTCTGGAGTGCCACCTGATCCAACTAGTACTCCAATGCTCAAAATGCATGCCTGAATTCAATCCAGGTCTAAATCAATGAAATAAGTCTCATAAATCCCCTTCAAGGGTGCCCGGGCTTATCCGGGTCTAAAATAGTGGGAAAACAAGCCCGTTGCTCGGCTTTACCAAGGCTAATATCATTTCTTTATCAATAGTATAATCAATCTAGCACCTCGGTCCACCCGAGTCCAATATAAAATACGAAAACTGATACATCTCTCCCTTTTAACCTTCCTTACCCCAAGAGGATCCATAAAAAGGAGTACCAAACTATTTCACAATTTATTTCATCAAAAACGAGCCCCTCGAGGCCATGCAAGGTTTGGAAACCATAAAGAGTGGGCACGAAGACAAAACCATAGCAAAACCAAGTAGAAAATCCTTTGTATGCATGATAATAGCATGCTCAAACACAAAGAATAGCCTAACATCTCACAACCAACCTATCGGCCCTGCACAGGCTCCAATCGTTCTACAGCACAGATAGCCAGCTTTATAATAGTATTAACAATGTCCGGGACTCATGGACATTCCCAATATCCCACCAACTATATTCCAGAGTCTATAAAAGGCCATACAGGACCATAAGGGTGAATAGAGCGTATAAAACAAATACTACACACATCGGAGGAAGAAAAGGAACCAAACAGGAATAAGCAGTCAAGGTATGTGGTACCAACCTAGTAAACTCAACCCAAGGATGCCCATTAGTACAGATTTATCCGATATATGCTAAGTCAAGGGAGTTTATACTGTAACCTACCTGTTATCTGATGACAAGCTGCTGGCACAATGAAATCCAAGCCCGAATCACTCCGAGAAACCCCAAACAATGATCAAACTATCATATACATGAATAAAATGTTATAATGAGTCTAACGGTACCCATATTGCTACACTTGTAGCCGGGTTAAAATCTGGGTCAAAAGCGGGTCCACGGGGCCCATAACTCGAAACCAAAAATAGAACGAAGCATGATGGCCACGACAGTGCCAAGAAGACATGCTCCAAAATTGAGCATAATTGGCCAAGAGGAGGGCGTCAAAACAGCCTTCTCAAGAGAAGGCTTAAAGTTGGAATTCTAAGAACAAAATCGTAAATTAGGCAAGGTTTACTTACCACAAGGAGAGAAATTAAGCCAAGACAGTGAATTCCTCGAACCCACGAACATGCAAGAGCAAGAAGGCAGCCTCTACAACAATTTCCAAGCTTTTGGAAATGATCAACAATGGAGGTTTTAGAAGAGAACAAGAGAAAGCAAGTTGGGGAAGAAGACTTACCAAGAATCGAAGGATCACGAATTATCGAAGAACAAATGATTTGCCCAATGCTAGGACTGATATGGAGAAATTTGGTAGAGAGTATATTTGTTTTAGAGTTGGGAGAGAAATGGCTGGAAAATTTAACTAACAGGAAATATATAGCTGATGGCTGCTGGTCAGCGCTATCGTGCTAAACCAGCGCCATCGCGCTAGGGGAGGGAAGGCGCCAAGGCGCGATCACGCGCAAATGGCGCCATCGGTGCTGGCAAGCAGGCACTGGCCTAGGCACCATTGGTGCTGGCCTGGCACCATCGGGCATAAGGATCATCCACAGGCTAGCTCGATCGCGCTTCCTGGGCGCTATTGGCGCTGAAGTCCTGCAAATGCACTAAAACCAGCTGCACTAAGAATTTCCACGGGGCATTCCGGGCACAATCGAAAACTGATATTCAAAAACCGATAATGCTAATAGAGTGGAAACGACGTTCCGGACTCAAAGACAAAACTTCCATATGAGGTCATTTCAGAGAAATGTTGACCCAAGTCAACACTTACTAATAAGAACTCAAAGGCTCGAAATGAGCTCGGCTCACACAAAACCCAAACCAACTACCTGCCTAACCCAAACTCAACATTCTAGAGTTGATGGAATCATCTGATTTTGAATCTGATGCTCCAATCATTGAAAGATGACCAAAGTTACACGTCCAACTCCAAATGGCCTGAAAATGGAGAAAATAGCACAACACCCCCACCGAAAGTTCTAAGGCCTCAAATAAAGGTCCAACTAGACCAAACACAATGCTTCGGAGCTAACAGAACTGTCGGAATTCAATTCTGAGCATGTTAGCTAAGAATGTTGACTAAAGTCAACAATATTCTAAGTTAAGGCTCTAAAATAGGCAAACGGCAAAAACAACCAAATGAACGACTAGGGCACCAAACTACCTAGCAAGCTATAAATGACTTGGGGTCGCTACAGGAAAGCTCTAACAGTATAATAAATGCTTAAACACAAAGATGATCGGAAGGGTCATCACAGAAATAAAGAAGTTTCTTCGGTGAAAGTTCTTTGGAGAAATCAGTTAGTTGAGGGAGCTACATGGGAAGCAGAAGTAGCCATGAAAGCGAAGTACCCTTATCTCTTTCCTTCTGATCTAGTTTCAACTTGAGGTAACAGTTTCCTCCTTAGTATTTCCCTTTGATTCAACTCCATCAGTTTCCTTCATTATCCTAGCATGCATTCATGTTTTTCGAAGTTAGTTCTGTCATGTTTTAAGATAGAGAGTCAGTTTTTATGCTTGTTCTTCAGTTTTCATGTTTTATTGGTTGGTTGGGATATTTTCTCTCTAGTTTTTCCTTGCTTAGTCTTTATTCGAGGATGAATGATCCCAAGGAGGAGATATTGTAACACCCCAAAATTTGAACCAGCTTTAAAACTTGAGATCTATTAAAATTCTAAAAATTTCAGGAATCACGAGTCAAGTCCACGGTTCGTGGATGGAACCACAATTCATGGAAGTGACTCGTGAAACCAGTCCTGCTGATCATCTTTGGGTCTGATAACCACGAGTCAATTTTATAGTTTATGGATATTTCCATGAGTCGTGGAACCAACTCATGGAACTCAGACTGAGGGTAGCCAGTTCCCTCATGAACCATGAGTGAGTTCCATAAATCGTAGGTGGTTCTACGAATCGTCCTATGAACTCATGGAACATGACCCGCAGCCTATCTTTTGGCTCAGCAACTACGACTCAAATCCACGAACCGTGGTTACTTCTAAGGTTCATGGAAAGGACCCATGGAACCTGAATTTAAGTCCCTGGATTATTTTGGTCATTACCCACCCTTTTAACTCTTAAGTAAGGTTGTTTTGGACTCTTTTAGTACAGTTTCAACCTTAATTAGCCTAAGTCCCCCTCCAAACTCTCATTCATCTTGCCAAAAGTGGAAAGGGTCTCTCAAGCTTCAAGCTCCAAATTCAAATCTCTATATTTCTTTACCCTAAATTAAGAAAGCTTTAATTCAAATATGTAGGTATTCAATAAGGGATTTCTTTCACCCTTATTCCCAAAAACCTTCAAGTTCTACTTTGATTTATGAATTTGGTGAAATTAGGGTTCTTAACCAAATTGGGGAAAATCTTATGGGTTCAGTTTTAAAGCATAAATTCATGGTTCTTCATTACATATATATGGTTCATTTGATATTCCTTAAGTGTTTTTAAAAGCCCATGCATTATAGATGAATCCTAGCATGTTTTCAAGTGAAATTATCATGTTTAGATAACATGACCTCAAGTATTGTGAAATTGCATGCCTAATTCTTTAAGTTATGAATTAAGAAAGAAAAGTATGTTTTCAATTATGGCTATGCTAAGCTTTGAGACCTATGAATTGAAATTTGTATGACATCAGATATGTCCTTATGTTTTTTTAAAGTTTTTGCATTAGATATGTCACACGTACTAGATGAGCTATATGTAGTGTTTTCGGAGTAGTATTTAGCACCGAGCGATGAGGGTTCAGATAACCCAAGTACATAACTACGTTTCCACCGTAGGTTGCCCTATGTGGCTTATGTGTCACAACCCGATTCCTCAGGTCATGATGGCACCTATAACCCCTAGTAGGAAAACCAATTCCCGTAGCCCAGAACGGTTAGTAATGGGCTACTACCTAACCAATACTCACAATGAATGGAAATAAGCGGAAGAAGAATATAAATATACGACAACACAGAAGCAACAACCCGGAATATATACAAATGATACTACACCAACCCCAAGACCTTGTATCGATAGTACAGAAGCTTCTACTAGAGTGCAAGTGCTAGAAGTAACAAAATGATAAGTACAACTGTCTCTGAATATACAAGAGTAACAGTACAGCAGATGAGATTAGTCAAGCCCCGATCGCCAGGCGCGCACCCTAGTCTCAAAGATCCAAAAGCTGCACGAGTCTCCAACGTGATCAATGGCAAAATCTCACACTAATATCTGCACCCAAAAAGTGCAGAAGTGTAGTATGAGTACAAATTGCTAAGCAACAGGTACCAGTAGGCATCATCGGTCGACAGAGCGCATATAAAATATAAAATCCATAATAAGTAGAGTACAACGAAACAGTCACAGAAAACAAGCAGGAAACATAGGGAACTAGCAGAAAAGTAATCAACTCAGGGTTACAAGTAAAACATGCTAGCACAGAATATATACATACACAGAAGCACATGTGGAAAAAAGGAGAAAGGACGCACCTGGGATCCTTCCAACAACAGTATATATAAAGAGAATTTAAAGAGATGGGAGGTATACCGGTAACCTCAAAATAACGGGAAAGAATGAAAGCAAACCAACAATCGAACTAGAAATTTCATACTAACAGAAACAAGCCTAAGATATCAAATACCAAGATAAAATAGCCATAAACAACTCACAAGTAAAGCCTAAGATGGAATAACTAACCCAAAAGTATTCAAAACTATTACTCAAGCTAGGATAAAATAGGAATCAAGAACCCCACAATTGCTCAGAAATCTACACAATTAACATCTCAGTAAGATGGGACCTGCTAGCCCCTCAATAATCTCATTCCCAAGGATGATGCCTCAACAGGCTAAAACCATTCATCCAATCGATAACAAAAGTCCATACTAGTTCTATGAAATGACAGGAGTAATATAATCTACCTATAGTCCCAACAGCCGTCCATACAACCGAGGAATGCAATCAAGTGAAAACAAATCCTCCGGCCACCCATACAACTGGAGCATACACTAAACACCCAGCAAACAAGGGTGGAATCACCATGCCAAATACATGATAGTGATATGATGTGAAGGTAACTGGTATGTTCCCCCTCAGGTACCTTAAGGGCCCATATAGAGGCAGGACCCATGGAAGGACTCTACCCGTGTACCTCTCCTATGTCGTACACCTTTCATCCGGCACACGTAGCCCAAGGCCCCAGGTCCTGGATCGACAGGGTCCATAGAGGTCTACTCAATGACCACATACATCGCCCAACGATCTCAAATATTAGATCAAAACTCAAAACCTCATAGTATATGCCCGGGATCGAACCAAGTCTAAATATTGGAAAAAGTCTCAATAAACCTCAAAGAGTGCTCGAAGGATACTCGGGTCTAAATTAGTGGTAAAAGCCTCAATAACCCTCTCAAAGGGTGCCCGAAGGATAATCAGGTCTAAATCAGTAGTAAAAGTCTCAATAACCCTCTCAAAGGGTGCCCAGAGCATGTCCGAGTCTAAATTAGTAAGAAATCAAGTCTAGAGCTCTACCCACCTGAGCCTAGTATCAGTAGGAAATCAAGTCTAGTGCTCTGCCCAGCCGAGCCTAGTATCAGTAAGAAAACCCAGTGTAAATGTAATGACCCTTCCGGTTATTTCCACGTATACGTTTTCCTTGAACCGTTAGAGCTTGTTTGTAGCGGCCCAAAGTCACTTAAGGCTTGTTAGGACCAGTATTTCGGTGCCAGGTCCATTTGTTTGGTCGCATTATAAGTTTTGAAGTCAAGCAAGTCGGCAAAAGTTATCGTAAGTTCTTTAATAAATTTTCTGAACTTTGGGTAAAATATCTCGGGGATTTTCTCTCAATATATAAAGAGTTAGAAGTGCCCCAAAATACCAAATCGAAGGTCTACAAGTCTTGTTTCCAACGCACAAAACCTCACGTCCGACTGATCTCGGAGTAAAAAGTTATGGTTGTTTTACCGCGGACTGTCTGGCAGAAACCGGGTTGCGAACCGGGTCGCGAACCGGGTCGGGTTAAACTCGATTTAAGCCTCAACTTCACGTTTTAAAATGCCATTTCAGTTCTCAAAACAGTGAGAAAACATAAGGGAGGGTTCCAAGAGAGTTCTTTAGTATCTAAATCTTGCGATGGTGAGTTGCAAACTTAAATTTAAGAATTTTATTAACATCGCGTGTATTTGAAAATATTTTATTTAAAAGTTGAATTTGGTAAAAATTATATTATTATTACCTTTTCAAAATATTTTAAAGGTTTATGAAAAATATTTTTGTTGCGATATAATTGTATATGTATTTATTTTATAAGGTTTTTATACATTATAATATTTTAACGGAGATAGTAAATTTAGTTATGCTGAAATTTATTATTATAATATAGTAGGTTTTATTTGAAATAATTTTCTATGAATTATGGTATATTTAAAAAGTTATATTTATTATACCACGAATTTATGCAATGCCCGAATATTTATATAACGAAGTAGGCGTTGAGGTGTTAAACAACCCCCACTTCCACGTGGAAGTGGAGGGGAGGGACACACAATGTGGTAGGCTGCCAAATGTCCCATTCACTTTAAGTGATTTCAACAAACAATGTTAAATGTTGCCTACTCACTTAAATCATTGAATAAATTACATGCTAATTGCTGCCAACTTTCATAACACTTCTTTGGAATGTAATTTTGGTGCAAAAAATACCACACTACATCATTCACTTGTCACATTAAAAGTTGAATCCAATAAGCAAGATCTTGATAATTTATTGGATCACCGAAAAGAAAATCGATTATCTACGTCAAGTTATTCAAGCCTAATTTCGAGTTTGATTTCATTTCGGAGTTTCTCGAAGCAGTTCGAGCGTGGACATCGTCGTTCTAGCAGCTTGTCATCAGACGACAGGTAGGTTACGGTTTATTTTCCCTAGACTCCGCATATATAGGATAAAATTGTATTAATGGGCAACCTTGGGTTGGTTTATTAGGTTGGTACCACAGACCTCGACAACTTTATTCATGTCCGCCTACTTTTGTTCCTCCGTTGCTTGTAGTATTTGCCGATATATTTTATTTACCCTTGTGGTCCTGTGAGGCCTTGTTGACTCTGGAACATAGAAGGTGGGATTTTTGGGAATGTCCGCGAGTCCCGGGCATAGAATTATCCTTCTAGGCTGGTTATGCTTGCTGAGTAGCTGTGGGCCTGTGCAGGGTCGATAGGTTGATTGTGAGCTGCGGGGCAGCTATTGTGTGTGATCATACCATTTCCATGCAGATAAAGAGGTTTTATCCATGTTTTACTGTGGTTTTGGCTTCGGGCCTACTGACACTATTTTCTAAACCTTGCATGGCCCCGGGGGCCCGTTTTTGATGGAAATAATTTGGAAATGGTTTGATTTAACTTGTGAATATTCCTGGATAAAAGGAAGTAAAATTATGTTTTAAAACACCAGTTTTACTACTAACGCTAGACTCGGCAGGGCCGGGGTGCTAGTTGAGTTTTCTTGCTACTTGAGATGATTTTTAGCCTCGGTCGAACCGAGCACCTGAGATGACTTTCTACTGTTTAGACCCGGTTATGCCCGGGCACCCTTGGAGGGGTTTTTTTTGAGATATTTTCCTACTACTTTAGTCCTGGACAAGGTCTGGGCATGCATATTCGAGACTGGGTCTCTATCTTGACACCGGACTTTCTTCCGGATGACATGTTTTGATACTGAGTTTTAGTATGGGGTCTGGAACCTCCATGGACCTTGCCATCCGGGCCATGGGCTACGGGTTGCGTGTGCCGGAGGAAGGGTATACGGTGGAGTAGAGGTATACGGGCAGTGTCCTTCCATAGAACCTACATGCTGGGCCGGATCGACACCGGAGGAGGTACATACAGAGATACCATTTCACTTGAGACCTTCATGGATCATATCATTCATTGTTTGAGGCTCCACCCTTTTTTGTTGTTTGTTGATTGTACGCTCTTGTAGTATGGGATGCCAGAGGGTTTGTTTTCACTTGTTTGTGTTCCTCGGTTGTATGGGCGGTCGGGGGGACTGTAGGTAGACTTTTGCTATTTACTTAAAGAATTGTTCCCTGTTACGGTTAAGTATGAAATTGGTTACTGCTAGACTGTTAGTTTCTGGATTTGAGATTGATATGATTAGTTGAGTTTGATTCATATCTCTGAGCATGCCTATCGTTACTCTTTCTCTCTTCTTCTTACACTTGAGGTTACCGGTATACCGTCCATTTCGTAAACTTATTTTGTATACACTGTTGTTGCAAGGACCCCAGGTGCGTTGTTTCTTACTTTCACCTGTGCCTTTGGTGTGTATATTCTGCTTACTAGCCTCATATGTGGTTCTGTTGATTTCCCTCTGGGCTAGTTCCTGTGTACCTTTCGTTGATTTCTGTGACTACTTGCTTCTATTCTGTCTATTACTGCGCTTTTATCTTATATGTGCCCAGTCGGCCTATGATACCTACTGGGTACCTTATGCTTCGCATTTGGTGCTCACCCCTACCCCCTACATCTTTGGGTGCAGATCCTAGCGTGGGCCATCGCCGTTAGATCATTGTGATTCGTGCTTGGAGATCTGTTGGGGACTACTTTAGACTGAGGGTGAGCTCTTGGCGATCGGAGCTTAGCTTTAGTTTATCTTTTGCTTCATGTACTCTATTACCATTCAGAGACATCTGTATATATTGTTTTGGATCGTTTGCACTCCATGTATGTAGTTTTGGCTCTATACTATGATACCAGGTCTTGGGGTTTGGTTTAGTTTCCGTATATGTATATATTTACTAGCCTTATCTGTTCTTTCGTCTTGTTCTCTCATTTTGTTAGATAGGTAGCCCATTACTAACTGTTCTGGGCTACGGGGATTGGTTCACCTACCGGGGGTTGTAGGTGCCATCATGACCGAGAAATTGGGTCGTGACAACTTGGTATCAGAGCTTTAGGTTCACCGGTGTCATCGGTATAGGAGCCAATGTCTAGTAGAGTCCTGCGGATCGGGGCGGAGACGTTCGTACTCAATCTTTGGGAGGCTACAGTGACATTTTAGGAAATTTGACTCTTTCATTCCTTCTGTGTCGTGCGTGGAACCCTTGAAGTTTCTGTCATTTGTTCTACTTCATCCTTCCGCAGATGGTTCGTACGAGATCATCAGCATCACGCGGAGATGAGCCTCCCACTCCAGCGCCAGCTCCAGCTCCAGCTCTAGCGCCAGCTCCAGCACCAGCTCCAGTGCCCACTTCTGTGCCAGCTCTAGCCGCAGCTCAGTCTCCAGATATTCGGGGATTACTATTACAGCTTTTGGGTGTGATTGGAGAGTGGCCTTCTGAGGTAGCGCAAACATCCGCTCAGGGGGCAGCCCTGGGTGCACAGAGCTTAGGAGCGCAGCCGGCTACTATGGCTCCCTGTGCGGAGGTCATTCCAGTTCCATCTGTTGCACAGCCTCTTGCTCCTCGCCCAGTTATGACAGAGTCAGAGCAGAAGGCGTTGGGTAGGTTTTTGAGGTTAGCACCTCCGAGGTTTGCTGGTACTTCTGGAAATGATCCACATGACTTTATTACTACCTGTGAGGAGATGTTGCATCATTTGGGTTTGTTGGAGACTCATGGGATTGGTTATACTACCTATCAGTTGGAGGGCCCAGCGAAGTTATGGTGGAGGGCCCAGGTTGCTTGTAGACCACCGACGTCACCTCCTTTGACCTGGTCTGAGTTTTACGAGGCCTTTATGGCCAAGTTCTTACCTCAGAGTGATCGTGAGTGTCGCAGGGAGCAGTTTACTCACCTTGTGCAGGCGTCTACGACTATCTCGGAGTATGAGACCCATTTTCATCAGCTAGCACCGTTCGGAGCTATGATCATTCCTACCGAGGCAGATAGGATTCGCAGATTTGTATGGGGTTTGAGGCCAGAGATCAGGCAGCCCGCTGAGAAATTGGTCGCCAGTGGTCGGTCATTTCAGGCTATCGTAGACTATGCCCGCACTGTGGAGGACTTACAGCGACACGATCAGGGGTCCAGAGATAAGAGGACTCGGCATCAGGGTGTCTACAGTGGTTCCGGATATGGCGGTAGAGGTCCTGGCCAGTGGAGCCAGAGTTATCAGCCACAGCAGTATCAGGGTCAGTCCAGCCGACCGGTTCAGGCTTCCCTTCAGACTTTCGGTAGTACCCAGTTCGAGCAGGGTCAGAGCAGCCATCAGGGCTATGGCGGCCAGTCTTCGAGGGGTACAATTTCTGGGGCATCAGGTCGTGGTGGTCATACGGGATCTGCTGGTTCATCTCGACTGAGTAGACCGTCAGGGGCTTGTTTTACTTGTGGTGCGATGGGTCATTTTGCTAGAGATTGCCCTCAGCAGTGTACAGTTCAGTTGGCCGAGCCTTTACGAGCAGTTCAGCCTCCGGCTAAAGGGGGTGGTCGTCAGGGTAGAGGTGGTGCTCCACGCGGCAGAGCAGGTGGTAGGGATGGCGGTCGGACAGGTGGAGGTCGTCGTCAGTTTTACGCGGTCCCTAGGAGACCAGAGGCAGAGGCCTCAGATGTTGTGATTACAGGTACGATTTCTGTGTGCCATCAGTCTGCTATGGCTTTATTTGATCCTGGATCCACTTGTTCATATATATCTGCCTACTTTGTGCCTTGTTTGGGGTTGGCTAGTGAGCCATTATCTGTTCCTGTTTCTATTTCGACCCCAGTAGGAGATTTTTTAGTAGTGGATCGGATTGTGAGATCTTGTATGTTATATATTGGTGATTTAGAGACTTGGGGTGATTTGATGATTCTTGATATGCTAGATTTTGATGTGATACTGGGCATGGACTGGTTATCCCCTCACCATGTGGTTTTGGATTGTTATGCCAAGACCATTACCATAGCTGTGCCCGATGTATCCTCGGTTGTGTGGCAGGGTTCTGTTAGCCATGCACCATCTGGGATCATCTCTTGTCTTCGAGCTAGGAAGTTGATTTCCTGTGGGTTTTAGCTTATCTAGCATATGTCCGAGATGTTAGTGCTGACCCTACTTCTCCTGAGTCTGTTCCTGTGGTTAGAGACTTCCTCGATGTGTTTCCTACCGACCTGCCAGGCCTTCCACCTGAGAGAGATATTGATTTTGCTATTGAGTTAAAGCCGGGCACTAGGCCCATTTCTATTTCTCCTTACCGTATGGCTCCTGCTGAGTTGAGGGAGCTTAAGGAGCAGCTCCAGGATCGGTTAGCTAAGGGGTTTATTAGACCTAGTGTGTCACCGTGGGGTGCTCCTTTTCTCTTCGTGAAGAAGAAGGATGGGTCGATGCACATGTGTATTGATTATCGGCAGCTAAATAGGGTGACAGTGAAGAATAGGTATCCGATGCCGAGGATTGATGATTTGTTTGACCAGCTTCAGGGTTCAGTCGTGTTTTCGAAGATTGATTTGAGGTCCGGCTACCATCAGTTGAGGATTAGGGCGGAGGACATCCCTAAGACAGCATTCAGGACACGTTATGGCCATTATGAGTTCCTGGTGATGTCTTTTGGGTTGACTAATGCCCCCGCAGCCTTTATAAACTTGATGCACAGGGTTCTTGGCCCGTATTTGGACTCATTTGTGATAGTTTTTATAGACGACATCTTGGTATACTCGCGTAGTAGAGATGAGCATGAGCAGCACTTGAGGGTTATACTCCAGACTTTGAGAGATCATCGGCTTTATGCCAAGTTCTCAAAGTGTGAGTTTTGGCTTGAGTCAGTTGCATTCCTAGGGCACGTGGTGTGTAAGGATGGGATTAGGGTTGATCCGGGAAAGATTTCAGCGGTTTGTGAGTGGCCTAGACCTACTACTATTACTGAGGTTCGCAGCTTTATTGGGTTAGCAGGTTACTACAGACGGTTCGTTGAGGGATTTTCTTCCATAGCAGCACCCTTGACTATGTTGACTAGGAAGGATATCCCATTTCAGTGGTTGGATCAGTGTGAGGATAGCTTCCAGAGGCTTAAGGCCTTATTGACTTCAGCTCCAGTTTTGACTCTGCCGGTTGAGGGTCAGAGCTTCTCCGTGTATTGTGATGCTTCTGGGGTTGGTCTTGGTTGTGTGTTGATGCAGCAGGGTTGAGGCAGCTGAAGGTTCACGAGCGTAACTACCCCACTCATGACTTAGAGTTGGCGGCGATAGTTTTTGCGCTCAAGATCTGGAGGCATTACCTATATGGAGTTCACTCTGAGATCTTCACCGATCACCATAGTCTTCAGTATATCACGAGTCAGCGGGAGTTGAACTCGAGACAGAGAAGATGGGTCGAGTTACTGAAGGACTGTGACTTCACTATTCTGTATCATCCGGGCAAGGCAAATGTGGTAGCGGATGCCTTGAGCCAGAAGGCAGTGAGTATGGGTAGCCTAGCTTCTCTTTCAGTTTCGGAGCGACCGTTGGCCTGGGACATCCAGTCCTTGGCTAACCGTTTGGTTAGTCTTGACTTATCGGATCCTAGCAGAGTTCTCGCCAGTGTTGAGGTTCGTTCTACTTTGATTGATTAGATTCAGAGTCGTCAGTTTGAGGATCAGCAGTTGTGTGGCCTTCGTGACCGGGTTGTTCAGGGTAA
Source organism: Jaltomata sinuosa (assembly GCA_003996215.1). Lineage (NCBI taxonomy): Eukaryota > Viridiplantae > Streptophyta > Magnoliopsida > Solanales > Solanaceae > Jaltomata > Jaltomata sinuosa. The sequence continues at coordinate 207,859 of QJPP01003708.1, forward strand.
GACTAGTCGGGCTACTCTAGAATCAGATGGGGTTCTAAGGTTTGATAGTCGCCTTTGTGTTACGAGGATTAGTGATTTGATTCAGTTGATACTTCATGAGGCACATTGTACTAGATACTCCATTCACCCTGGCACAGCAAAGATGTATAGGGACTTGAGACAGCTTTACTGGTGGAGTGGTATGAAGCGGGATATAGCGGAGTTTGTATCTCGGTGCTTGAACTTTCAGCAGGTTAAGTTCGAGCACATGAGACCTGGTGGTTTGATGCAGCGACTTCCCATTCCTGAGTGGAAGTGGGAAGGGATTACTATGGACTTTGTTGTTGGGTTGCCTTGTACTTCTCATGGGTTTGATTCCATATGGGTGATTGTTGATAGGCTGACTAAGTCAGCACATTTCTTGTCGGTTCATACTTCTTATGGTGCAGAGAGGTTAGCTCAGATCTACCTGTGTGAGATTGTTCGATTGCATGGGGTCCCAGCTTATATTATTTCAGACCGCGACACTCAGTTCACATCTCAGTTCTGGAGGGTTATTCAGCGAGATTTGGGTACAGAGGTTCATCTTAGTACCGCTTTCCACCCTCAGACAGATGGCCAGTCCGAGAGGACCATTCAGATTCTGGAGCACATGTTTCAGGCCTGTGTTCTTGACTTTGGAGGTTCTTGGGATCAGTTTGTTCCCTTGGCAGAGTTTGCTTATAATAACAGCTTCCATTCGAGTATCGGCATGGCACCTTTTGAGGCTTTGTATGGCAGGCGTTGAAGATCACCGGTAGGTTGGTTTGATGGTTTTAGTGTTGGGCCACAGAGCACAGATTTGCTTCGAGATTCCTTAGACTAAGTTCGAGTGATTCTAACAGACTTTGGGCAGCTCAAAGCAGGCAGAAGAGTTATGATCATCGTAGGCTTCGTGCCTTGGAGTTTAGTGTCGGTGACTTGGTGTTTCTCCGTGTATCGCCCATGAAGGGCATGATGAGATTTGGTAGGCGGGGCAAGCTTAGCCCCAGGTACATTGGGCCGTTTGAGATTCTTCAGAGGGTTGGTAGCGTTGCCTATCATCTAGCCTTGCCTCCGATGTTTTCAGCTATACATCTTGTATTTCATGTTTCGATGTTGCGTCGGTATGTCCCAGATGAGTCTCATGTGTTACAGTGGGATTCAGTTCAGTTGGGTGAGGGTTTAGCTTTTGTTGAGGAGCCGGCAACTATTTTGGCCAGAGATGTCAGGAGATTGAGGTCTCGAGAGATCCCGGTTGTTAAGGTTCAGTGGAGGCACCGTCCAGTCGAGGAGGCTACCTGGGAGACCGAGAGAAATATGCAGGCTCAGTATCCGCAACTATTTTAGCCTTCAGGTACCCCCTTGACCTTGACTTTCTAGGACGAAAGTCCTTTTTAGTAGTGGATGATGTAATGACCCTTCCGGTTATTTCCACGTATAAGTTTTCCTTGAACCGTTAGAACTTGTTTGTAGCGGCCCCAAGTCACTTAAGGCTTGTCAGGACCGGTATTTCGGTGCCGGATCCATTTGTTTGGTCGCATTATAAGTTTTGAAGTCAAGCAAGTCGGCAAAAGTTATCGTAAGTTCTTTAATAAATTTTCTGAACTTTGGGTAAAATGTCTCGGGGCTTTTCTCTCAATATATATAGATTTAGAAGTCCCCCAAAATACCAAATCGAAGGTCTACGAGTCTAGTTTCCAACACACAAAACCTCACGTACGACTGATCTCGGAGTAAAAAGTTATGACTGTTTTACCGTGGACTGTCTGGAAAAAATCGGATTGCGAACCGGGTCGCGAACCGGGTCGGGTTAAACTCGATTTAAGCCTCAACTTCACGTTTTAAAACGCCATTTCAGTTCCGAAACAGTGAGAAAACATAAGGGAGGGTTCCAAGAGAGTTCTTTAGTATCTAAATCGTGCGATGGTGAGTTGCAAACTTAAATTTAAGAATTTTATTAACATCGCGTGTATTTGAAAATATTTTATTTAAAAGTTGAATTTGGTAAAAATTATATTATTATTACCTTTTCAAAATATTTTAAAGGTTTATGAAAAATATTTTTGTTGCGATATAATTGTATACGTATTTATTTTATAAGATTTTTATACATTGTAATATTTTAACGGAGATAGTAAATTTAGTTATGCTGAAATTTATTATTATAATATAGTAGGTTTTATTCGAAATAATTTTCTATGAATTATGGTATATTTAAAAAGTTATATTTATTATACCACGAATTTATGCAATACCCGAATATTTATATAACGGAGTAGGCGTTGAGGTGTTAAACAACCCCCACTTCCACGTGGAAGTGGAGGGGAGGGACGCACAATGTGGTAGGCTGCCAAATGTCCCATTCACTTTAAGTGATTTCAACAAACAATGTTAAATGCTTCCTACTCACTTAAATCATTGAACAAATTACATGCTAATTGCTGCCAACTTTCATAACACTTCTTTGGAATGTAATTTTGGTGCAAAAATTACCACAGTACATCATTCACTTGTCACATTAAAAGTTGAATCCAATAAGCAAGATCTTGATAATTTATTGGATCACCGAAAAGAAAATCGATTATCTACGTCAAGTTATTCAAGCCTAATTTCAAGTTTGATTTCATTTCGGAGTTTCTCGGAGCGGTTCGAGCGTGGACATCGTCGTTCTAGAAGCTTGTCATCGGACGACAGGTAGGTTACAGTTTATTTTCCCTAGACTCCACATATATAGAATAAAATTGTATTAATGGGCATCCTTGGGTTGGTTTATTAGGTTTGTACCACATACCTTGACCGCTTTATTCATGTCCGCCTACTTTTGTTCCTCCGTTGCTTGTAGTATTTGCCGATATATTTTATTTACCCTTGTGGTCCTGTGAGGCCTTGTTGACTCTGGAACATAGAAGGTGGGATTTTGGGAATGTCCGCGAGTCCCGGGCATAGAATTATCCTTCTAGGCTGGTTATGCTTGCTGAGTAGTTGTGGGCCTGTGCAGGGTCGATAGGTTGATAGTGAGCTGCTGGGCAGCTATTGTGTGTGATCATACCATTTTCATGCATATAAAGAGGTTTTATCCATGTTTTACTATGGTTTTGGCTTCGGGCCTACTAACACTATTTTCTAAACCTTGCATGGCCCGGGGGGCCCGTTTTTTATGGAAATAATTTGGAATTGGCTTGATTTAACTTGTGAATATTCCTGGGTAAAAGAAAGTAAAATTATGTTTTAAAACACCAGTTTTACTACTAACGCTAGACTCGGCAGGGCCGGGGTGCTAGTTGAGTTTTCTTGCTATTTGAGATGATTTTTAGCCTCGGGCGGACCGAGCACGTGAGATGACTTTCTACTGTTTAGACCTGGTTATGCCCGGGCACCCTTGGAGGGTTTTTTTTTTTGAGATATTTTCCTACTACTTTAGTCCTGGACAGGGTCTGGGCATGCATATTCGAGACTGGGTCTCTATCTTGAACCCGGACTTGCTTCCGGACGACATGTTTGATACTGAGTTTTAGTATGGGGTCTGGGACCTCCATGGACCTTGCCATCCGGGCCAGGGGCTACGGGTTGCGTGTGCCGGAGGAGGGGTATACGGTGGAGTAGAGGTATACGGGCAGAGTCCTTCCATGGAACCTACCTGCTGGGCCGGATCGGCGCCGGAGGAGGTACATACAGAGATACCATGGCACTTGATATCTTCATGCATTATATCATTCATTTTTTGAGGCTCCACCCTT
>QJPP01003708.1:214036-321266 GCA_003996215.1 Jaltomata sinuosa
AAAAGGTTGGGGAAGAAGACTTACCAATTGTCGAGGAAACACGGATAATTAAAGAACAACAATTTCCCGAAGCTAAGAACTGATTTGGAGCAATTTAGAGAGTGATTTAGGTGCCTAAGCTTTGAGGAAGTTGAAGGAAATGGCTGGACGCAGCCATCCCTTCGCGAACGCATCCACCCCTCCGCGAACGCGATGAACAAAAATGGGGTGGTTGGAAATTACCCTTCGCGAATGCGGCCACCTCCCCTCCACCCCCCCCCCTCCCCCGCGAACGCGATGAACAAAAAGGCCCATGACAGCAACCATCGGAGGTCGATTTAATAAAAAGTGGGTCCCACACCCAATATCAACCTTAGGCCAACTATCTCCAAAATAGAACCCAAAGGCTGAAATCAAGTTCGAAAGCCTCGGGTCCTGAACTAATGGTCCCTCTAGCCTAAACTCAATATTCCAGAGCTAACATCGCTAACGAAATTTTCAACCGAGGCCGTCTTCTCCAAATGTTGACCAAAGTCAACCAAACAAGCCCAATTGTCCTGAACACACATAACGAGAGAGAATTCTAAGCTGAAAAGCTCCCGAATCCCAACCAAAGGTCCTACTAGACCAAAGTTCACACTCCAGAGCTAACGAAACTGACAGAATTTGATTCCGAGCACATTCACCAAGAATGTTGACTGAAGTCAACAATTTCAAAAGTCTAAAGCTCTAAAACAAGGAATGGCCAAAAATACCAAACAAATGGCTCAGGTACTAAACTACCAATCCCAACAAGCCATAAATGACTTGGGGCCTCTACAGGCAAGCTCTAACGGTACAAGAAAGGCTAAAATGCATAAATAACTGGAAGGGTCATTACATCATCCACTACTAAAAAAACTTTTGTCCCCAAAAGTTAGGAAAGAAGGAAAGACTAGAGATTAAAAGAACAACGGATAAAAAGCCCGCACTACTCTCTCGAACAACTCGAGTAGCCTCCACGACCGAACGGCACCCAATGGAACGAAACCCACAAAATCAACCAAGCCCAAAAACCCCTTACTAGCCAAGCTAGAATCTAAACTCAAACTTCATAACACCAAGGGTATGCCAACCCAAACTGAACCTCGAGAATCTCAACCGGAAAACACTGATGCAACACTCAAACCAGAGAAGCAAGGCGACCAACACACAAAACTCAAATCATCAAACCCACAAACAAACTTACCAGAAAGCCATCAACCCAAAAACTCTAACTCATGAACCCGCTGATTCGTAAAAACCCTATTATTCTGAACTGAACCCTTTTTCACCACGAATAGGAAGCTTCATACAAGTCGAACACTCAAACCACCCTCAAAGCATCAACTGACCCATCAGAGATCCATATTTCCTGCTTATATTTTATCACGAATGAAGTCACCCTTTTTACTCAACTCCTTCCAACCCAAGTCATAGTCTACTAGCAGTTGCCATCTAAGATAACAACCCGTAGCATATCTTCAAAAACTGGAGTTACTTGTCCTGACTGACCATCAACCAAAGAGTGAACACTTTTGCTAACATCAACTCGATAATTGTACCCAGCTGAACCAACCATTTGAACCCGACTAAATTTTCACACCATGGTTAGGAAAGGCATGAATGAACACCCTATGTTGACGGAGGAACTTCCAAACTGTTGAACGAACAAAACTTTGTTGCACTATGTCAAGTCTGAATCAACTGGAAGCGAATGAACCAGGGCAACCTACCCAACAGACCCAAACCAAAACCAAGATCTTGTAAGTAGTGTGGTAAATCTACCACGAAGTCCGTAGTCATTAGCTAAGCTCCCAACTCTAAGAAACACTGCTGCTACTCTGAATGCTCGGAAACCATTCGGATTTTAAATTTTCTTACAAATCGTGAATCGGGAAGGAGTCTACCATACTACAATTATCAAGTCAGGACACCCCGAAGGCAAATAAAAAGGTGCCTAGGGTTCAAAGTTGCCACCTAGTCATAGAAATCTTTGCATAGACCTTCGACTCATCCCTTTGGCTCAAATCAACCCATCTACTATATCAGCACACAAACCAACCATTTTGAAGCATACCTCATGCCAAACTTCTAGTCCACAATGGTCGAGTGGAATCAACTAAACAAGCTTTCAAACTCTCGACAAATGAATGGTGACCACAGTCTCTAAGGATCATTAGAACTCAAAATAGCCTCGCTAGCCTCAACCCCCACAACCTGATCATATAAAGCATACACCACTGCTAAATCTCAAACTTACGCCAATGAGCCTGTCTAAACCTTATAGAAGGAATCTCGTACTATCTAGAACATTATTGAAATCTGAAATGTCCCGTCTAACTCAAAGGTTAGCCAAGGACTAGGTGTCCAAGTCCAACTATCACTGCATAACTAACATGGGGAAGCTAAGTTGTCTGAACTCATTGCCTTCCAACCCAAGAAGTTGTAACCGAGAAGAACCAACCACGAACTATCTAGAGTAGTTTTCCAACCCATGATTTTGAAACTCAACCTCAATTACCGATCAATGCCCCTGTCGAAACTCATAAGTAGACTCATCCACCATTGAAGAACACTAATAGAGCTGGAGCCAACTAGGCCATGAATACATAATTTTCCCAATCCGTAGAGGCTACTGAAAATGCAAACCAATTGAAGGAAAAGCCATTGCAATCTGTAAATGGCCAAATCGAATCACCAACACACAATCCCAAAGCAAACCTTCACCATCACCTCAGTAAACTACCAAAACACATAAGCATGAATAAGGAGTCATCCCCCTCCTTTTCCAACTAAATGAACCCTTCCTTAGCGTATACCAAACCCTACAAACTCCTTCTCAAGTCAAATCTGGAGCCATTTCCTTAGCTCCCATACTTACATTGTCAACACTCACCAAGGCAGGAGAAAATGGGTCAGATGCCCGACTCACCCAAAATGCTATGAATACAACTCAACCACGAGGCTACAGCCAACACTCACTACTAAAAATAGCTCAAAAAGTGACGGATAAGAAAGCGACGAACAGCGTCGCTCCTGAAAAGCGATGAAAAAAGCGACGTTGTCTGTCGCTTTCCTAATTTTTTTTAATTTATAATTAGTTTTTTACAAAAGCGACGGACAATATCTCTTTATCCGTCGCTTTTTTTGGCGGATTTTTGTGCCAAAATTATTTACAAATAATTAATTTTTATTTTTATTATAAGCAACGGACAACGTCGCAATTATTAAAAAAAAAGTCGCTTTCTTTAAAATTTAATTTATATTAAAGAAATAGAAAAGCGATGGATAGCGTCGCTTTTATCCGTCGCTTTTAGGTCAATACGTGGTCAACTCATTTATAAAAGTGACGGATAAAAGCGACGATTTCCGTTGCTTTTCAAAAATAAAAGTGACCCAGATCGGGTCACTCCTTTATTTCTCTCTTCTCTCTTCTCTTCCTTCTTCTCTCCACACACCTCCACACCCCTCCACACCTCCACACACCTCTACACCTTCAAGCCCCCGTTGTCGTTGCTGCCGCCGCCGCCGCCTCCATGCCGCCTCCTTCCTCCTCCATAGTTAATTTTTGGGTTAGGGTTAATTTAAAATTCAAGGTTAGATTTTTTTACTTTTTTCAATTACATTGCATTTATTTTAGGTTAATGTTAGATTAATAACATTGTTAGTTGTTATGTAGAATAGAACTTGAATTAGTAGTATTTAAAATTTCAAGTTAGGGTTTATTTGATATTTTTTGTTATTATTAGCAAGTTTGTTAGTTTCGAATCTTTAAATTATTTTTTGTCATTTATTTTAAGTTAGTGTTAGATTATTAACATTGCTAGTTGTGAATCTTGAATAATGTTATGAACATTTTTTAATTCATATAATTGAATTTGTGAACTTGAGTTTGAGAAGTTTAAACTTGAATTTGATTTTAGAAATTGTGAGCATAGTAAATATCTTAGGCTCTTGATTATAAGTTTGAATTAAGTTCTTGAATTAGTTTTCAACTTTAGGTTGTTGAATTAGGTTCTTGAATTTGATAGTGAAGTTGAAAATTTTGAATTAGTTTATATTGTTGGGTTATAATCTTGAATTAGTTTTCAACTTAGGTTGTTGAATTAGGTTCTTGAATTTGATAGTGAAGTTAGAAATTTTGAATTAGTTTATATTGTTGGATTATAATCTTGAATTAGTTTTCAACTTTAGGTTATTGAATTAGGTTCTTGAATTTGATAGTGAAGTTTAAAATCTTGAATTAGTGTATATATATATTGTTGGATTATAATCTTAAATTAGTTTACAACTTTAGGTTGTTGAATTAGGTTCTTGAATCTGATAGTGAAGTTAGAAATTTTGAATTAGTTTATATTGTTGGGTTATAATCTTGAATTAGTTTTCACCTTAGGTTGTTGAATTAGGTTCTTGAGTTTGATAGTGAAGTTGAAAATTTTGAATTAGTTTATATATATATTGTTGGGTTATAATCTTAAATTAGTTTTCAACTTTAGGTTGTTGAATTAGGTTCTTGAATTTGATAGTGAAGTTGGAAATTTTGAATTAGTTTATATTGTTGGGTTTTAATCTTGAATTAGTTTTCAACTTTAGGTTATTGAATTAGGTTCTTGAATTTGATAGTAAAGTTGGAAATTTTGAATTAGTTTATATATATATATTGTTGGGTTATAATCTTGATTAGTTTTCAACTTTAGATTGTTGAATTAGGTTCTTGAATTTGATAGTGAAGTTGAAAATTTTGATCTAGTTTATATTGTTGGATTATAATTTTGAATTAGTTTTCAGCTTTAGGTTATTGAATTAGGTTCTTGAATTTGATAGTGAAGTTGAAAATTTTGAATTAGTTTATATATATATTGTTGGGTTATAATCTTGAATTAGTTTTTAACTTTAGGTTCTTGAATTTGATAGTGAAGTTAGAAATTTTGAATTAGTTTATATATATATTGTTGGGTTATAATCTTGAATTAGTTTTCACCTTAAGTTGTTCATTTAGGTTCTTGAGTTTGATAGTGAAGTTGGAAATTTTGAATTAGTTTATATATATATTGTTAGATTAGAATCTTGAATTAGTTTTCAACTTTAGGTTGTTGAATTAGGTTCTTGAATTTGATAGTGAAGTTGGAAATTTTGAATTAGTTTATATTATTGGGTTATAATCTTGAATTAGTTTTCAATTTAGGTTGTTGAATTAAGTTCATGAATTTGATAGTGAAGTTAAATTTTTTGAATTAGTTTATATTATTGGGTTAAAATCTTGAATTAGTTTTCAACTTTAGTTTATGTTATGAATATCAATGAATCTAATTTATAATTAAATTATTATATTTTTGTAGATAGATCATCGCTTATGGATGTATGATATGTATTATGAAAATGATGGTCCTAATAAACCTAATTTTTTTGAAGGAGTTAGAGGTTTTATCGAGCATCCAATGTCACTAGACAACTATCAAAGTCATGGTTTGGTTAGGTGTCCTTGTAGTAAATACCAGTGCCTGAAGTTTTTAAATCCAGATACAGTTATGGTTCATCTCTATCGTAGTGGATTTAAGAGTAGATATTTTGTGTGGGTTGATCATGGTGAGAAAGATGGGTTGAATGGTATATTTTATAATTCATTGCCTATGAATGAATATAATAGGGTTGAACATGATAGGTATAACACCCCGTACCTTTCAAAACCTATGTGACTAAGTAAATATCGACGAAGGTATTTGAGCTCGAGATTGTGAAGGGGTACTTTAGCCTAGAATTTGAAATGGTCAAATGTATATAAGTGTTAAGTTAAATTAGAAGGATGAGGGTTTTGAAAATGAGATAAAACAAGTGAGGTACTTGCTCGACTTATCTAAGCTCTTAGGTGACAAGTAGGTGCATCACCTACCTACGCTAATGAACTAAGTTCCGAGGGCCGATTACGGGCAGCAACACCATGGATTATTAGACCTAATGGTAGCCCAAATGAAGCTTAAAGTTGGCCCATCAAAGAACAACCAAATCTGGCCCAAACAACTACAAAAGGTAGCCACCAATATTGACCACATTTTGACCCAAGAGAAGCCCAAAATCAGCCACAAAACTTAACCCTTTTGAGGCCCAAGCAAAGGGTAATTTTGGCCCAAGTTTCTTGACCCATTTTTGCCCAAATATACTCAAAAAAGTCGGCCAAAAAGGTCCCTTTATACAGACCTTTTGTTGATCAATATTGATCACAAAAAGCTGGAAAAATTCTCTCTTATCTCCTTTCCTTTTTGGCAGCCCTTCTCTCCCTTTAGGGTTCTAAGAAGATCAAGATTAATTCAAGCTTAAGGTGAGTTAAACCACTTGTTATCTTGGTATTAATATACTACATATAGCTAGGATATCCTATGGTAAGAAAGACATGAACTATGGCAACCCCTTTCTTAAGATTTAACACATAGAAATTGTGTAACAATTAAGAGATTTTTTCTTCTCTTGTTGGTGTATGTGTAGGGGGTACTTAAGCTTTTCAAGGCATCAATAAAAAGAGGATAAAAACACCCCTTCAAGTGTGGTAAGTACTCTGCCCATAATCATATTTTTGGATTGAAGTTCGGATGGACAATTGTTGTTGAATTGTTGTTAAGAACTCACGGGACGGCGATCGGAAGCCGTGGGTTCAATGTGTTGCTATTGTATTTCGGCATGGTGAGTTGTGTAGGGGCTGTTTGATGTGTTTTTTATTATTGGAGGCAGTAGGTTGGTGTGTGTGTGATGTGTATTGGATAAGGGGAGAAAGGTGTGACGATACACCTTTAATTAATGCAAAATACGTAAATCTGCCCGGGAAATGTTTAGCTACTGTTTTGGGAGTGTTGCAGCAGGTTTAAGAGCTAATATTAGCTTCATTATACCCTGGTGTTGTAGATTAACTTAATAAAGGAAAGTCCAAGTTGTGGTAAGCGCAATCTTCGGAAAGAACGAGGTATGTTAAGGCTTCTTTATTCCTTATCGGCATGAATCTAGAACTAGAACTCTAAATCTCCGAAAGAAGGAATTTGAGTATTTTGTTGTAAGAGAGCTGATTTGGTAACTCAACAAGTCTTAAGGAACTAATTTATACATTATGGTGATTCAAGTCGCCTTCTTATAAAAATCTGATTCTTTTTGCACGAAACGTAAGTTATCTTTTTGTCAAGTTTCTTCTTTGTAGTGTGATCCCTAATCAAGCTTTAGAAAGTATACAAGGAAAGTTAGCAAGTCAAATCCCCATTTATATGTGTTTGGTATGTTGAGTCCAACACCTAGTAAGCCAAGGCTAAAGAATTTATCTAAATGAACCTTTATAAGTAACAAGAATAGCTTTGAAGGTCAATCTAGTAATACACTTATTATGTGTGGTTTGCGTGTTAGTGTGCACCTCGGTGCTACTGCCATATTGAGGCTATTATATACATAGTGTGCACCGAGGTGCTACTACCATATTGAGGCCATTATATACATAGTGTGCACCGAGGTGCTACTGCCATATTGAGGCCATTATATACATAGTGTGCGCCGAGGCGCTACTGCCGTATTGAGGCTATTAAATATAGGGTGCGCCGAGGCGCTATTGTGGTTCAATGTGGGTTATAAAGAGTGAGTTGCAGCGTGAGTTAATGCATGTGTTGTGTTCTAAAAAGAATAAAGGAGAAAGAGCTTAACGAGTCTTACCAATTACAGTTTACAAGTTTCATATTATATCTTGTTCGAATTTACTACTTGCGACTTGCTTTTATGTTTCTACCTTACCTGCCAGTACATTATTATCGTACTGATGTCCCCATTGCCTGGGGGCACTGCATACATGCCTGCAGGTCCAAACAGAAACCCAGATTGACCTCTTCATTAGGAGTTGCAGAGTTCAGCCATTTTGGTAAGCTCCATTCTTCCTGGAGCTGACAAGTCAGAGGTCTAGCTTATATTTTGACCAGGTTATGTATATGTACAGCTTATGGGTAGTCCAGGGCCCTGTCCTGGATATGAGATATTTTACTTACTCCTAGAGGCTTGTAGACGTGTATATGTACATCAGTGTTGGGTATGGCCTTGTCGGCCTTGTTATTAGCTATCTACTATGATAATAGCCTTGTCGGCCTTGAGTTGCTTAACTACTATCTAGCTTTTAGTGTTTCAAATTGTTATTCTTAGAGACCTTGTCGGTCTCAGACCCCCAACAGGTTCAACAGAGATACACTCTATTTTGGCACCCTCGGCCTTTTGGGGCTCCGGGTGTCGGTCATGCCTCCCATGGTTTGGGGTGTGACAAACTTGGTATCAGAGCAGGTCGAATCCCAGGGAGTCTACAATCCGTGTCTAGTAGAGTCTTGCTTATAGGTGTGTTGTGCACCATACCTATAATCATGAGGCTATGGGACATTTAGGAATTGTTATCCTTTTTTCATTTGCTAGATCGTGCAATAGGGCGAGGTCATAAGATGTTTGAAGTCTAATTCATGTTTTTCTATTCCTTGTTTACAGAAATGCCTGTGACCAGACAAATGAGTAGCTGACGGGTTGGCACGGATACGGGGGAAGTTACTAGTCATTTCCCGCCTATCCGATTGGATAGATTTGAGGCTCAATGTGAATCACCGACACCAGAGATCCCAGTTCATCAAGTACCTGATGAGACTAGAGGGGATCCAGTACCCCTGACCTCACCTGCTCCAGTGGCATCTGAGATAGCTAGAGATGAACCAGCACCTGTAGCTCCTCCACCTGAAGCAGAGGACCAGGACATCAGGAGTGTTGTTCGATTATTGACCCAGATGGTAGCCACACAACAACAACAAATTAGGGCATCAACGAGTGTTAGGTCAGGTGGCTCATAAAGTTCTAGGGCTCGAGAATTTATCAGCCTAAGTCCTCCTATATTTACAGGCTCTGACCCACGTGAGGATCCTCAAGAGTTTATTGATCAGACTTATCGAGTACTTTGAGTCATGCATGCAACAGTAGTGGAGGCAGTGGAGTTTGCATCTTTCAGGTTACGAGATGTGGCCATTTTATGGTTCGAGGCTTGGGATCGGTCTAGGGGATCAAATGCACCCCCAGCTGAATGAGAGAAATTTTCAGAGGCCTTCCTAGCTCACTATCTTCCATAGGAGGTTCGAGAGGCTAGACTTGATCAATTTCTAGCCCTTAGGCAGGGCAATATGAATGTTCGACAGTACAGCCTCAGGTTTAATTCATTAGCCAGGTACGCCCCCGATATTGTAAGTACGATGCGAGCTAGAGTTCATCGATATGTGTGTGGCCTTAAGGATGAATTGATTAAGAGATTAACAATAGCAGCCACACAAGAGGATATGAATATTTCTAAGATATAGGCTATTGCTCAGACTGCAGAGGATCTTGAAGTACAAATTGGAGATAACCAAAGCCGAGAAAGGGATCAGAATAAGAGGGCTAGATCTACTGGGTCCTATGTAGAGCCCCGAGGTAATGTTAGGCCACATTTTAATAGGCGATCACCCCACCCTACTAGTGGTGCCCCATATCAGTTGCAAAGGCAGAGGTATGATCGTTTTTCTCAGACTGGACCAGGCCACAGTTCTGGTGCATCCAGTTCCTATCGCCAGGGGCATTCAGGTCAGATGAGGCCACCTTTGCCACCTTGTGTTCAGTGCGGTAGGAAGCATCCTGGGATATGTCGCCTGGGTTCAGATACTTGTTATTCGTGTGGGCATCCTGGTCACTTTATGCGAGACTGTCCGAGTAGAGGTAGGAGTGAGATATCCCAGCCTACAGGGTCGATGGCAGCTTCTTCATCTACTATTCGTCCCCCTAGGACAGGACAACAGGCTACACCAGGTCATGGTGGAGGTAGAGGAGGAGGAGGAGCATCTAGTTTAGGCGGTGGTCAGAATCGCACTTATGATCTAGACGGTCGCCAGGACTTGGAATCGTCACCTGATGTTGTTACAGGTACATTGACTATTTTTACTCATGCTGTTTATGCACTTATAGATCCTCGCTCTACTCTTTCATATGTTACCCCGCTCGTTGCTGGTAAGTTGGGGGTAGGCCCTGAGTTATTGCCTAGACCATTTGTTGTATCTACGCCGGTTGGTGAATCTATTATAGCTAGACGAGTTTATCGAGATTGTGCAGTGTGGATTTATGACCATCTCACTTCAGCTGATCTAATCGAATTAGATATGACTGACTTCGATGTAATTATGGGCATGGACTGGTTAGCTTCATGTTATGCTAATATCGATGGTAGAAATAAGGTTGTCAAATTCCATTTTCCGAAAGAGACAATCCTGGAGTGGAAAGGTAATGCTGCCACGCCAAGGGGTAGGTTTATTTCCTACCTTAAAGCCCAGAAAATGATTTCTAAAGGCTATATTTATCATTTAGTCCGAGTACAAAGCACAGAGGATGGACTAGTGACTCTTCAATCGGTTCCCGTGGTGAGTCAATTTCTAGATGTATTCCCGGATGAGCTTCCAGGAATCCCTCCAGAAAGGGAAATTGAGTTTGCCATTGACCTACTCCCAGATACTCAGCCAATATCAATTCCCCCTTACAGGATGGCTCCTGCAGAATTAAGAGAGTTAAAGGAACAATTAAAGGATCTACTCGAAAAAGGTTTCATTAGGCCTAGTACATCGCCATGGGGCGCACCAGTTTTGTTTGTTCGTAAGAAGGATGGGTCCTTGAGAATGTGTATCGATTACCGACAACTGAACAAAGTTACAATCAAGAATAAGTATCCGCTTCCAAGGATTGATGACCTTTTTGATCAGTTGCAAGGCGCCAAATGTTTTTCAAAGATTGACTTACGGTCGGGGTATCACCAGTTACGTGTTAAAGGGGTAGATGTTCCAAAAACAGCCTTTAGGACAAGGTATGGCCACTTTGAATTTCTAGTAATGTCTTTTGGGCTTACTAATGCCCCAGCAGCTTTTATGGACCTAATGAATCGGGTCTTCAAGCCATTCCTAGATGTATTCGTGATCGTATTTATTGACGATATCCTGATTTACTCGCGGTCCAAAGCCGAACATGCTGATCATTTACGTGCAGTATTGCAAACACTTCAGAATCATAAATTATATGCGAAGTTCTCCAAATGTGAGTTTTGGTTGACTTCAGTGGCTTTTCTTGGCCATATAATTACAGACGAAGGTATTAAAGTTGACGGCCAAAAGATTGAAGCAGTAAAGAATTGGCCGAGGCCCTTGAATGCTACAGAGATCCGTAGTTTTTTGGGCTTAGCAGGTTATTACCGAAGGTTTGTGGAAGGATTTTCTTCTATATCTGCACCATTGAAAAAGTTGACTCATAAAGCTGCCAAGTTCCAGTGGTCTGATGCATGTGAGCAGAGTTTTCAGGAGTTGAAGGACATGCTTACTTCAGCACCTGTCTTAACTCTGCCAGAGGGCACAGAAGGTTATGTTGTTTATTGTGATGCTTCAAGGATTGGGTTGGGTTGCGTTTTAATGCAACATGGTAAAGTTATTGCCTATGCCTCGAGACAACTAAGAAAGCACGAACAAAATTACCCTACTCACGATCTTGAATTGGCAGCAGTTATATTTGCCTTGAAAATTTGGCGCCATTACTTGTTTGGAGTCCATGTAGACGTGTTTTCGGACCACAAAAGTCTACAGTATTTATTCAAACAGAAGGATTTAAACCTAAGGCAAAGAAGGTGGCTAGAGTTACTAAAGGATTATGACGTAGATATTTTGTACCATCCAGGGAAGGCCAATGTAGTGGCCGATGCACTTAGCCGCAAATCCATGGGAAGCTTGATCCACGTGGAAAATAGAAAGATTGATATGACAAGAGAACTACATCAGTTAGCTAATTTGCAGGTTCAACAGAGATACACTATATTTTGGCACCCTCGGCCTTTTGGGGCTCCGGGTGTCGGTCATGCCTCCCATGGTTTGGGGTGTGACAAACTTGGTATCATACCAAGTTTGTCACACCCCAAACCATGGGAGGCATGACCGACACCCGGAGCCCCAAAAGGCCGAGGGTGCCAAAATAGAGTCTATCTTTGTTGAACCTGTTGGGGGTCTGAGACCGACAAGGTCTCTAAGAATAACAATTTGAAACACTAAAAGCTCAATAGTAGTTAAGCAACTCAAGGCCGACAAGGCTATTATCATAGTAGATAGCTAACACCAAGGCCGACAAGGCCATACCCAACACTAGTGTACATATACATGTCTACAAGCCTCTAGGAGTAAGTAAAATATCTCATATCCAGGACAGGGACCTGGACTACCCATAAGTTGTACATATACATAACCTGGTCAAAATATAAGCTAGACCTCTGACTTGTCAGCTCCAGGAAGAATGGAGCATACCAAAATGGCTGAAATCTGCAACTCCTACTGAAGAGGTCAGTCTGGGTTTCTGTCTGGACCTGCAGGCATGTATGCAGTGCCCCCAGGCAATAGGGACGTCAGCACGACAATAATGTACTGGCATGTAAGGTAGAAACATAAAAGCAAGTCGCAAGTAGTAAATCCGAACAAGATATAATATGAAACTTGTAAACTGTAATTGGTAAGACTCGTTAAGCTCTTTCTCCTTTATTCTTTTTAGAACACAACACATGCATTAACTCACGCTACAACTCACTCTTTATAACCCACACTGAACCACAATAGCGCCTCGGCGCACCCTATATTTAATAGCCTCAATACGACAGTAGCGCCTCGACGCACACTATGTATATAATGGCCTCAATATGGCAGTAGCACCTCGGTGCACACTATGTATATAATGGCCTCAATATGGTAGTAGCACCTCGGTGCACACTATGTATATAATAGCCTCAATATGGCAGTAGCACCTCGGTGCACACTAACACGCAAACCACACATAATAAGTGTATTACTAGATTGACCTTCAAAGCTATTCTTGTTATTTATGAAGGTTCATTTAGATAAATTCTTTAGCCTTGGCTTACTAGGTGTTGGACTCAACATACCAAACACATATAAATGGGGATTTGACTTGCTAACTTTCCTTGTATACTTTCTAAAGCTTGATTAGGGATCACACTACAAAGAAGAAACTTGACAAAAGGATAACTTACGTTTCGTGCAAAAAGAATCAGATTTTTATAAGAAGGCGACTTGAATCACCATAATGTATAACTTAGTTCCTTAAGACTTTTTGAGTTACCAAATCAGCTCTCTTACAACAGAATACTCAAATTCCTTCTTTCGGAGATTTAGAGTTCTATTTCTAGATTCATGCCGATAAGGAATAAAGAAGCCTTAACATACCTCGTTCCTTTCGAAGATTGCGCTTACCACAACTTGGACTTTCCCTTATTAAGTTAATCACACTTGAAGGGGTGTTTTTATCCTCTTTTTATGCCTTGAAAAGCTTAAGTACCCCCTTAAGCTTGAATTAATCTTGATCTTCTTAGAACCCTAAAGGGAGAGAAGGGCTGCCAAAAAGGAAAGGAGATAAGAGAGAATTTTTCCAGCTTTTTGTGATCAACATTGATCAGCAAAAGGCCTATATAAATGGACCTTTTTGGCCGACTTTTTTTGAGTATATTTGGGCCAAAATGGGTCAAGAAACTTGGGCCAAAATTACCCTTTGCTTGGGCCTCAAAAGGGTTAAGTTTTGTGGCTGATTTTGGGCTTCTCTTGGGTCAAAATGTGATCAATATTGGTGGCTACCTTTTGTAGTTGTTTGGGCCATATTTGGTTGTGCTTTGATGGGACAACTTTAAGCTTCATTTGGGCTACCATTAGGTCTAATAATCCATGGTGTTGCTGCCCGTAATCGGCCCTCGGAACTTAGTTCGTTAGCGTAGGTAGGTGATGCACCTACTTGTCACCTAAGAGCTTAGATAAGTCGAGCAAGTACCTCACTTGTTTTATCTCATTTTCAAAACCCTCATCCTTATAATTTAACTTAACACTTATATACATTTGACCATTTCAAATTCTAGGCTAAAGTACCCCTTCAGAATCTCGAGCTCAAATACCTTCGTCGATATTTACTTAGTCACATAGGTTTTGAAAGGTACGGGGTGTTATATCCTTCCCCCCTTAGAATCATTCGTCCTCGAATGAGGGTAATGCATATAGAGCTCTAGTCCCTTAGGAATTTTTGAAATTTCGGCAGAGTTTCCTTTATAATTGGGACTATCCAAAAACCTGAAACTCAGCAAAAGTCCAGCATGATGCCTCACAGGGTGATACCACTATATACAATTAAATGTAATCAGTTTCACGTGTTTAAACCTGATCATATTTGCATAGTAGGAAGAGTATCAAGAACATAAGAATATGACTTACCTCTATACTATTTTCAAGTCATAAATAATTGGGGATGCTTTTTCCTCATTTCTTCCTCGGCTTCCCACGTCCTTAATATTATTATTTCTCCACAACACCTTTACTGAGGCTACTTCTTTGGTTCTGAGCTTTCTAACTTGACGATCTAGGATAGAAATTGGTACTTCCTTATAGGATAAGTCTTCAGAAAGTTGAACATCTTTAATAGGCATAATACGTGAAGGATCTCCTATGCACCTTCGTAGCATCGATACATGAAATACAGGATGGACTGTCTCCAATTCTGTGGGTAAATCTAGCTCATATGCCACTTTTCCTACCCTCCGAATGATCCTGTATGGTCCAATATATCTTGGACTAAGCTTTCCCTTTTTACCAAATCGCATAACGCCTTTCATGGGAGAAACCTTTAGGAAAACCCAATCACTAATATTAAATTCCAAATCTCGACGTCGCACATCTGCATATGATTTCTGCCTACTCTGGGCTGTTAGTAATCGTTCTCGGATTAGCTTCACCTTTTCCATTGCCTGATTTACTAGGTCTGGCCCTAATAATCCTGCTTCTCCAATTTCAAACCATCCAATCGGTGATCTACACTTTCGTCCATATAAAGCCTCATAAGGAGCCATTTGAATGCTTGCATGGAAGCTATTATTATAGGCAAACTCAATTAGTGGCAAATGGTCATCCCAACTCCCTTTAAAATCTAGTACACAAGCTCGTAGCATATCTTCGAGTGTTTGAATAGTGCGTTCAGCTTGTCCATCTGCCTGTGGATGAAAAGCTGTACTGAGACTTATTTGAGTACCTAAGCCTCTCTGGAAAGACCTCCAGAAATTTGCTGTAAACTGAGCACCCCTATCTGAAATGATGGAAATTGGGACACCATGAAGTCGAACTATTTCACTAATATACAACTTGGCATAATCTTCAGCAGTCTAAGTTGTCCTGACTGGCAAAAAGTGAGCTAATTTTGTAAGTCTATCTACAATCACCCATATGGAATCATACTTTCGATAAGTACGGGGTAAGCCTATAATAAATTCCATGTTGATCACCTCCCATTTCCAGGTAGGTATCACTATACTTTGAGTTAGACCTCCGGGTCTCTGGTGTTCAATTTTTACCTGTTGACAATTCGGGCATTGGGCTACAAACTCTGCAATATTTCTCTTCATATTATTTCACCAATAAATCTGTCGAAGATCATGATACATCTTCGTCGCTCCGGGATGTATTGAATAGAGGGAATAGTGAACTTCTGCCAAAATTTTCTCCCGAAGCTCCCCGACGTTAGGTACACATAGACGACCTTGATATCTCAGAACCCCATCCTCCTTAAGCTGTATTAGTGGTTGCTTCTATTGTGGAATTTCCTCTCTCAATCTTACTAATTCTGGATCATCATATTGTCTTTCCTTTACCTCTGTCATAAGTGAGGATTCCGCTGTGCTTTGAATAACAACTCCCCCCTTACCTTGGTCTAGTAGTCGAACCTGCAAATTAGCTAACTGATGTAGTTCTCTTGTCATATCAATCTTTCTATTTTCCACGTGGCTCAAGCTTCCCATGGATTTGCGGCTAAGTGCATCGGCCACTACATTGGCCTTCCCTGGATGGTACAAAATATCTACGTCATAATCCTTTAGTAACTCTAGCCACCTTCTTTGCCTTAGGTTTAAATCCTTCTGTTTGAATAAATATTATAGACTTTTGTGTTCCGTAAACACGTCTACATGGACTCCAAACAAGTAATGGCGCCAAATTTTCAAGGCAAATATAACTGCTGCCAATTCAAGATCATGAGTAGGGTAATTTTGTTCGTGCTTTCTTAGTTGTCTCGAGGCGTAGGCAATAACTTTACCATGTTGCATTAAAATGCAGCCCAACCCAATCCTTGAAGCATCACAATAAACAACATAACCTTCTGTGCCCTCTGGCAGAGTTAAGACAGGTGCTGAAGTAAGTCTGTCCTTCAACTCCTGAAAACTCTGCTCACATGCATCAGACCACTGGAACTTGGCAGCCTTATGAGTCAACTTTGTAAATGGTGCAGATATAGAAGAAAATCCTTCCACAAACCTTCTGTAATAACCTGTTAAGCCCAAAAAACTACGGATCTCTGTAGCATTCAAGGGCCTCGGCTAATTCTTTACTGCTTCAATCTTTTGGCCGTCAACTTTAATACCTTCGTCTGTAATTATATGGCCAAGAAAAGCCACTGAAGTCAACCAAAACTCACATTTGGAGAACTTCACATATAATTTATGATTCTGAAGTGTTTGCAATACTGCACGTAAATGATCAGCATGTTCGGCTTTGGACCGCGAGTAAATCAGGATATCGTCAATAAATACGATCACGAATACATCTAGGAATGGCTTGAATACCCGATTCATTAGGTCCATAAAAGCTGCTGGGGCATTAGTAAGCCCAAAAGACATTACTAAAAATTCAAAGTGGCCATACCTTGTCCTAAAGGCTGTTTTTGGAACATCTACCCCTTTAACACATAACTGGTGATACCCCGACCGTAAGTCAATCTTTGAAAAACATTTGGCGCCTAGCAACTGATTCTTTTTGCAAGAAACGTAAGTTATCCTTTTGTCAAGTTTCTTCTTTGTAGTGTGATCCCTAATCAAGCTTTAGAAAGTATACAAGGAAAGTTAGCAAGTCAAATCCCCATTTATATGTGTTTGGTATGTTGAATCCAACACCTAGTAAGCCAAGGCTAAAGAATTTATCTAAATGAACCTTCATAAATAACAAGAATAGCTTTGAAGGTCAATCTAGTAATACACTTATTATGTGTGGTTTGCGTGTTAGTGTGCACCGAGGTGCTACTGCCATATTGAGGCTATTATATACATAGTGTGCACCGAGGTGCTACTGCCATATTGAGGCCATTATACACATAGTGTGCACCGAGGTGCTACTGCCATATTGAGGCCATTATATACATAGTGTGCGCCGAGGCGCTACTGCCATATTGAGGCTATTAAATATAGGGTGCGCCGAGGCGCTATTGTGGTTCAGTGTGGGTTATAAAGAGTGAGTTGCAGCATGAGTTAATGCATGTGTTGTTTTCTAAAAAGAATAAAGGAGAAAGAGCTTAACGTGTCTTACCAATTACAGTTTACAAGTTTCATATTTTATCTAGTTCGGATTTACTACTTGCGACTTGCTTTTATGTTTCTACCTTACATGCCAGTACATTATTGTTGTACTGACGTCCCCATTGCCTGGGGGCACTGCATACATGCCTGCAGGTCCATACAAAAACCCAGATTGACCTCTGCAGTAGGAGCTGAACTCAAGGCCGACAAGGCTATTATCATAGTAGATAGCTAATAACAAGGCCGACAAGGCCATACCCAACACTGATGTACATATACACGTCTACAAGCCTCTAGGAGTAAGTAAAATATCTCATATCAAGGACAGGGCCCTGGACTACCCATAAGCTGTACATATACATAACCTGGTCAAAATATAAGCTAGACCTCTGACTTGTCAGCTCCAGGAAGAATGGAGCTTACCAAAATGGCTGAATCTGCAACTCCTACTGAAGAGGTCAATCTGGGTTTCTGTCTGGACCTGTAGGCATGTATGCAGTGCCCCCAGGCAATGGGGATGTCAGTACGACAATAATGTACTGGCATGTAAGGTAGAAACATAAAAGCAAGTCGCAAGTAGTAAATCCGAACAAGATATAATATGAAACTTGTAAACTGTAATTGGTAAGACTCGTTAAGCTCTTTCTCCTTTATTCTTTTTAGAACACAACACATGCATTAACTCACTCTGCAACTCACTCTTTATAACCCACACTTAACCACAATAGCGCCTCGACGCACCCTATATTTAATAGCCTCAATACGGTAGTAGCGCCTCGGCGCACACTATGTATATAATGGCCTCAATATGGCAGTAGGTTGGTGTGTCTGTGATGTGTATTGGATAGGGGAGAAAGGTGTGACGATACACTTTTAACTAATGCAAAATACGTAAATCTGCCCGGGAAATGTTTAGCTACTATTTTGGGAATGTTGCAGCAGGTTTAAGAGCTAATATTAGCTTCATTATACCCTTGTGTTGTAGATTAACTTAATAAGGGAAAGTCCAAGTTGTGGTAAGCGCAATCTTCGAAAGGAACGAGGTATGTTAAGGCTTCTTTATTCCTTATCGACATGAATCTAGAAATAGAACTCTAAATCTCCGAAAGAAGGAATTTGAGTATTCTGTTGTAAGAGAGCTGATTTGGTAACTCAACAAGTCTTAAGGAACTAATTTATTCATTATGGTGATTCAAGTCGCCTTCTTATAAAAATCTGATTCTTTTTGCACGAAACGTAAGTTATCCTTTTGTCAAGTTTCTTTTTTGTAGTGTGATCCCTAATCAAGCTTTAGAAAGTATACAAGGAAAGTTAGCAAGTCAAATCCCCATTTATATGTGTTTGGTATGTTGAGTCCAACATCTAGTAAGCCAAGGCTAAAGAATTTATCTAAATGAACCTTCATAAATAACAAGAATAGCTTTGAAGGTCAATCTAGTAATACACTTATTATGTGTGGTTTGCGTGTTAGTGTGCACCGAGGTGCTACTGTCATATTGAGGCTATTATATACATAGTGTTCACCGAGGTGCTACTACCATATTGAGGCCATTATATACATAGTGTGCACCGAGGTGCTACTGCCATATTGAGTCCATTATATACATAGTGTGCGCCGAGGCGCTACTGCCGTATTGAGGCTATTAAATATAGGGTGCGCCGAGGCGCTATTGTGGTTCAGTGTGGGTTATAAAGAGTGAGTTGCAGCGTGGGGTAATGCATGTGTTGTGTTCTAAAAAGAATAAAAGAGAAAGAGCTTAACGAGTCTTACCAATTACAGTTTACAAGTTTCATATTATATCTTGTTCGGATTTACTACTTGCGACTTGCTTTTATGTTTCTACCTTACATGCCAGTACATTATTGTCGTACTGTGATGTCCCCATTGCCTGGGGGAACTGCATACATGCCTCCAGGTCCAGACAGAAACCCAGATTGACCTCTTCAGTAGGAGTTGCAGAGTTCAGCCATTTTGGTAAGCTCCATTCTTCCTGGAGCTGACAAGTCAGAGGTCTAGCTTATATTTTGACCAGGTTATGTATATGTACAGCTTATGGGTAGTCCAGGGCCCTGTCCTGGATATGAGATATTTTACTTACTCCTAGAGGCTTGTAGACGTGTATATGTACATCAGTGTTGGGTATGGCCTTGTCGGCCTTGTTATTAGCTATCTACTATGATAATAGCCTTGTCGAACTTGAGTTGCTTAACTACTATTGAGCTTTTAGTGTTTCAAATTGTTATTCTTAGAGACCTTGTCAGTCTCAGACCCCCAACAGGTGCAACAGAGATACACTCTATTTTGGCACCCAAAACTGAGACCGACAAGGTCTCTAAGAATAACAATTTGAAACACTAAAAGCTCAATAGTAGTTAAGCAACTCAAGGCTGACAAGGCTATTATCATAATAGATAGCTAATAACAAGGCCGACATGGCCATACCCAACACTGATGTACATATACACGTCTACAAGCCTCTAGGAGTAAGTAAAATATCTCATATCCAGGACAGGGCCCTGGACTACCCATAAGCTGTACATATACATAACCTGGTCAAAATATAAGCTAGACCTCTGACTTGTCAGCTCCAGGAAGAATGGAGCTTACCAAAATGGCTGAACTCTGCAACTCCTACTGAAGAGGTCAATCTGGGTTTCTGTCTGGACCTGCAAGCATGTATGAAGTGCCCCCAGGCAATGGGGACGTCAGTACGACAATAATGTACTGGCATGTAAGGTAGAAACATAAAAGCAAGTCGCAAGTAGTAAATTCGAACAAGATATAATATGAAACTTGTAAACTGTAATTGGTAAGACTCGTTAAGCTCTTTCTCCTTTATTCTTTTTAGAACACAACACATGCATTAACTCACGCTGCAACTCACTCTTTATAACCCACACTGAACCACAATAGCGCCTCGGCGCACCCTATATTTAATAGCCTCAATACGGCAGTAGCGCCTCGGCGCACACTATGTATATAATGGCCTCAATATGGTAGTAGCACCTCGGTGCACACTATGTATATAATGGCCTTAATATGGCAGTAGCACCTCGGTTCACACTATGTATATAATAGCCTCAATATGGCAGTAGCACCTCGGTGCACACTAACACGCAAACCACACATAATAGAGCTTAAGGAGGATGGGGTTCTGAGATATCAAGGTCGTCTATGTGTACCTAACGTCAGGGAGCTTCGGGAGAAAATTTTGGCAGAAGTTCACTATTCCCGCTATTCAATACATCCCGGAGCGACGAAGATGTATCATGATCTTCGACAGATTTATTGGTGGAATAATATGAAGAGAAATATTGCAGAGTTTGTAGCCCAATGCCCTAATTGTCAACAGGTAAAAATTGAACACCAGAGACTCGGAGGTCTAACTCAAAGTATAGTGATACCTACCTGGAAATGGGAGGTGATCAACATGGACTTTATTATAGGCTTACCCCATACTTATCGAAAGTATGATTCCATATGGGTGATTGTAGATAGACTTACAAAATCAGCTCACTTTTTGCCAGTCAGGACAACTTATACTGCTGAAGATTATGTCAAGTTGTATATTAGTGAAATAATCCGACTTCATGGTGTCCCAATTTCCATCATTTCAGATAGGGGTGCTCAGTTTACAGCAAATTTCAGGAGGTCTTTCCAGAGAGGCTTAGGTACTCAAATAAGTCTCAGTACAGCTTTTCATCCACAGACAGATGGACAAGCTGAACGCAGTATTCAAACACTCGAAGATATGCTACGAGCTTGTGTACTAGATTTTAAAGGGAGTTGGGATGACCATTTGCCACTAATTGAGTTTGCCTATAATAATAGCTTCCATGCAAGCATTCAAATGGCTCCTTATGAGGCTTTATATGGACGAAAGTGTAGATCACCGATTGGATGGTTTGAAATTGGAGAAGCAGGATTATTAGGGCCAGACCTAGTAAATCAGGCAATGGAAAAGGTGAAGCTAATCCGAGAACGATTACTAACAGCCCAGAGTAGGCATAAATCATATGCAGATGTGCGACTTCGAGATTTGGAATTTAATATTAGTGATTGGGTTTTCCTAAAGGTTTCGCCCATGAAAGGTGTTTTGCGATTTGGTAAAAAGGGAAAGCTTAGTCCAAGATATATTGGACCATACAGGATCATTCGAAGGGTAGGAAAAGTGGCATATGATTTAGATTTACCCACAGAATTGGAGACAGTCCATCCTGTATTTCATGTATCGATGCTACGAAGGTGCATAGGAGATCCTTCACGTATTATGCCTATTAAAGATGTTCAACTTTCTGAAGACTTATCCTATAAGGAAGTACCAATTTCTATCCTAGATCGTCAAGTTAGAAAGCTTAGAACCAAAGAAGTAGCCTCAGTAAAGGTGTTGTGGAGAAATAATAATATTGAGGAAATGACGTGGGAAGCCGAGGAAGAAATGAGTAAAAAGCATCCCCAATTATTTATGACTTGAATATAGTACAGAGGTAAGTCATATTCTTATGTTCTTGATACTCTTCCTACTATGCAAATATGATCAGGTTTAAACACGTGAAACTGATTACATTTAATTGTATATAGTGGTATCACCCTGTGAGGCATCATGCTGGACTTTTGCTGAGTTTCAGGTTTTTGGATAGTCCCAATTATAAAGGAAACTCTGCCGAAATTTCAAAAATTCCTAAGGGACTAGATCTCTAGATGCATTACCCTCATTCGAGGACGAATGATTCTAAGGGGGGAAGGATATAACACCCCGTACCTTTCAAAACCTATGTGACTAAGTAAATATCGACGAAGGTATTTGAGCTCGAGATTGTGAAGGGGTACTTTAGCCTAGAATTTGAAATGGTCAAATGTATATAAGTGTTAAGTTAAATTATAAGGATGAGGGTTTTGAAAATGAGATAAAACAAGTGAGGTACTTGCTCGACTTATCTAAGCTCTTAGGTGACAAGTGGGTGCATCACCTACCTACGCTAACGAACTAAGTTCCGAGGGCCGATTACGGGCAGCAACACCATGGATTATAGACCTAATGGTAGCCCAAATGAAGCTTAAATTTGGCCCATCAAAGCACAACCAAATCTGGCCCAAACAACTACAAAAGGTAGCCATCAATATTGACCACATTTTGACCCAAGAGAAGCCCAAAATCAGCCACAAAACTTAACCCTTTTGAGGCCCAAGCAAAGGGTAATTTTGGCCCAAGTTTCTTGACCCATTTTGGCCCAAATATACTCAAAAAAAGTCGGCCAAAAAGGTCCCTTTATATAGGCCTTTTGCTGATCAATGTTGATCACAAAAAGCTGGAAAAATTCTCTCTTATCTCCTTTCCTTTTTGGCAGCCCTTCTCTCCCTTTAGGGTTCTAAGAAGATCAAGATTAATTCAAGCTTAAGGTGAGTTAAACCACTTGTTATCTTGGTATTAATCTACTACATATATCTAGGATATCCTATGGTAAGAAAGATATGAACTATGGAAGCCCCTTTCTTAAGATTTAACACATAGATATTGTGTAACAATTATGAGATTTCTTCTTCTCTTATTGGTGTATGTGTAGGGAGTACTTAAGCTTTTCAAGGCATAAAAAGAGGATAAAAACACCCCTTCAAGTGTGGTAAGTACTCTGCTCATAATCATATTTTTGGATTGAAGTTCGGATGGACAATTGTTGTTGAATTGTTGTTAAGAACTCACGGGACGGCGATCGGAAGCCGTGGGTTCAATGTGTTGCTATTGTATTTCGGCATGGTGAGTTGTGTAGGGGCTGTTTGATGTGTTTTGTATTATTGGAGGCGGTAGGTTGGTGTGTGTGTGATGTGTATTGGATAGGGGAGAAAGGTGTGACGATACCCCTTTAATTAATGCAAAATACGTAAATCTGCCCGGGAAATGTTTAGCTACTATTTTGGGAATGTTGCAGCAGGTTTAAGAGCTAATATTAGCTTCATTATACCCTTGTGTTATAGATTAACTTAATAATGGAAAGTCCAAGTTGTGGTAAGCGCAATCTTCTAAAGGAACGAGGTATGTTAAGGCTTCTTTATTCCTTATCGGCATGAATCTAGAAATAGAACTCTAAATCTCCGAAAGAAGGAATTTGAGTATTCTATTGTAAGAGAGCTGATTTGGTAACTCAACAAGTCTTAAGGAACTAATTTATACATTATGGTGATTCAAGTCGCCTTCTTATAAAAATCTGATTCTTTTTGCACGAAACGTAAGTTATCCTTTTGTCAAGTTTCTTCTTTGTAGTGTGATCCCTAATCAAGCTTTAGAAAGTATACAAGGAAAGTTAGCAAGTCAAATCCCCATTTATATGTGTTTGGTATGTTGAGTCCAACACCTAGTAAGCCAAGGCTAAAGAATTTATCTAAATGAACCTTCATAAATAACAAGAATAGCTTTGAAGGTCAATCTAGTAATACACTTATTATGTGTGGTTTGCGTGTTAGTGTGCACCGAGGTGCTACTGCCATATTGAGGCTATTATATACATAGTGTGCACCGAGGTGCTACTACCATATTGAGGCCATTATATACATAGTGTGCACCGAAGTGCTACTGCCATATTGAGGCCATTATATACATAGTGTGCGCCGAGGCGCTATTGTCGTATTGAGGCTATTAAATATAGGGTGCGCCGAGGTGCTATTGTGTTTCAGTGTGGGTTATAAAGAGTGAGTTGCAGCGTGAGTTAATGCATGTGTTGTGTTCTAAAAAGAATAAAGGAGAAAGATCTTAACGAGTCTTACCAATTACAGTTTACAAGTTTCATATTATATCTTGTTCGGATTTACTACTTGCGACTTGCTTTTATGTTTCTACCTTACATGCCAGTACATTATTGTCGTACTGACGTCCCCGTTGCCTGGGGGCAATGCATACATGCCTGCAGGTCCAGACAGAAACCCAGATTGACCTCTTCAGTAGGAGTTGCAGAGTTCAGCCATTTTGGTAAGCTCCATTCTTCCTGGAGCTGACAAGTCAGAGGTCTAGCTTATATTTTGACAAGGTTATGTATATGTATAGCTTATGGGTAGTCCAGGGCCCTGTCCTGGATATGAGATATTTTACTTACTCCTAGAGGCTTGTAGATGTGTATATGTACATCAGTGTTGGGTATGGCCTTGTCGGCCTTGTTATTAGCTATCTACTATGATAATAGCCTTGTCGGCCTTGAGTTGCTTAACTACTATTGAGCTTTTAGTGTTTCAAATTGTTATTCATAGAGACCTTGTCGGTCTCAGACCCCCAACAGGTTCAACAGAGATACACTCTATTTTGGCACCCTCGGCCTTTTGGGGCTCCGGGTGTCGGTCATGCCTCTCATGGTTTGGGGTGTGACAAACGGTCTCAAGATGATAGGGTTGAACACGATAGGATGCATGAAATGGTTAATGATTCTTTTGGGGTTCAAGATGGGATAGAACCCGAACAGTATTTAGAAGAATCTCCTAATGAAGAAGAAAAACGCTTCTATAAACAATTACAAGAGGGTAATCGTCCATTGTGTGAAGGGAATCCGCATTCTACTTTTTCAATTGTTGTTAGGCTATTGAGTATCAAATTAGATTGGAGTGCTACTCAAACTCTTATAGACTCTGTAGTTGATCTTGTGGGGGAAGTATCTAATAATCTAGAGTTGAATATACCTAAGAATTTTTATGAAGCAAAGAAATTGGTTTTCAAGTTAGGATTGTCATATGATAGAATTAGTTGTTGTGTAAATGGTTGCATGTTGTTCTATAAGTATGATGATCATCTTGACAATTGTAAGTTTTGTGGACATGCTCGGTATAAGCAGACTCCCGGTGGAAAGATGGTTCCAATTAAGGCGATGCACTATCTACATCTTATACCTAAGTTAAAGAGGTTGTATGCTTCAATGAGTTTTTCCCCACATATGAGATGGCACCGTGAAAATAGAAGGCCACCGGGTGTCTTGTGTCATCCATCAGATGGAGAATCTTGGAAGCATTTTGATAGAACATATCCTGATTTTGATAGAGAACCAAGAAATATTAGATTGGGATTCTGTGTAGATGGTTTCACACCATTCTCTAATAATGTTGCACTTTATTCTTGATGGCCTGTATTTCTTACTCCATATAATCTCCCACCTGAAATATGTATGACAAGTCCCTACATATTTCTAAGTTGTATTATCTCGGGTCCCCGTAATCCAAAAAGTTTGATTGATGGCTATCTGCAGCCATTGATAGATGAGATAAAACAATTATGATTTGACGGTGTAGTGACATATGATATATCAAGTAAGTAAAATTTTACTATGCATGCTACTTTAATGTGGACTATTAATGATTTTCCTGCATATGGGATGTTGTCGGGTTGGATGACTGCTAGAAAGTTAGCTTGCCCGCGTTGCATGGAAAATTCTAAAGCATTCACTTTAAAGAATGGCCGAAAAAATTATTGATTTGATTTTCACCGACAGTTCTTGCCAATGGACCACGAGTTTAGAAATATAAAAAATGTATTCAGAAAGAATAAAGTTGAAAATGATCGTCCACCTCCATTACTTTCAAGACATCAGATTTGGGAGAGAGTTAGTCAGTTGCCTAACATTATAGATTTAGAAGAGAGTTCTAGACTTCCTGGATATGGTGTTGAACATAATTGGACCAAACAAAGCATAATTTGGGAATTACCATATTGAAAGGATAATCTTCTATGACATAATCTTGATATGATGCACATTGAAAAAAATTATTTTGATAATTTGTTCAACACAGTAAGAATGTTAAGGGCAAGAAAAAAGACAATCCAAAAGCTAGAATGGACTTAAAGGAATATTGTAGGAGAAAGGAGTTGTAGTTGCAGGAAATGAGAAATGGTAAAGTAGTTAAGCCCAAGGCAAGTTTTTCATTCACATTGGATGATAAATGAGAAATGTGTGAGTGGGTGAAGAATTTGAGAATGTCCGAGGGCTATGCTTCGAATTTGGTAAAGACGACAGATATGGATAAAGGAAAATTGATTGGTATGAAAAGCCATGATTGTCATGTTTTCATGGAAACTCTGATTTCTATCGCATTTAGCCACCTACCCGACAAGATATGGAAACCAATCACAGAAAGAAGTCTGTTCTTTAAAGATTTGTGTTCTAACACTTTGTTGGAGAGTAGCTTGGAAAGGATGCAATAAAATATTCCTGTTATCACCGCTAAGTTGGAAAAAATCTTTCCATGTGGATTTTTTGATGTGATGGAGCATCTTCCAGTTCACCATATAGAAGAGGCATGCCTTGATGGCCCAGTTCAAACAAGGTGGATGTATCCATTCTAGAGGTAATGACCCTTTATTATTTTTATTATTCTTTCTTAAACGTATTATATTAATTAGCTAACATGCAATTATATAGGACAATTGGCAAGTGTGAACAAACTATTAAGCAAAGGGGAAAGATCGAAGGATCAATTTGTGAAGCTTATCTTGCAAGAGAAACTGCTCATTTTTGTTCTTACTACTAAGGGAATGAAGTGTTATGTAAGAGAAATAGAGTCAATCGCAATGATGACGGTGATGGTGATCCTATGTTTGAACCGATTTCAATTTTTAATCAACATGGGAGAGGATCTAAAAAATGTCAAAGGTAAGGTTTCACTAGTGTTGAAAAGCAATCTGCTGTGACACATATTTTGCTCAATTGTCCCAAGATTCAATCATATCTTAAGTAAGTCTTGTTGAATTATGTTATTGAATTGCATAAATTTAAATACTAAGTGTTAATTAAACTAACAAAATATCTCAATATACACTTAAAAGTAAATTCGTAAGCATATGGGGTAATGATGCCATATATACAAGCTTTTCTGATTGGCTGAAAAAATATGTAAGTGTGTAAAAGTTCATTTACTCATTTACGCTTAATATTGATCAACATGTATAATATACTCATTTACTAAAATTTAATTTGTAGGTTTTTTATGAATATAATACTGTCGAACATCCACAATTGGTGAGAGATGTTGCACTTGGGCCTAAAAGTCAAATTCAGACGATGACTAAGTATTGTGTGAATGACTTCAAGTTTCAAACTGAAGAATTTTCTAAGTATAAGAAAACTAATAATAGTGGAGTGTGCATTCAAGGTGATATCGACGGTAATGGCCAAACTGTTGAATATTATGGTGTCATATAAGAGATTATTGAAGTTAGATATCCTGGTTGGCCAAAAAAAAGATAGTGCTATTTTGGTGCAAGTGGTTTGATCCTTCACATAGAGGTACTAGGGTGAATCAACAACATAATATAATTTAATTAAAGCACACGAGACAATATGGTCACTATGATACTTTTATCATTGCAGAAAATGTTAAGCAGGTGTATTACGCTCCATATCTGTTGTGCAGAGATAAGATTGATTGGTGGATGGTCATAAAAACTAAGCTTGTGGGTAAGATTGAGATTGAGAATGTGTTAGATACGGCATACCATAATGATGTCGCAGTTGTTCATCAAGTAGTGGATATTGAGTTGGAAAACAATCTAGAACATCCTCAACACATATTAGAAGAAGTTTCTGATGATGAGTTGATTGCCATATCAAATCTTGAGGGACAAATAACTGAGGAGGAAGAATGAGACGATGAAAATCAAATAACTGATGAGGAAGAATGGGAGACTGATAAAAATGAATCAAGTGAGGATGAATATTGGGAGAATATAGACTAGTATGTAAATTTGTTTATACTTATGATTATCATTTTAATTTCTTTAAATACTTATGATTATGGTTTTCTTTAATACTTATGATTTTCTTTATATATTTTAATGTAAATTTGCATACAGATGTCATCAGGTGATGCCAGATCACACAACTTATGCCTTGGCAGATTCTGAGAGACAACGGAAGGAGAAAGATAAAGATATGCATGACCATCGAGCCTCTTAGATTGACTTTTTTTTAGTTTGCATTAGCTTTTTGACACTTTATTTATAATTTTGTACTTCTTTTATGTTTTGAAACACTTTGTAGTTCCTTTGGGTGGATCTTTTATGTATTTAATGAATATTTAACTTCATATTTAGTTTCTTGTTGATGTTGTAGTTGCTTTATGAATGTTGTGGTAGCAATTAGTGCTGATTTGGGTTGTATTTGAATTAGTCCATCGCTCTTCTAGAATTCTTTTAAAAAATTCCCAAAAAAGCAACGATGTCCGTCTCTTTTCTGAAATTTTAAAAAAAAATACCCAGGAAAAGCGACGGACAGCATCACTTTTCTAGAAAAAGGAAAAACAACATCACTTTTTTGTTTGCGTCATTGTCCGTCGCCTTTAAAGTGACATTGTTCGTCACTTTTGGAAAAGCGACATGTCATTTTCCCACGGGAGTGACGCCGTGGCTTTTCCATTGCTTTTAGCCAAAAAAGCGACGGCCAGCGTCCTTTTTAGCCATCCTTTTTTAGCCTTTTTTTAATAGTAACATAGTCGAAAATGCTAAAGCCAAACTAAATCACAATACTGATATAAAAGCTCAACTAGAGGGCTATGATCGACATCTATTCCAACTAAAACCGGGGAAACTGTGATGACCCTTCCGGTCATCTTCACATTTTTGCATTTATACTGGTAGAGCCTTCCTGTAGTGTCCCTAAGTCATTTATGGCTTGCTGGGATCGGTAGTTCAGTGCCCTGGTCGTTCATTTGGTTGTTTTAGCCGTTCGCTTATTTTAGAGCTTTAAACTTAGAATATCATTGACTTTAGTCAACATTCTTAGCTAACGTGCTCGGAATTTAATTTTGACTATTTCGTTACCTCTGGAGTGATGAGTTTGGTCGAGTTGGACCTTTAGTTGAAGCTTCAGAACTTCCGGTGTGGGTTGTGTGGTTTTCTCAATTTTTAGGCCATTTGGAGTTGAAAGTGTAACTTCGGGTGACTTTCGATGATCAGAGTGTCGGATTCTAAATCCAACGATTTCATCAGCTCCAGAATGTTGAGTTTGGGCTAGGAAGATGGTTGATTCGGGTGCCGGGTGAGTCGGACTCATTTCGAGCCTTTGATTTCCTTTTCGTTAGTGTTGACTTGGGTCAACATTTCTCTAAAACGACCTCGTATGGAAGTTTCGTTGAGTCCGAAATATCATTTTCACTCTATTAGCACTATTGGTTTTTGAATATCGATTTCCAATTGTTCCCGGAATGCCCGTCGAGTTTTCTAAAAACTACAGAAAATCAGCTGCAGACAGCAGCTATTTATTGTTTTCATTCGTTTTTTCCAGCCCTTCTCCTCACTTTTCTCACTCTAAAACACAAAATTCTCTTCACCATTTTGCTCCAATTCAGTTCTAAACCTTGGGGAATTATTTGTTCGTCGATTATCCGTAGTTCTTCGCCTCTGGGTAAGTCATCTTCTCCAACTTGCCTTCTTCGGTTTTTCTCTTAGTTCCTCCGTTGATGCTCATCCAAAGCTTGGATTTTGTGATAGATTCTGCCCCCTAAGATTGTGCATGTTCGTGGGTGTGAAGTTTTATCCGTCTTGGGCTGATTTTCCGTAGTTTTGGTAAGTAATTCTTGCCCAATTTATGTTTTTATTTTTGAAATTTCCATTCTTTAATCAACAACTTGGGCAGGCTGTTTTGGTGCCCTTCCCTTGTCCAATTGTTCTCAAATTTGGAGCATGCCTTCTTGGCATCGTTGGGGTCATCGTGGTTCTTTTCATTTTTGGTTTCAAGTTGCAGGCCCCACGGGCCTATTTTTGACCCGGATATCAACCCGGCTACAATTGTAGCAATATGGATATCGTTAGACTCGTCTTAACATTTTATTCATGAATTTGATAGTTTGGTTCTCGTTCGGAGCTTCTCGGAGCAGCTCGACCTCGGATATCGTCGTTCCCTCAGCTTGGCGTCTGACGATAAGTAAGTTACGGCTTAACTCCCTAGACTTTGCATATATCGGGTAAAATTGTACTAGTTGGCATCCTTGGGTTGGGTTATTAGGTTGGTACCACAAACCTTGACCGCTTTTCCATGATTCGTCCTATTTATTTCCTCTATTGTGTGTAGTATTCCTATTAGTTGATATATTTATTACCCTTGTGACCCCGTGAGGTCTTTTGACTCTGAAACATGGAAGGTGGGATTATTGGGAATGTCCGCGAGTCCTGGACATAGAAATATCCTTCTAGGCTGGTTATGTTTGCTTAGTAACTTCGGAGCCTGTGCAGGGCCGTTAGGTTGATTGTGAGCTGTCGGGCATCTATTTGGGTTGATCATATCATTTCCATACATATAAAGAGGTTTTTCCACATTTTATTATGGTTTTTGGCTTCGGGCCTATGGAAACTGATTTTCTAAACCTTGCATGGCCTCGGGGGGCCATTTTCGATAAAATTAGATTTTGAATGATTTGACTTGATACATGGATCTTTTTGGGGTAAAAGAAGGTTAAAGATATGGTTTTATCATGATTTACTACTATTGCTAGACACGACCGGGTCGGAGTGCTAGCTAAGTTTCCTTACTGATTTGAAATGATATCAGGCTCGGCCGGGTCGAGCATCTGAGATGTTTTTACTATTGTTTTAGACTCGGTTGTGCCCGGGCACCCTTGGAAGGGTTTTTGAGACATCTTTTTCACTATTTTAGTCCTAAACGGGGTCTAGGCATGCATATTTGAGACTTAGCCACTGGCTTGAACCCGGACTCGATTCTGGAGGACATATTATGATTCTGAATTTTAGTATGGGGTCCGGAACCTCCATGGACCTTGCCGCTCCGGGCCTGAGTTTTTGGGTTGCGTGTGCTGAGGGGAAGGGTATATTGTGGAGTAGAGGTATACGGTCTGTGTCCTTCCATGAAACCTGCCTACTAGGCCTGGTCGGCACCGGAGGAGGTACATACAGAGGTTCTATTTCACCCTGAGGTTTTCATGCATCATATCATCTATTGTTTGAGATACCACCCTTCTTTGCTTTTTGTTGATTGTACGCTCTGGTAGTATGGGATGCCGGAGGGTTTGTTTTCACTTGATTACATTCCTCGGTTGTATGGGCGGCCGAGGGACTGTAGGTAGACTCTTGTTACTTTATTCTGATATTGTTCCCTGTTACGGTTGAGTATGAGCATGATTACTGTGAGGTGGTGAGTTCCTGGATTGAGTTTTGTATGACTTGATTGGGTATTAATTCCTGTATGTCGAGCATGTTACCTTTATTCTTCTCTCCATTTTTCCTTATATTTGAGGCTACCGGTATACTGCCCATTTCTAGAACTTATTCTTAGATATACTATTTTTGAAAGGATCCCAGGTGCGTTGTCCTTACTTTCACCTATGCCTGTTATGTGTATATATTCTATATGCTAGCCTTATATATTGTTTCTGCTGTCTTCCCCCTGGGCTAGCTCCTATGTGCTTATTGTTGAATTTTGTGACTGTTTGTTTCTACTCTGCCTGCTATTGCTCTTTTACTTTATATGTTCCCAGTTGGCCTATGATACCTACTGGGTACCTTATGCTTTGCTTTAGTGCTCACCCTATCCTCTACATCTTTTGGTGCAGATCCTAGTGTGGGCCATAGCTGTTAGTACATCAGAGACTCGTGCGTGGTGCATTTTTTGGATCATCAAGGCTGAGGGTGAGCTCTTGGCATTCAGAGCTTGAATTCATTTATCCTTGGTGTATTTAGTACTCTTATAGTTTCAGAGACATTGTGTATATATGACTTTTGGACCTTTTTACTCCTCATGTAGTTTGGCTCTTATATGCTTTGATACCAGGTTTTGGGTTGGTTTTAGATTCCACTTTGTTTATATCTCTCTTATATCTATTTTCTTCTCCTTATGCCCTTTCTTCCGCTTATTTACTGAATCTTCCACTTAAACTGTTAGAAGGTAGCCCATTACTAACCGTTCCGGGCTACGAGGATTAGTTCTCCTACTAAGGGGTTGTAGGTGCCATCATGACTGAGAAATTGGGTCGTGACAGCTTGGTATCAGAGCTCTAGGTTCACCAGTGTCATCAGTATAGGAGCCAATGTCTATTAGAGTCCTGCGGATCGGGGCAGAGATGTCCGTGCTCAATCTTCGAGAGGCTATAGTGACATCTTAGGAAACTGGACTTTTCTTGTCTCTCTCTTATGTGTAGTATCCTTGAAAGTTTCTAAAAATCTCACTTATTCTGGTCCACTCTTCCGCAGATGGTTCATACGAGATCTTCAGCTTCTGGCAGAGGAGAGCCTCTTGCCCCTGCTCCTCCGACTCTAGCTAGGGGTTGGGGTGGTCGTCGAGGTAGATGTAGGGGTAGAGGGCGCCCCAGAGCAGCGGCACCTGCTAGAGATGCTAGAGTGGATATAGATCCTGAGTATGACTACGAGCCAGAGTTAGCAATAGAGCAGTAGCATATGGGCTCGGGGATAGCACCGGCACCACCAGCTTCTGTACCAGTTCCAGCATCAGTTTTTGTGCCAGCTTCAGCCCCAGCTCAGTCTTCAGATATTCAAGGTTTGTTACTTCAGCTATTGGGTATGATTGGGAAGGGTCCTTCTGAGATAGCCCAGATATCCGCTCAGGGGGAATCCCTGGGTGTTCAGAGTTTAGGAGCGCAGCGTGCTACTGTGGCTCCCTGTGCTGAGGTTGTTCCAATTCCATCGTTTGCCCAGCCTCTTACTCCTAGCTCCACTATGACAGAGATGGAGCAGAAGGCATTGGGTAGGTTTCTGAGATTAGCACCATCGAGGTTTGCTGGTACACAGGGTCAGGACCCACATGACTTTATCACCATCTGTGAGGGGATGCTGCATCATTTGGGCTTGTTGGAGACCCACGGGGTTGGATATACTACATATCAGCTGGAGGTCCAGCGAAGTTATGGTGGAGAGCATGGGTTGCTTGCAGGCCTTCTACATCACCTCATTTGACCGGGTCTGAGTTCTATGAGGCCTTTATGGCCAAGTTCCTGCCACAGAGCGATAGAGAGCGTCGGAGGGAGGATTTCACTAGACTTTCTCAGGATACTATGACCATCTTGGAGTATGAGACCCGCTTCCATCAGCCTGCTCCCTTTGGAGCCATAATTATGGCTACTGAGGCCAACAGAGTCTGTAGATTTGTTTGGAGGTTACGGAGAGAGTTCAGAGAGCCTGCAAAGATACTGGTATCTAGCGTTCGGTCATTCCAGGCAATTACAAATTATGCCTGCATAGTTAAGGATTCGCGTCGTCATGACACTGGGGCCAGAGATAAGAGGCCTCAACATTAGGGTGGTCTTAGTGGTTCTAGGCATAGTGATAGAGGTTCAGACCAGTGGGGCTGAGGTTATCAGCTGCAGCAGCATCAGGGTCAGTCTAGCTGATCGGTACAGGCGTCACTTCAGGCTTCTTGTTCTCAGTTTGAGCAGGGTACAATTCAGCCAGTCGAGCCACTGCGAGTTGTTTAGCCTACAGCTAGAGGGGGTGGTGGTCAAGCTAGGGGTGGTGCACCACGTGGCAGAGCAGGTGGTAGGGATGGTAGTCGGGCAGGTGGAGGTCGTCGTCAATTTTATGCATTTCCTGGGAGATCAGAGGCTGAGGCCTCGTATGCCATGATCACAGGTATGATTTTGTATGCCGTCATCCAGCTTATGCCTTGTTTGATCCTGGATCCACTTTTTCATATGTATCTGCCTACTTTCTGCCTTGTTTGGGGTTGGCTAGTTAGCCATTGTCTGTGCCTGTTTCTGTTTTGACCCCAGTAGGAGATTCTTTAGTAGTGGATCAGATTGTGAGATCTTGTGTGATATCTGTTGGTGATTTGGATACTTGGGCTGACCTGATGATACTTGATATGTTTGATTTTGATGTGATACTAGGCATGGACTGGTTGTCCCCTCACCGTGCAGTTTTGGATTGCTATGCCAAGACCGTTACCATAGTCGTGCACAGTGTATCCTCGGTTGTGTGGCAGGATTCTGTTAGCCATGCAACATCTGGGATCATTTCTTGTCTTCGAGCTAGGAAGATGATATCTCATCGGTGTTTAGCTTATCTAGCATATGTCTGAGATGCTAGTGCTGACCCTAAATCTCCTGAGTCTTTTCCTATGGTTAGAGACTTCCTAGATGTGTTTCCTACCGACCCGCCAGGCCTTCCACGTGAGAGGGATATTAATTTCGCCATTGAGTTAGAGCCAGGCAGCATACCCATTTCTATTTCTCCCTACTGTATGGCTCCTGCTGAGTTGAGAGAGCTTAAGGACCAGCTCTAGGATTTGTTAGCTAAGGGGTTTATTAGACCGAGTGTGTCTCCTTGGGGTAATCTTGTTCTCTTCGTGAAGAAGAAGGATGGGTCGATGCGGATGTGTATTGATTATCGGTAGTTGAATAAGGTGACTGTGAAGAATAGGTATCTGATTCCCTGGATTGATGACTTATTTGCTCAGCTTCAGGGTTCCGCCATGTTTTCTAAGATTGATTTGAGGTCCAGCTACCATCAATTGAGGATTAGGGTTGAGGACATCCCTAAGACAACATTCAGGACACATTACGGCCACTATGAGTTCCTAGTGATGACTTTTGGGTTGAGTAATGCCCACACAATCTTCATGGACTTGATCCATAGGGTGCTTACCCATACCTGGATCTATTCATGATAGTCTTTATTGATGACATCCTGGTATACTCCTGGAGTAGAGACGAGCATGAGCAGCACTTGAGGATTGTACTTCAGACTTTGAGAGATCATCGGCTTTATGCCAAGTTCTTAAAGTGTGAGTTTTGGCTAGAGTCAGTTGCATTCCTAGGACACGTGGTGTCTAAGGATGGGATTAGGGTTGATCCGGGTAAGGTTTTTGCTGTTCGTGATTGGCCTAGACTTACTACTCCTACTGAGGTTTGCAGCTTTATTGGGTTAGCCGGGTATTACAAACGGTTCATTGAGGGATTTTCTACCATAGAAGAACCCTTGACTATGCTGACTAGGAAGGATGTTCCATTTCAGTGGTCTGATCAGTGTGAGGATAGCTTCTAGAGGCTTAAGGCCTTATTGACTTCATCTCCAGTTTTGATTTTGGCGGTCGAGGGTTAGAGTTTCTCCATGTATTGTGATGCTTCAGGGTTTGGTCTTGGTTATGTGTTGATGCAGCAGGGTCGAGTGATAGCATAAGCATTGAGGCAGCTGAAGGTTCACGAGCGCAACTACTCCACTCACGACTTAGAGTTGGCGACGGTAGTCTTCACGCTCAAGATCCGGAGGCACTATCTATATGGAGTTCATTATGAGATATTCACCAACCATCATAGTCTTCAGTACATTACGAGTCAGCATGAGTTGAACTTGAGACAGAGGAGATGGATTGAATTGCTGAAGGACTATGATTTCACTATTTTATACCATCCGGGCAAGGAAAACGTGGTAGCAGATGCCTTGAGTCGGAAAGCGGTGAGTATGGGCAGCCTAGCTTCACTTTCAGCTTTTGAGCGACCGTTGGCCTTGGATATCCAATCCTTAGCTAACCATTTGGTCAGGCTTGACTTATTGGATCCCAGTAGAGTTCTTGCCAGTGTTGAGGTTCGTTATACTCTAGTTGATCAGATCAGAGCCGACAGTTCGAGGATCAGAGTTTGTGTGACCTTCGTGATCAGGTGGTTCGATGTGAGGCCTGCTGGGCTACCTTGGGTTCTGATAGGATTCAGAGGTTTGAGGGTCGACTTTGTGTTCTGAGAGTTGGTGATTCGATAAAGTTGATATTCCATGAGGCACATTGTTCTAGATACTCAATCCATCCTAGAACAGCGAAGATGTATAGAGACCTGAGATAACATTACTGGTGGTGTGGTATGAAGCGAAACGTGGCAGAGTTCGAATCTCGGTGCTTGAACTGTCAACAGGTGAAGTTCGAGCACATAAGACCGGGTGTTTTGATGTTGTGACTTCCCATTCCTGAGTGGAAGTAAGAAGGTATTACTATGGACTTTGTTGTTGGTTTGACTCGTACTACTTAGGGGTTTGACTCTATTTGGGTGATCGTTGACAGGCTGACTAAGTCAGCACATTTCTTGCTGGTTTAGACTTCCTACGGGGCAGAGAGGTTAGCTCAAATCAACATTTGTGAGATTGTACGGTTGCATGGGGTCCCAGCTTCTATCATTTAAGATCGCGGCACTCAGTTCACATCTCAGTTTTGGAGAGCTATACAGAGGGTTTTGGGTACAGAGGTTCAGCTTAGTACTGCTTTCCACCCTCAGACAGATGGCCAGTTTGAGAGGACTATTCAGGTCCTGGAGCACATGTTTCGGGCTTGTGTTCTTGACTTTTGAGGTTCATGGGATCAGTTTGTGCCATTGGCCGAGTTTGCTTATAATAATATCTTTCATTCGAGCATTGGCATGGTACCTTTCGAGGCTGTACGGTAGGAATTGTAGATCGCTGATTGGTTGGTTTGAAGGGTTAGAGTCCAGACCGTAGAGTACGGATTTGCTTAGATATTCCTTGGACCGAGTTTGTTTGATTCAAGACAGGCTTAGAGCGGCCGAGAGTAGGCAGAAGAGCTATGTTGATCGTAGACTTCGTTCCATAGAGTTCAGTGTTGGTGAAAAAGTACAGAAAATCAGCTGCGGACAGCAGCTATTTATTGTTGTCATTCATTTTTTCCAGCCCTTCTCCTCACTTTTCTCACTCTAAAACACAAAATTCTCTCCACCATTTTGCTCCAATTCAGTTCTAAAACTTGGGGAATTATGTATTCGTCGATTATCCGTAGTTCTTCGCCTCTTGGTAAGCCATCTTCCCCAACTTGCCTTCTTCAGTTTTTCTCTTAATTCCTCCATCGATGCTCATCCAAAGCTTGGATTTTGTGATAGATTTTCCCCCTAAGCTTGTGCATGTTCGTGGGTGTGAAGTTTTATCCATCTTGGGCTGATTTTTCGTCGTTTTGGTAAGTAATTCTAGCCCAATTTCCATTTTTTTTTTTGAAATTTCCATTCTTTAATCACCAACTTGGGCGGGCTGTTTTGGTGCCCTTCCCTTGTCCAATTGTGCTCAAATTTGGAGCATGCCTTCTTGGCATCGTTGGAATCATCGTGGTTCTTTTCATTTTTGGTTTCAAGTTGCAGGCCCCACGGGCCTATTTTTGACTCGGATATCAACCCGGCTACAATTGTAGAAATATGGATATTGTTAGACTCGTCTTAACATTTTATTCATGAATTTGATAGTTTGGTTCTCGTTCAGAGCTTCTCAGAGCAGCTCGGCCTCAGATATCGTCGTTCCCTCAACTTGTCATCTGACGATAAGTAAGTTACGGCTTAACTCCCTAGACTTTGCATATATCGGGTAAAATTGTACTAGTTGGTATCCTTGGGTTGGGTTATTAGGTCGGTACCACAGACCTTGACTGCTTTTCCATGATTCGTCCTATTTATTTTCTCCATTGTGTGTAGTATTCCTATTAGTTGATATATTTATTACACTTGTGACCCCGTGAGGTCTTGTTGACTCTGAAACATGGAAGGTGGGATTATTGGGAATGTCTGTGAGTCACGGACATAGAAATATCCTTCTAGGCTGATTATGTTTGCTTAGTAGCTTAGGAGCCTGTGCAGGGCCGTTAGATTGATTGTGAGCTGTCGGGCATCTATTTGGGCTGATCATATCATTTCCATGCATATAAAGAGGTTTTCCACGTTTTATTATGGTTTTTGGCTTCGGGCCTATGGAAACTAATTTTCTAAACCTTGCATGGCCCCGATGGCCCATTTTCGATAAAATTGGATTTTGAATGATTTGACTTGATACGTGGATCATTATGGGGTAAAAGAAGGTTAAAGATATGGTTTTATCATGATTTACTACTATTGCTAGACTCGACTGGGTCAGAGTGCTAGCTGAGTTTCCTTACAATTTGAAACGATATCAGGCTCGGCCGGGTCGAGCATCTGAGATGTTTTTACTATTGTTTTAGACTCGGTTGTGCCCGGGCACCCTTGGAAGGGTTTTTGAGATATCATTTTCACTATTTTAGTCCTAGATGGGGTCTAGGCATGCATATTTGAGACTTAGCCACTGGCTTGAACTCGGACTCGATTCTGGAGGACACATTATGATTCTGAGTTTTAGTATGGGGTCTGAGACCTCCATGGACCTTGCCGCTCTGGGCCTGAGTCTTTGGGTTGCGTGTGCTGAGGGGAAGGGTATATTGTGGAGTAGAGGTATACGGGCTCTGTTCTACCATGAAACCTGTCTGCTAGGCCTGGTCGGCACCGGAGGAGGTACATACAGAAGTTCTATTTCACCCTGAGGTTTTCATGCATCATATCATCTATTGTTTGAGATACCACTCTTCTTTGTTGTTTATTGATTGTACGCTTTGGTAGTATGGGATGCTGGAGGGTTTGTTTTCACTTGATTACATTCCTCGGTTGTATGGGCGACCGAGGGATTGTAGGTAGACTCTTGTTACTTTATTCTGATATTTTTCCCTGTTATGGTTGAGTATGAGCATGATTACTATGAGGTGGTGAGTTCCTGGATTGAGTTTTGTATGACTTGATTCGCTATTAATTCATGTATGTCGAACATGTCTACCTTTATTCTTCTCTCCAATTTTCCTTATACTTGAGGCTACCGATATACTTCCCATTTCTAGAACATATTCTTAGATATACTATTTTTGCAAGGATCCCAGGTGTGTTGTCCTTACTTCACCTGTGCCTGTTGTGTGTATATATTCTATATGCTAGCCTTATATATTGTTTCTGCTGTCTTCCCCCTGGGCTAGCTCCTATGTGCTTATTGTTGAATTTTGTGATTGTTTGTTTCTACTCTGCCTGCTATTGCTCTTTTACTTTATATGTTCCCAGTCGGCCTATGATACCTACTGGGTACCTTATGCTTCGCATTTAGTTCTCACCCTATCCTCTACATCTTTTGGTGCAGATCCTAGTGTGGGCCATAGCTGTTAGTACGTCAGAGACTCGTGCGGGGTGCATTTTTTGGATCATCAAGGCTGAGGGTGAGCTCTTGGCATTCAGAGCTTGAATTCATTTATCCTTGGTGTATTTAGTACTCTTATAGTTTCAGAGACATTGTGTATATATGACTTTTGGACCTTTTTACTCCTCATGTAGTTTGTCTCTTATATGCTTTGATACCAGGTTTTGGGTTGGTTTTAGATTCCACTTTGTTTATATCTCTCTTATATCTATTTTCTTCTCCTTATGCCCTTTCTTCCGCTTATTTACTGAATCTTCCACTTAAACTGTTAGAAGGTAACCCATTACTAACCGTTCCGGGCTACGAGGATTAGTTCTCCTACTAAGGGGTTGTAGGTGCCATCATGACTGAGAAATTGGGTCGTGACAGCTTGGTATCAGAGCTTTAGGTTCACCAGTATCATCAGTATAGGAGCCAATGTCTATTAGAGTCCTGCGGATCAGGGCAGAGATGTCCGTGCTCA
Source organism: Jaltomata sinuosa (assembly GCA_003996215.1). NCBI lineage: Eukaryota > Viridiplantae > Streptophyta > Magnoliopsida > Solanales > Solanaceae > Jaltomata > Jaltomata sinuosa. Next base: position 253,851 of record QJPP01003708.1, read on the forward strand.
ATCTTCGAGAGGCTATGGTGACATCTTAGGAAACTGGACTTTTCTTGTCTCTCTTTTATGCGTAGTATCCTTGAAAGTTTCTAGAAATCTCACTTATTCTGGTTCACTCTTCCGCAGATGGTTCATACGAGATCTTCAGCTTCTGGCAGAGGAGAGCCTCTTGCCCCTGCTCCTCCGACTCCAGCTAGGGGCTGGGGTGGTCATCGAGGTAGATGTAGGGGTTGAGGGTGCCCCAGAGCAGCGACACCTGCTAGAGATGCTAGAGGGGATATAGAGCCTGAGTATGAATACGAGCCAGAGTTAGCAATAGAGCAGTAGCATGTGGGCTCGGGGACAGCACAGGCACCACTAGCTACAGTACCAGTTCTAGCATCAGTTTTTATGCCAGCTTCAGCCCAGCTCAGTCTTCAGATATTCAGGGTTTGTTACTTCAGCTATTGGGTATGATTGGGAAGGGTCCTTCTGAGATAGCCCATACATCCGCTCAGGGGGAATCCCTGGGTGTTCAGAGTTTAGGAGCGCAGTGTGCTACTGTGGCTCCCTGTGCTGAGGTTGTTCCAATTCCATCGTTTGCCCAGCCTCTTACTCCTAGCTCCACTATGACAGAGATGCAGCAGAAGGCATTGGGTAGGTTTCTGAGATTAGCACCATCGAGGTTTGCTGGTACACAGGGTCAGGACCCACATGACTTTATCACCATCTATGAGGGGATGTTGCATCATTTGGGCTTGTTGGAGACCCACGGGGTTGGATATACTACATATCAGCTGGAGGTCCAGCGAAGTTATGGTGGAGAGCATAGGTTGCTTGCAGGCCTTCTACATCACCTCATTTGACCTAGTCTGAGTTCTATTAGGCCTTTATAGCCAAGTTCCTACCACAGAGCGATCGAGAGCGTCGGAGGGAGGATTTCACTAGACTTTCTCATGATACTATGACCGTCTCAGAGTATGAGACCCGCTTCCATCAGCCTACTCCCTTCGGAGCCATAATTATGGCTACTGAGGCCAATAGAGTCTGTAGATTTGTTTGGAGAATACGGAGAGAGTTCAGAGAGCCTGCAAAGATACTGGCCTCTAGCGCTCTGTCATTCCAGGCAATCGCAGACTATGCCTGCATAGTTAAGGATTCGCGTCGTCATGACACTGGGGCCAGAGATAAGAGACCGCAACATTAGGGTGGTTATAGTGGTTCTAGGCATAGTGATAGAGGTTCAGACCAGTGGGGCTGAGGTTATCAGCTACAGCAGCATCAGAGTCAGTCTAGCTGACCGGTACAGGCGTCACTTCAGGCTTCTGGTTCTCAGTTTGAGCAGGGTACAATTCAGCTAGTCGAGCCACTGCGAGCTGTTTAGCCTACAGCTAGAGTGGGTGGTGGTCAAGCTAGGGGTGGTGCACCACGTGGCAGAGCAGGTGGTAGGGATGGCAGTCGGGCAGGTGGAGGTCGTCATCAATTTTATGCAGTTCCTGGGAGATCAGAGGTTGAGGCCTCGTATGCCATGATCACAGGTATGATTTTGTATGCCGTCATCCAGCTTATGCCTTGTTTGATCCTGGATCCACTTTTTCATATTTATCTGCCTACTTTCTTCCTTGTTTGGGGTTGGCTAGTGAGCCATTGTATGTGCCTGTTTCTGTTTTGACCCCAGTAGGAGATTCTTTAGTAGTGGATCAGATTGTGAGATCTTGTGTGATATTTGTTGGTGATTTGGATACTTAGGTGACCTGATTATACTTGATATGTTTGATTTTGAAGTGATACTAGGCATGGACTGGTTTTCCCCTCACCGTGCAGTTTTGGATTGCTATGCCAAGACCGTTACCATAGTCGTGCACAGTGTATCCTCGGTTGTGTGGCAGGGTTCTGTTAGCCATGCAACATCTGGGATCATTACTTGTCTTCGAGCTAGGAAGATGATATCCCGTCGGTGTTTAGCTTATCTAGCATATGTACGAGATGCTAGTGCTGATCCTACGTCTCCTAAGTTTGTTCTTGTGGTTAGAGACTTCCTAGATGTGTTTCCTACCGACCTGCCAGGCCTTCCACCTGAGAGGGATATTAATTTCGCCATTGAGTTAGAGCCAAGCAGCAGACCCATTTCTATTTCTCCCTACTGTATGGCACCTGCTGAGTTGAGAGAGCTTATGGACCAGCTCTAGGATTTGTTAGCTAAGGGGTTTATTAGACCGAGTATGTCTCCTTGAGGTACTCTTGTTCTCTTCGTGAAGAAGAAGGATGGGTCGATATGGATGTGTATTGATTATCGGCAGCTGAATAAGGTGACTGTGAAGAATAGGTATCTGATGCCCTGGATTGATGACTTATTTGATCATCTTCAGGGTTCCGCCATATTTTCTAAGATTGATTTGAGGTCCGGCTACCATCAATTGAGGATTAAGGTGGAGGACATCCCTAAGACAGCATTCAGGACACGTTACGGCAAGTATGAGTTCCTAGTGATGTCTTTTGGGTTGAGTAATGCCCCCGCAATCTTCATGGACTTGATACATAGGGTGCTTACCCGTACCTGGATCTATTCGTGATAGTCTTCATTGATGACATTCTGGTATACTCCTGGAGTAGGGACGAGCATGAGTAGCACTTGAGGATTGTACTTAAGACTTTGAGAGATCATCGACTTTATGCCAAGTTCTCAAAGTGTGAGTTTTGGCTAGAGTCAGTTGCATTCCTAGGACACGTGGTGTCTAAGGATGGGATTGGGGTTGATCCGGGTAAGGTTTCTGCGGTTCGTTATTGGCCTAGACCTACTACTCCTACTGAGGTTTGCAGCTTTGTTGGGTTAGCCGTGTATTACAGATAGGTCACTGAGGGATTTTCTACCATAGAAGCACCCTTGACTATGCTGACTAGGAAGGATGTTCCATTTAAGTGGTCTGATCAGTGCGAGGATAGCTTCTAGAGGATTAAGGCCTTATTGACTTCAGCTCCAGTTTTGACTTTGCCGATCGAGGGTTAGAGTTTCTCCATGTATTGTGATGCTTCAGGGTTTGGTCTTGGTTGTGTGTTGATGCAGCAGGGTCGAGTGATAGCATATGCGTCAAGGCAGCTGAAGGTTCACGAGCGTAACTACCTCACTTATGACTTAGAGTTGGCGACGGTAGTCTTCACGCTCAAGATCCGGAGGCACTATCTATATGGAGTTCATTATGAGATATTCACCGACCATCATAGTCTTCAGTACATTACAAGTCAGCACGAGCTGAACTTGAGACAGAAGAGATGGATTGAATTGCTGAAGGACTATGATTTCACTATTTTATACCATCCGGGCAAGGCAAACGTGGTAGCGGATGGCTTGAGTCAGAAAGCGGTTAGTATGGGCAGCCTAGCTTCATTTTCAGCTTTTGAGCGACCTTTGGCCTTGGATATCCAATCCTTAGCTAACCATGTGGTTAGGCTTGACTTATTGGCTCCCAGTAGAGTTCTTGCCAGTGTTGAGGTTCGTTATACTCTAGTTGATCAGATCAGAGCCGACAATTCGAGGATCAGAGTTTGTGTGACCTTTGTGATCAGGTGGTTCGAGGTGAGGCCAGCTGGGATACCTTGGGTTCTGATACGATTCAGAGATTTGACGGTCGACTTTGTGTTCTGAGAGTTGGTGATTCGATAAAGTTGACATGAGGCACATTGTTCTAGATACTCAATCCATCCTAGCACAACGAAGATGTATAGAGACCTGAGACAGCATTACTGGTGGAGTGGTATGAAGCGAGACATGGCAAAGTTTGAATCTCGGTGCTTGAACTGTCAACAGGTGAAGTTCGAGCACATGAGATCGGGTGTTTTGATGCAGTGACTTCCCATTCCTGAGTAGAAGTAAGAAGGTATTACTATGGACTTTGTTGTTGGTTTGCCTCGTACTACTTATGGGTTTGACTCCATTTGGGTGAACGTTGATAGGCTGACTAAGTCAGCACATTTCTTGCCAGTTTAGTCTTCCTACAGGGCAGAGAGGTTAGCTTAAATCTACATTCGTGAGATTGTACGGTTGCATGGGGTCCCAGCTTCTATCATTTCAGATCGCGGCACTCAGTTCACATCTCAGTTTTGGATAGCTATACAGAGGGTTTTGGGTACACAGGTTCAGCTTAGTACTGCTTTCCACCCTCAAACAGATGACCAGTCTGAGAGGACTATTCAGGTCCTGGAGCACATGCTTCGGGCTTGTGTTCTTGACTTTGGAGGTTCATGGGATCAGTTTGTGCCATTGGCCGAGTTTGCGTATAATAATAGCTTTCATTCGAGCATTGGCATGGTACCTTTTGAGGCTTTGTACGGTAGGAATTGTAGATCGCTGATTGGTTGGTTTGAAGGTTTAGAGTCCAGACCGCAGAGTAAGGATTTGCTTAGATATTCCTTGGACCGAGTTCGTTTGATTCAAGACAGGCTTAGAGCGCCCGAGAGTAGGCAGAAGAGCTACGCTGATCGTAGACTTCGTTCCTTAGAGTTCAGTGTTGGTGACCTGGTTTTCCTTCGTGTATCTCCCGTGAAGGGAATGATGAGATTTGGTCGGCAGGGTAAGCTTAGCCCCAGGTTTATTGGGCTATTTGAGATTTTGAAGAGGGTTGGTAGTGTTGTCTACATGTTAGCCTTGCCTCTGATGTTTTCAGTTGTTCACTCAGTTTTCCATGTTTCGATGTTGCACCGATATGTGCCTGATGAGTCTCCTGTGTTTCATTGGGGTTCGGTTCAGTTGGATGAGAGTTTATCATTTGTTGAGGAGCTGATAGTTATTCTAGCCAGAGATATCAAGAGGTTGAGATCTAGGGAGATTCCAGTTGTGAAAGTGCAGTGGAGGCATCGTCTGATCGAGGAGTCTACCTTGGAAACCGAGAGTGAGTTGCGTGTACAGTATCCATAGTTGTTCGAGCCTTCAGGTACTCCCTTATTCTTGACTTTCGAGGATGAAAATGTTTTTACTAGTGGATGTTGTGATGACCCTTCCGGTCATCTTCGCATTTTCGCATTTATTGCACTGTTAGAGCCTTCCTATAGCGTCTCCAAGTCATTTATGGCTTGCTGGGACTGGTAGTTCGGTGCCCTGGTCGTTCATTTGGTTGTTTTAGTCGTTCGCCTATTTTAGAGCTTTAAATTTAGAATATCATTGACTTTAGTCAAAATTCTTAGCTAACGTGCTCGGAATTGAATTCTGATAGTTTTGTTAGCTTCGGGGCGATGAGCTTGGTCTAGTTGAACCTTTAGTTGAGGCCTGAGAACTTTCGGTGTGGGTTGTGTGGTTTTCTCAGTTTTCAAGCCATTTGGAGATAAAAGTGTAACTTTGGGTGTCTTTCGATGATCGGAGTGTCGGATTCTAAATACAATGATTCCATCAGCTCCGGAATGTTGAGCTTGGGCTAGGAAGATGGTTGGTTGGGGTTCCGGGTTAGTTGGACTCATTTCGAGCCTTTGAGTTCCGTTTCATTAGTGTAAACTTGGGTCAACATTTCTCCAAAACGACCTCGTATGGAAGTTTCATTGATTCCGTTGAGTCCGGAGCATCGTTTTCACTCCATTAGCACTATTGATTTTTTAATATCTGTTTCCAATTGTGCCCGGAATACCCCGTCGAGTTTTCTAAAAAGTGCAGAAAATCAGCAGCGGACAGCAGCTATTTATTGTTGTCATTTCATTTTTCCAGCCTTTCTCCTCACTTTTCTTACTCTAAAACTCAAAATTCTCTCCACCATTTTGCTCCAATTCAGTTCTAAACCTTGGGAAATTATTTGTTCGTCGATTATCCGTAGTTCTTTGCCTCTTGGTAAGTCATCTTTCCCAACTTGCCTTCTTCGATTTTTCTCTTAATTCCTCCATTGATGCTCATCCAAAGCTTGGATTTTGTGATAGAATCTGCCCCCTAAGCTTGTGCATGTTCGTGGGTGTGAAGTTTTATCCGTCTTGGGCTGATTTTCCATCATTTTGGTAAGTAATTCTTGCCCAATTTCTGTTTTTATTTTTGAAATTTCCATTCTTTAATCAACAACTTGGGCGGGCTGTTTTGGTGCCCTTCCCTTGTCCAATTGTGCTCAAATTTGGAGCATGCCTTCTTGGCATCGTTGGGGTCATCGTGGTGCTTTTCATTTTTGGTTTCAAGTTGCAGGCCCCACGGGCCTATTTTTGACCCGGATATCGACCCGGCTACAATTGTAGCAATATGGGTATCATTAGACTCGTCTTAACATTTTATTCATGAATTTTAAAGTTTGATTCTCGTTCAGAGGTTCTCAGAGCAGCTCGGCCTCGGATATCGTTGTTCCCGCAGCTTGTCCTCGGACGACAAGTAGGTTACGACTTAACCCCCTAGACTTCGCATATATTGGGTAAAATTGTACTAGTTGGCATTCTTGAGTTGGGTTATTAGGTTGGTAGACCTTGACCGCTTTTCTATGATTCATCCTATTTATTTTCTCGTTGTGTGTAGTATTCCTATTAGTTGATATATTTATTACCCTTGTGACCCTGTGAGGTCTTGTTGACTCTGGAACATAATAAGTACCCAATGAATGTCGGGGTTTAATCCACAGATATTGGTATGATGACTTTCCATTAAATGTCAAAAATTAATTCACTAGAGTAAGCAAATAGTTCGAACAAGTAAAAGTATAGTTGGGGGAAAAGGTTTGGGAATTCAAATAAAAAATGTATCAAAAGAACAACACAAATACAATTGATTTAATCAAGAGTTGGAAGGCTAGGGGTGTATGTAACACCCCGGAATTTGGTCCAGCTTTTAAACTTAAGAAATCTGAGAATTTTGAACTTTTTAGAAATTACGAGTCCAAATCACGGACCATGGTTTGAACCACGAGTCGTGAAGTGAACCCATGGTTCCAGTCTGTTGGTTCAATCTCTGGTCTGAGAACCACGAGTTGATTTTACAGACCATGTTTCCAATTACGGTCCATCCTGTCAACTCGTGAAATCAGATCAAAGGGTTAACAGTTTCCCTATGTTTCACGACTGGCTTCTATAAATTGTTTCGTCATGATTCTTCTATGAATTCTAACTTTACATTGCATGATTTTATATAGATTTTCTTAAGTGGTTTCCTATTCATGATTTTAAGGCTAATCCTTGTCCAATTTATGAAAGTAGGGTTCTTACCCAAATTGGGGAGAACTTATGGGTTTTGTTTTAAAGTATCAATTCATGATTTCCCATTCATTACCCGTATTTTAAATAAGATTCCTTGCATAATTTTAAAAGCCCATATGTTGATGAGAAATTTTAGCATGATTTCAAGTAAAAATTGGCATGTTTAGATAACATGGGCTTATGTATTTATGAAAGTGCATGACAAATTCTTCAAGTTATGAATTTAGAAAGAAAAGCATGTTTTAAATTATGGCTATGGTAAGTTTAAAGGATTTTGAAGTATGAATTCCATGACATTAGATATGTCCCCATATTTTATGAAAGGTTTGGCATCTAGATATGTCTACCTAAGCTATGTGAATTGCATGGTATTAGATATACCTTTATGCTTTTCAAACAGACTTGACATCATATATGTCATTAGTTATGATCAGTTTTGGCATCAGATATGCCCCAGTATTATATGAGCTATATGTATGTTTTGGGAGTAGTGTTTAGCACCAAGTTGGATGGGGTGAGAGTATCCTTGGTCCCAGAACTACATGCCCCGTTAGGTTTATAAGTCCCTCTGTTGGGCATTAGATTAATGATCACGCCACAGTCATGCCTATATACCCTGGCAAGGTATATTGGGTCCTCTCGATGGGGCGTATACATCATATTTCGAGTAGCTCACATGATCTATGTCGGTCAGAGAACCTCCCACAGAAACAGTTTCAAGTTTAAAAATGTATTGACTCTTTGTTTTCAGATTTCAAACTTACTACTTATGATTATGTTTTTAGCTTATGATATTGCATTGGATCATTTAATTACAGATTTTACTATTATCATATGATTTTAGCTTTAAAGATATTTTAAGCATGTTTTACCACGAATTATGTATGATCTCAGTTTTAAGCATGCCTTTAAGTGTATTTTATCATACCACATACATATCTCACATACTCAGTACATTCCATAGTATTGACCGCATACTTTTTTGTGTTGCATCCTATTATGATGCAGATTCTGTAGCCCATTCCCAGATTCATGGCTAGTAGATCAGCGGCACATCCAGTCAGCTTGGTGAGTCCTCCTCCTTCGAGGACTTGGAGTTTAGTTTCATTTAAGTATTTAGATTGTGTATTCAGTATTCCAGTATTTAGAGTTAGCTAGGGGCTTGTCCCAGCAACTCGCCAGTAGTAGAGGCTTTCAGACATAGAGTCAGATATTCAGCTGTATTCAGATTTTCATCCTTAGACTTTTACTTATATAAACAGGTTGAGTTGCTTATTACTTCAGTTAAGATTCTGTTATTATGTTTTGATAAGGTTTTAAGTCATGTTAGTGCCAGTGTGTTATCTTGAGATCACTTGTGATCTTGGGTCCCGTGTTACATCCAGGAGGTAGTCTTGGGACATGACAAACTTGGTATCAGAGCATCAGGCTCAAAAGTCCTAGGGTGTCTGAAAGTCGCATCAAGTAGCGTCTCTTTCATGGGTGTGAAGTGTGCCACACTTATGAGGGAGAGGCTATGAGATGTTTTAGCAAATACTTCACTTCTTCATGTTCACTATCGTGGAATAGAGTTTGACTCTACTTACCTTTCTAATCCATTCCTTACGCATTTCAAATAATGTATATGTGAAGAAACCCCACAAGGAATGCTAATCCGACCACTCCAAATCATGAGGTTACGAATGCAGAATTTATTGAGCCATCTGTATGTTGGCTCAAGCCATGACAGCTCAGTTGAATGAGAAAGAGAAACTAAAGAAGAGGAAGAGGAAGAAAAAAAAGACCAGAACATGGAACCCATCGTCTTCTCAGCAGAGGTCATCCGGACCAACCCCATCTTCATTTAGCACACCTGCACTCGATTCTTATTCTTGTCACAATAGGGCTCCGAAGACCTTGAGGTACCCTCTTTGTAGTAGGTGCGGTAAGTTTCATCTAGGTGAGTCCCCCTCAGGCAAAGAGAGGTGCTTTAGGTATGGTCAGTTGGGCCATAGGATCAGGAATTTCCCCTCAGCTAAGTGGAGCAACCGTGGTGTTTAGCTCCAAAATTGATTCCTTTCATTGCCTAGCCAGCCGTGTCAGAGTATTCCTCCAGAAGTCGAATTAAGTACGTCACTAGATTTTCTTCCTTTATGCATCCATAGTCCCCGGACCACTATTCTTGTTTATTTGTGAGTTGTATTAGCTAAGAATGAAGAGGAGGTAGAAGGGTTGAGGCCTGGAATTTTTAGGCGAAGGAGAGTCTTAGACTATAGAAGGAACTAGGTATTCGTGCTAGATTCTGGAGTAGTGTATATTCTGTTAGGGTAAAATGATCATAGTTATGTTTAGAGAGTAGCGAGAGGTCCACATACTTAGAAAGGTAGAATGAATCTAAGGGGGAGATGGTGGGGTGTAGAATCAGTCAGATTTTAGAGGCTCAGGTAGTGATGCTTTTGGGTGTTAGAACAAATTTGAGAGGGGAGGCAGAAGCTTATTTCCATCCTAGCGTCCTAAGTGTACTTATACCATTGTGATACCTTTTGCATGCCTTGTGTGTTAGTGCCATGGTCCTATTTCATATTTACGCACTCCATTCAGATTCACACTCATGTTCGGATTCTAGAATTACCAATGATTGCTTCTGACAACGATTCTACTCTTATCCTGTGATTCTATAAATTCTAGCTTTATGCCCTGAAGTTTGTTATCTATGTAAACTCATGTCTCTCAGTATGCTCGGTCCTATTTGCTCAATTCATTCTTCAAACGTGCCTATATGGCTAATCAAGTCATGCTACGTCATGTATATGATCAGACCTGATTTCTTAAAATGGTTTGCACTTATGATTTCGTTGCTCTAAAGCCCTTTGACCTTGTCTTGGATGACTAGGGGGTTGTGATCCCCACTATTCATGCCTTACATGCCTCATATATGAATCACTCATACCTATTGCGCTCAGTCCCCCAAGCCTTACCTTGAGTGGCTTGATCACGCTAAGTGTAAGTCAAGATCAATCTAAAATCCTTCATTCGTGACGCTCCTGCTCCCGCTCTTTTCTTTCAATGATGCTAGTTTATATTGTTATAAGCGTTAGGGAAGTAGGCCTTGTAGTATCCTAGATGGTAGGTAGTAGATTTCTTTTCCTTGTTGGTGTACTTGTACCACCTTGGTTTCTAGGTGTGGGCAAATTGGGAGGTAGGGATTGTTCATGCAAAATGGCTAGTTGAAGAATTTATGTATGTCCCCCTGTAGAAGTTCTTGAAATTGGGATTCCTAGTATGATAGGGAAGAGGAGAGAAGTCTTAAATAGGATAAGCTACGAAACCATAAGGTGACCATAGTTATAATCTTGAATATCATGATGGGATACATGTGGATCTTTGTTTTGCGCAACTAGTGACCCTTTTGATTGGGAGCCCAAGGTTAGTTGGTTGTTGTGATAAGAAGGAATACTATTATTAGGAGGTAACTCCAGGTGCAAGAGATTAAGTCGAGATGGGCGTGAACCCGGTGAAAGCAGGTAGTTAGACTCATACCTTAGTATCTTTATGTACGCCAGTGAGAACTGTAATTGCTTATGGCATGTATGGTATTTAAAGGAGTTAGTGTAAGTAAGAGAGGCTTTCTTCAGCTAAAAAGTAGTCAACCATATTGTTAAGGTGAGAATAGCCTTGTTCTTTCTCCCTGCCCATAATGCTTTTATCTTACATCTAGTTGCTTCAGCTTCCAGTATACTAGACATCTCATATCGAATAAGTTTAGACCTGCCAATGGTTATTCCAAGGCCAATAGGCCCTACGCTCAGTTCAGCCCTTGACAATAAGTTCAGTTAGAAGGAAATGGTTTTCTCGTGTAGATCTTCTCTCAGTCTGGCGCCCCTTTCAGTCAACTGTAATTTCTTAAGTTGCGTTCGTTCTTTATGAGTTTCAGTTAAGTCCCTACTCTCAATCCAGACCAGATATCATATTAGACACTTATTTTCATGCTTCGTCAGTTGTTCGTATGCTCTCAGTATGCACATACCTCTCAGGAATCTAGCTCAGTTTATACTTTAGTCAGAAATCAATTACTACGTCGGTTCTTCAATTTTTTTCTTAATAGTCTAGCTGAGGGAACCACTTGGGAAGCAGCCATGAAAGCCAAGTGCACTTCTCTTTTGTTTCCTTCCAATCTAATTTCCACTTAAGGTGGTAGTTTCCTTCTTAGTTCGTCCTTCCGAATCTATTCCATCAGTTTCCCCCATGATTCTAACATGCATTCATGTTTTCCAAAGTTATTTCAGTCATGTTTTAAGTTGAAAAGATCAGTTTTCATGTTTACCCTTGAGTTTTAATGTTTTGATGTGTGGTTGGGCTGTTATCTCTCTAGTTTTTCTTGTTTAGTCTTCATTCGAGGACGAATGATCCCAAGGGGGAGATATTGTAACACCCCAGAATTTGGTCCAGCTTTAAAACTTAAGAAATCTGAGAATTTTAAACTTTTTAGAAATTACGGGTCCAAATCATGGACCGTAGTTTGAACCAAGAGTCATGAAGTGAACCCATGGTTCTAGTCTGCTGGTTCAGTCTTTGGTCTAAGAACCACGAGTTGGTTCTACGGATCATGGTTCCAATTATGGTTCGTCCTGTCAACTCGTGAAATCAAATCAGAGGGTTGATAGTTTCCCTATGTTTCACGACTGGCTTCTACGGCCTGTAGTTTGAACTACGGACCATCCTTCTAACTCGTAGAACTTAATCAGAGATCAGCAAAACCCTCCCAGGAACTACGGCTTAGGTTTATGGACTGTAGTCCATTTTACGAATCATCTTGTTTACTCGTAGAATCTATTCTTTAGCCTGTCTTTTGGCTCAGGAACCACGAGTGGGAACCATGAGTCGTGGTTCAATCTACGACCTGTGGAACCCATCCGTGGGACCTAAAGCCGAGAAATTTTTCAGCTTTTCTTAATTATGTCCCAGGGGTATTTCAGTCATTACCCTCCCTTTTAACTCCTAAATGAGGTTGTTTTGGGCAATTTTAGAAGGGTTTTATTCCCACTTAGCCCAAGTTTTCTCCCATTCTTTCAATAAAGTTCCAAAAGAAGAAGAAGGAGTTCCACCCTCTCAAGCTCCAAGTTAGGATTTCAAGCTCCATAGCAAGGGATTCGCTCCAAGTCTCAAGCTCCAAGTTGAAGCCTCCTTTTCTTTTCAATTTCAGTTGGGTTAGCATCAATCAAGGTATGTGGGTATTCAATAAGGAAATTTCTTCACCCTTATGCCCAAAACCCCAATCTTTTAAAGTGATTTTATGAATTTCTAAATTAGGGTTCTTACCCAATTCTCAGGGGTTCTTCTATAAATTGTTTCCTTGTGATTCTTCTATTAATTCTAACTTTATATTGCATGATTTTACATGGATTTTTGTAAGTGATTTCCCATTCATGATTTTAAGGCTAATCCTTGTCCAATTTATGAAAGTAGGGTTCTTACCCAAATTGGGGAGAACTTATGGGTTTTGTTTTAAAGTATTAATTCATGATTTTCCATTCATTACCCATGTTTTAAATAAGATTCCTTGCATAATTTTAAAAGCTCATATGTTGATGATAAATTTTAGCATGATTCCATTGAATTGCATGATTTCAAGTGAAAAATTGCATGTTTAGATAACATGGGCTTATGTATTTATGAAAGTGCATGACAAATTCTTCAAGTTATGAATTTAGAAAGAAAAGTATGTTTTGAATTATGGTTGTGCTAAGTTTTAAGGATTTTGAAGTATGAATTGCATGACATTAGATATGTACCTATGTTTTATGAAAGGTTTGGCATCTAGATATGTCTACCTAAGCTATTTGAATTGCATGGTATTAGATATACCCTTATATTTTTCAAACAGACTTGACATCAGATATGTCATTAGTTATGATCATTCTTGGCATCAGATATGCCCCAGTATAATATGAGATATATGAATGTTTTGGGAGTAGTATTTAGCACCGAGTTGGACAGGGTGAGAGTATCCTTGGTCCCAGAACTACATGCCCCAATAGGTTTATAAGTCCTCTCTGTTGGGCAACAGATTAGTTATCACACCACAGTCATGCCTCTATACCCTGAAAAGGTATATTGGGTCCTCACAATGGGGCGTATACATCGAATTCCATGTAGCTCGCATGGTCTATGTCGGTTAGAAAACCTCCCACAGAAACAGTTTCAAGTATAAAAATGTATCGACTCTTTGCTTTCAGATTTCAGACTTACTACTTATGATTATGTTTTTAGCTTATGATATTACATTGGGTCATTTCATTACAGATTTTACTATTATCATATCATTTCAGCTTTAAAGATATTTTAAGCATGTTTTACCATGAATTATGCATGATCTCAGTTTTAAGCATGCCTTCAAGTGTATTTTATCAAACCACATGCATATCTCACATACTCAGTACATTCCATAGTACTGACTGCATACTTTTTTGTGCTGCATCCTATTATGATGCAGATCCTGTAGCCCGTTCCCATATCCGTGGCTAGTAGATCAGCGGTACATCCAGTCAGCTTGGTGAGTCCTCCTCCTTCGAGGACTTAGAGTTTAGTTTCATTTTAGTATTTAGATTGTGTATTCAGTATTCCAGTATTTAGAGTTAGCTGGGGGTTTGTCCCAGAAACTTGCCAGTAGTAGAGGCTTTCAGACATAGAGTTAGATATTCAACTGTATTCAAATTTTCATCCTTAGACTTTTACTTATATAAACAGGTTGAGTTGCTCATTACTTCAATTTAGCTTCCGTTATTATGTTTTGCTCAGTTTTTAAGTCATGTTAATGCCAGAGGGTTATCTTGAGATCACTTGTGATCTTGGGTCCCGTGTAATATCCAGGGGTAGGCTCGGGGCATGACAGTGTACTTTCGACGGGGTCATACAATGGGATAGGGGTTGATTATTGAAGAAAACTTTCAATTATTAGCATGGGTAGCTTAGTTTAAGCTATACTTATTAGTTTTTTAACCCACTAAGTATATATACTATGGTCTCTTTCAATCCCTATAGTTTGACATCAAACCAACCTATTTTAGCTTAGGTGAGTCAAACTATCTCTAGATTTGACTCTTAGATGGGAATTTCCTAAAATCAAGTTATTTCTAGCCTCAATTTGTGGCAGAAATCCCAAATCCCCAGTATTGAACTCTTACCCAATTTATGAACTTCTTCTTCAAGAAATCAACACATTTAGTAAGCTAAATCAATGATTGCAACCATTAATTTTATAATAAAAACATGAAAAATTCAATAGACCCATACTTAATAATCAATTATAATCACAAATAATCAACACCCATTCTTGAATTCAAACACCGATCATACACACACTCCTAGAATTAAGTATAGCTACTCATAGTGAAGGAATAAGAGAAGATATCAATTGGATTTTCTAAAATTACATCCATTCTGCAAGCTAAATTCAAATTCCAAGCTCAAAATGGTAATAATGGTGTTTTTCACTAGAGAAAAGAGAAAATTGTGTTCTATCAACTATTCTCCTTGGGGAAGTAAAAAACCTACAGTATATCCTTGGTACAGATTCCGAAAAGGGTTTTGGAACCTTCCCAATTACGTCACACACATTTGAAATTCATCCCTTCAGAAAAGATGCAAAGTAAGGTAGAGGACACCTGCAATCGCCCCTTGCAACTTGCGGCTCGCAGGTTCCCTATCTTCCAGGTAGTTTTGATCTTGTCACTTGCGGATATGTGTGTGACAGAAGGTGTGATCACCCCTTCGAACTTGTGGCTTGGATACTTTGACAGCTGAGGTAGTGTTCTTTCCTCCATGTGTGTTGAGAACCTATGAAATGCAGGTGCTCTCTTGCAGCCACATGTTGTCTCACATGTCTTGGCAGATTTCTTACTTTTCAGATCATCTTTGCACTTTGGCTTCCATTTTTAACTCCTTTGGTTCAAATCCTTTTCTACATTCTTTTCATCAAGAATGCCTGCAATTAAGACAATAAAGGCATATGATTCTTCAAAATCACATCAAATCAAGGTAATAATTCATAAATAAAGGCCAAATAAGTTAGTAGATTACCAACTTATCAAACCCCTAAACTTGAACGATTGCTTGTCCTAAGCAAAACACTCATAGGGTAAAGGATTTTCACCACTTCTGAATATATAAGGGTTGTACACAGGATTATACCAACTTAAAAACTCAAGAAAATAATAAACGAAAGACTCTAAACAAAGGTGCTCATCTTAATTAGTATTACCATAATCTCAAGGAAAATTCTCATTTCAAAACTTTTATGAGAAGACTTCAATTTTCTTTCAAAATTAGGGGATTTTTCATTCAAAACCAAATCATTAAGCTGCTCGAGTCATTGGCATTGACCCTCAAGGTTTGCCTCAAGATTCACCACAAAACGTGTCTCATTCATTTCTCCCGGTTGAAATCAAGACATTAGTACTCACTTCAAGCATGTAATGCCACTCACCACAATAGAGAATCCCACTCACAATCATGTGATTCACAATATAGGGATTATAGTAGATCAAAAAGACTCTAACTCTCTCAAAGAAGTTCGAGTACACACACATTGAATCATAGGTTTGCCCTTCATATAATTCGCCACTAATGTAGAGTCGCCAAGCTCAAAATCACTAAGGACTTGCGGCCAAAGATGTAGGCTATGGTTAAGGTGAGGATTTCATTTTGGCTTAAGTGACTAAACCTCCCTAATGCTATCATAAACAATCAAATGCACTCGCTCACATCTTTTGATTCACATTACCTTATTGCTCCCTCTCACAATCCCAATTGATCTCCTTCACAATTATTATCCCAAGCACCTTTTTCTTTTGCTCATGAGGTAACACCACCCAATCTTTTATTTCTTGCCTTCAATAATTCTTCCATTAGATCAATTACTTTTTAAGATAAGCATTGGGTGCTACCTCACACTTTAAGTTCACTTTCTCCTTCTATTATCACAATATATACACCCCCAAACTTAGGAGTTTGCCTATATCATAATGTTTTTAATCATCCATATTCCTCCCCCTAAACTTAGGATTTTAGCCTACATTATCATTTCTAGCCATTAGGGAGGAATGGGTGCCAATATTGAGGGTTCAAGGAGGTTAATATATAACATGGGTGCCAAGAAATGGCTAAGGCTCAAAGGGGTTAACTAGGGTCAATGTTGAAGGAAGGAACTTTTGGATAAAGTGACTTGTCCAAAGAGGGCCTAAGATCATTTTTCAAGCTAGAAAACATCTAGGATTTTACCTTGAATCACATTTGAGGCAAGTTCTAGACAACATGCATGCACAAGAATGAAGTAAGACTTACCACACAATGCATCACAAAACAAGAAGTTTGCAATTAGTCTCAAAATCAATTGGGATAAATAACTTTTGACAAGCTATTCTGAGTTCCTCACACTTGTTTGTGAATCAATCAAGCCAAATGGAGAGTGTGCAAGTCATGACAAGAGAATGCTTTTAGCAAAAATAATTTTTTTCCTCTTTTCTTCAATTTGCAAATTCATTGCCAAGAAAATTTTTGGTGGGCCCATTTTAAGACAAGCAATAGACGGACTCAATTAGACACTAAAACTTGTCATTTTTCCTTTAGAAAGTCGCTTCTCAATCTATCATAGGGGATGCCAACCCGGTTTAACACAAAATTAAATAAAAGAAAATATTTACTCCTTAGGAAAGAACCTTGGTATGAAGAAAACCCTCGGAGTTTATTCAACTAACTACTATTAACAAGTCAATGTTTGAGTTATGCACTCATGAATCATCATTTTAGAACTAGGCCTAACGTAAGCACTAAGCGCATTTGAAAAGCACGGGTAGTGAAACAATTTTTATCGTGGGACTAACCCGGCAATATAAATCAACTCATTTAAAATAAAAGCATCAAGCCCGACAAGAGCACAATATCAATTTAAACATGCTTTACAATGGTCTAAATAGTAATTACACCTCCAACTAAAATGAAGCATTTCCTCCAATGCATAAAAAGTTATACAAAGAGAATAAGTGCAAGAACTCCCTGAGGACTCTAAGACTGATGACGATGCCTTCTTGAATAATATTGGTATTATGCTCTCAGAGACCTGGATGGTGGTGGAATATATGCATGCTCTAGTCTATCTAGAATCCTTCCACTGAAGGAATCGATGGGTCCCATCTAACCTGAAGGGGGATATAAGGGTAAACAATTTCCTACTTATTGGGAAGCATTATCAACTCATGATATGAGGGAGGTGGGGCAGCTCAGCTGGGTCTAGTGCGAGGATCTCTAGCTGTTATATGAGATAAGTGGAATTCCAACTGATCTTGTGCAGGTGGATCTGAATGCCTTGTATCATTCATGTCTGGCTCAAATACTTTTTGTATTTCAAATGTTCCCATATTATTTGTCGGGTTCCCACCCACACACCAATCATCAGAAGGTCTCTTATCCTTAGGAGGTGAGGTTAAAGTAGGAGCTGATAGATTTAGATCTAAATGTGGTACCCTTGATGTGGTCCGGGGTACTTTTCTCCTAAGTGCACGTACATCCCTTCCACTATGTCAATCTGAGCACAAAGTTTGCTCAAGTTAGTCACTACCGACTTTAAAGCTGATTAGATCGCATTCTGAATCATGGCTGGAATATCTCTAACTATCTTATGCAAAAGATCATCATTTCTAAGTGCCACATGAGAAAGCTTGAGGAACCCACATAATGAAAAAGTAGTTGGTGCTTGAGATGGGTGACGTAGAGGAGGAACAGTGTGGGTATTGCCTGACACCCCAGGAGTAGGAGGGAGATCCTTCAATTGATCATGAGTAATAATAAGGGTAGGATCTGTATCTTCTAATACCTCTAGGTTTGTGGAGAACCTTCTCATCTTGAGGGATGGAGCCTCTTTGTACCTCTTTATGGCCAAATCAATCATTCCCTTTGCTTTATGAGTTTTGTCCAATAGCCGGAATAACAGACACTTGGCATGGAGACACAGCTTACTAATAAGGATAGGGAAAGGCATAGAAGTATACTAATGTCTAGCCTTCCTCTTGAGTTGATCAGCTATAATCTTCCCTTCGTTGATATGAAGGCCAGTCATGATGCAAGAGATGAGAACGGCTACCTCAATGGAGACATGGGTGGTGTTCTTTGATGGAATTATTCTTGTGCACACAAAATCCAACCACATTCGAGCCTCAAATTTTAGATCTTTGTGGGAGATATTTCCTTTAGACTGCCAAAAGGGGTTGTCCCTCAGCAATAACACTGGTCACCCAATCATATTAATCATCCAGTGAAGCTAACCGTCGAGCAAGCTCCAAACCTAGAGGTACAGGTACATCCGAAAAAATAGAGTTGATGGTAGCGGAAGTAATATCGGCTACCTGTCTCTGCACAAGAACTGAGGGCAGACATGGCATCTTGTCTACTCGCTCTTTACGCTTCAAAATGTCTTGTTGAGATTGATAGGAGGCATAAAACTCCCTTACCAACTCAGGGAGATAAGGTCCTGGCACTTTAGTGAATGGGTCTCATACCCGCTTCTCGAACTGCTCTTCTATACTGGGGAAGTCATTCTTGAAGGAGTCAACATCAAACCCAGATTCTTCAGTAATTGCTCTCTTCTTGCAAAAACTATGATAGAATGATTCCATCCTCTCAAGGCTAAAGAAGAGCTATTTTTATAATACTTCCTTGTTTTGCACCAACTCAGAGGGGTTGCCAGATGTCGAAGCTCCCATTGGGGCTCTTTTCTTTGGCTTGCACCTACATAAAGTCATATTTCTACAAAAAGCAGTGAGCGTCATAAAAACCAAATAAAATTCTTTTTGTGTTTTTCAATATCAAAAGAATAAAGTACTACAAAAGTTAATAAAATAAAAAGAACGTGAATACGTAAAGAAAAAAAAGGGCATTAGGTGAATTGTTGGCATGTGCGTATCACATGTGATTCACAAGTGGAGACTTGTGCTTCGCAAGTGATATCGCACATGCTAGCAGAATACATAGACATAGTGGTTGGCATGGGCAAAGGCACATGTGTGTTACATGAGTCAACTCGCACCTCGCATATGCTTTCGCCCCTTACTGGTAGTAGACTGGAAACTTCTGCCTCAATATGTGTTGCCTCCTGCATTTCACAGGTGGAGACATGCGATTCACATGCGAAATGCAGTTGGAAATAGTGAAAAAAATTCAATTCTTCATTTTCACTTGCATTGCACATGCAAATCACAGGGCAACACCTATGGTACACAAGTGTGTCACAAGATATAAACACATTTTTAATAGGACTAAGTCATGGCAAGTACCTGTTGACCAATTTTCAAGTTATCCGGGTGCTCAAACTTTCTCAAAAACTTCACAATCATGCAAGACCCAAACAATTGGAGACATGTGTTCAACGACTTCCCTTAAGAAGAACGTTACCCCATCTATCATTGGAAATATCAAGAATTACGATAAGCATCAAAGGCACATTCAAACGCAATAAAAATTCACTCCACTCAATCAAAGCACTCACCAAATAATTTATAAGAAATTAAACAACACAAGGATGCAATGAGAGATAATTTTAGCCTAACACAATAATACTTAACAAAAACTTGCAATGATGATGACTTGCCCTTAAGAACGACGTCACCCAATCTATCATTGGGCTAAATCATGCATCATCACAAGTGGACAAATTCAAAATTTTAGGCTAAAAATTATCACAACCAACATTCATAACTCTACAAATAAGATCTACCAAGTTTTGCTCAATTCAAAATAACAATAATCCCCAAATTTGGGGTGCAAAATTTAGATCTCAAACACAAATACAATATGGTAGAATCTAAGTAGCATGCTTCACTAATAATGTTCCCAAAATACTTTAAAATAATGATTTAACATTAGAGAACTTACCACAAATGAAGAAAAGGTAGTGAGGGGTGAAAAATTAGAGCTTTGAGGCTTAACAATGGTGACCCAAGAATGTTTTCACTGGAAAAAGGGGTGCGGTGGCTGGTGGTGCTCTGATGGTGATATGGTGGAGATGAAAAGGAGATTGTGGAGAAGATTTTGAGAGATTAAGGGAGTTTTAGGAGAGTTTGAAGGTTTTAGAGAGAGTAATAGAGGAAAAAGGAGTGGGGAGAGGCAGTTTAAAGAAGAAAAAGAAGAAGAGATGTGGGTCAGTTTCCAAGTCAGGTCTGGTCAATGGGTAGGTCAACCAAAATTAAAACATACCTGCGCCAGCAAAGGCATATGTGATTCGCATGTCACTACTTGAGTTTCACATGTGGCATCGCAGGTGTTGATTTTTAGATGATTTGGTGTCAGTTCACTGGTTGGACATGCGAAGGCATGTACGAGGCATGAGTGGGTATGTGCATTTTGCCCCTCCTCTCGCATGTGCTCTCCGACTTTTCTTTTTCTCTTTAGTTCAATGCCAACAGGGGCAACGCCACATGTGACCGTGAGTCAGCACATACACTGCGTAGGTCATGTCACACGTTGCCTCTAAAAAAATTTCCACTTAGCCATTTTTCTAATCTCCATGCATTCCTAAAAACACACCAAAAAAACATGAAGTAAAGTAAATAAAGCAAAAACACTTGCGTTGTCTACTAAGAAGCGCTTGATTTTATGTTGTGACACAATAATAGTACCTCACAAATCAATCATTGCTCGGGGTCATGCCAATACGATTGGCACAATCTCAACCAAAACACCAGAAGTACTTCTTCAAGATTTTCATCACCTCCTCTCGTTGCCAAGTTGATAACATCTTAGATACGAACAATTGAAGAGTGTCATTAGGATCCATGTACATATCCACCAAATATGGTGTCTTAGGTGTGATCAATCTCTCGGGATCCTTCTTTCCACCATCATTATAGATAACAAGTTGATCTTTCGGTGGTTTGTCTCCAATTTTGTCTCCCCAAGGACTTCCAACCATCTCATCCATGGTAGAAATTATGGATACCACCCTATACTTATATGGGGGATTTGTCAGTTGACAAATGTTGAATGTGACCTACTCGCCTGCCACTCGAAATTTGAGTTCTTCTAACTCAACATTGTCTAGGGATCTTCCCCTAGCTAAGAATGGGTGCACCATGAAAAATAGGCCCATCCTCAACATCCATATATCCTTCCATACTTTCTTGATCACCTAAGTGGCTCATATGCAACCTACTCAAAGAAACAAAATAACAAAAATGTAAAAGAGAACAAATGCTAAACAAAACTAAATCAATACACAATAAAATGGAAAATCAAAAGTCAATCTCCGACAATGGTGCTATTTTTTATGACGTTCAAAAGCACTATCCCGAAGGAGGTGGTAACAATCGGCAAGCAAAATAATAAGTACCCAATGGATGTTAGGGTCAAATCCATGGAGATTGGTATGATGACTTGCCACTAAACATCAAAAATTAATTTACTAGAGTAAGCAAATCATTCAAACAAGTAAAAGTATAGTAGGGGGAAAAGGTTTGGGAATTCAAATTCAAAATGTATCAAAAGAACAATGTAAATACAATTGATTTAATCAAGAGTTTGAAGGCTACGGTGTGCTTTCGATGGGGTCATACAATGGGATAAGGATTGATTATTCAAGCAAACTTTCAATTATTAGCATGGGTAGCTTGGTTTAAGCTATACTTAGTCATTTTTCAACCTACTAAGTATATTTACTATTGTCTCTTTCAAGCCCCATAGTTTGGCATCAAACCAACTAATTTTAGCTTAGGTGAGTTAAACTATTTCTAGATTTGACTCTTAGATGGAAATTTCCTAAAATCAAGCTATTTCTAACCTCAATTTGTGGCAGAAATCTCAAATCCCCACTATTGAACTCTTACCCAATTTATGAACTTCTTCTTCAAGCAAGCATACAATTAGTAAGCTAATCAATATTTGCAAACATCAATTTTATAATTAAAACATGAAGAATTCCATAGATCCATACTTAATAATCGATTATAAACACAAATAATCAACACCCATTCCCAAATTCAAACACTCATCATACACACCCTCTAGAATCGAGTTTAGCTACTCATAGTAAAGGAATAAGAGAAGATACCAATTGGATTTTCTAATGATCCTTCCAATCATTTCTGTGTTTTCACCTTCTTTGTACTATTAGAGCTTGCATGTAGTGTCCTCAATTCATTTATGGCTTGCTGGGACTGGTAGTTTGGTGCTTGGGCCATTTATTTGGTCTTTACGGTCATTTCCCTGTCTTAGAGCTTTAACTTTGGAAATCGTTGATTTCAATCAACATTCTGGGTAATCGTGCTTGGAATCAAATTCTGATAGTTTTGTCAGCTTCAGATCATGGACTTTGGTCTAGTGGGACCTTTGGTCAGGATCCAGGAGCTTTTCAACTTGAAATTCTCTCTCATTCTGTGTTTTTAGGCTAGTTGGTCTTGTTTGGTTGACTTTGGTCAATATTTGGAGAAGACGGCATCAGATGAAAATTTCATCAGCATTGTTAGCTTTGGAATGTTGAGTGTAGGCTGAAGGGACCATTGGTTCAGGTCCCGAGTCTTCCAGACTTTATTTTGGCCCTTGGATTTCATTTTGGAATTATTGGCCTAAAAGTTAATATTGGAAGTGGGGCCCACTTTTCATTAAATTGACCTGCGATAGGATTTTTGTCAACTCCATTGAGTCTAGAATATCGTTTCTAATTGAGTAGCATAGTTCATTTGTGTTTATGGGACCCCAGATATATTTTGAGGGTCCATCTGGTGAAATTTTAGCCTTGGTGAACTGCTGATTTTCAGTTGCTGGTATGGCCAAAATTTGTTCATCACGATCTCAAAGCAAGAGCTTCATGATCTCGAAGGTCTGGCTTTTTGTTCATTGCGATCTTGAAGGGTTTTCTCGCAATAGCAATGAAAAACCCCTTTGTTCATCACAATATCGAAGGGCTTTCTCGCAATAGCCATAAAGACCCTGCTCCTTTGTTCATCGTAATCTTGAAGGCTGACTTTCGCAATCGCGATGAGTTGGCCAGTTTGTTCATCACGATCTCGAGAGTTTTTCTCGAGATAGCAGTGAAGAAATCCATGTCTAATATATACCTTCTCCTTCATTTTCTTCACCCAAAATTCATTTTTCTCCATTGTTTCAAAGGCTCCAAGCTCCAAGCTCCATTTTTACTGTAGGATCATCTCTTAGCATTGGAGTAATTAATTTCTTATCCGTGGTTGATTCTTTATCACAAATTATAAGTATTCCATCCTTTAATCCCGTAATTTCTTCATTTGATTCCTAGTTTGTTCTTGAAAGTTTAGGGCTGTTTTAGGACATTTATTTACTCAATCTTTACTTAATTTTTGGGCATGTGTTCCTGGCGAGGCTGGGAACATCGTGACAATTTTTGTTTCTGATTTCTGGTTATGAGGCCACGGGCTCGCTTGTGACCCTAATTTTGACCTGACTAAAATATTAGCAATATGGGTACTATTAGCTTCATATTGATGCATAGAATATGTTGTTGATAGTGTGTTTTCAATTTGGAGTTTCTCGGAGCAGTTCAAGCTTGGTCGATGTTGTTTCTACAGCTAGTCATTGAATAAAGGTAGGTTACGGTCTTCCCTACCTAGACTTTATGTATATAGGCTATAATTGCATTGATTGGTATACTTGGGTGTGTTGTTATAGGTTGGTACCCCAGACTTTGTTCGTCTTTTCTGTATGTTTATTTTATGCGTTGTTTATAGTACTCATTGTAGTATTATGATATTACCATTGTGGCCCCGTGTGGCCTTTGTATAAGACTGTGGATCATAGATTGTGGGATATTTGGGAATGTCGGTGAGTCCCGGACATCATAATATTACTTTAAGCTGGATATCTATGTTGTAGAGTTGATTTTGCCTGTGCAGGGCCAATAGGTTATTTCTGAGCCATTGGGCTAATTGATTGTTGCAAGCATATCATTCATGTAAAGGGTTTTTTGCATGTTTTACTACTATTATAGCCGCGGGCCTACTCTCAACAATTTTCTAAACTTTGAATGGCCTGAGGGGCCCATTTTTTATATAAAAGATTATAAAAGGATTCAAAACTGATTTTTATGGATTTTCTTGGAGTAAAAGAGATGTTATAGTGATTTTATCACGAGTTTTCATACTTACACTAGACTCGGCGAGGCCAGGCGCTAGACATGTCTTACTAATGATTTCAAGATAACACTAGACTTAGTGAGGTCGAGTGCTAGACTTGTTTTACTACTTATTTAGACTCGGCTATGCTTCGGGCACCCTTTGATGGGGTTTTGAGAGTACTACTACTAATTTAGACTTGGTTTGATTCTGGGCACGTACTACGAGGTTCCAATTATTGAGCTATATAATGAGATTTTCATTTTTAGTATGTGGTCTACGAGTAGACCTCTATGGACTCTGATGTTTCTAGACCAAGAGCTACGAGCTGAGGGTGCCGAAGGAGGGGTATATGGTGGAGTTGAGGTAAACGAGTGCGACCTTTCATAGATCCTGCCTCTATTGGGCCTTTTAGGTACCGGGGTGGGTAACATAGAGTTATTTTATCACACCTCGTTCCATCTCATCATATCATCATGCATATTTCATTTAGATTCCACCCTTGTTTGCTAATTTCTCAGTGTACGCTCTGGTAGTATAGGATGCTGGAGGGTTTATTTTCATTTGGTTGCGTTCCTCAATTGTATGGGCGGCCATTGGGACTGTAGGTAGATTATATTACTCCTGTCATTTTATAGATCTTGTTATGGCCTTCAGATCTTGGTGGATTAGTAGTTTTTAGCCTATTGAGTCTTCGTCTATTGGATTGTGATTATTGAGGGGCTAGTGGGTCCTATATTGTTGAGGCACTATTTTTGTGGCCTTCTGAGTGGTTGTGAGTTATCAGATTTTATTCTTTATCGTGGTTTTTGATTAGTGGATCTCAGTTTTTTTTTGGCTTAGTTATTCCATCCTAGGGTTGCACTTGTAAGATTGTTTTATGTCTATGCTTATCTTGAGGTTAGGCTTTTAGTATGATTTTGTTAAGTATATTGCTTCTAGCTTGAGTATGTTTAATTGATTCCCTTCTTTCCCTTGTTAACTTGAGGTTACCAGTATACCGCCCTTCTCCTTAAACTCTCTCTTTATATATTGTTATTGCAAGGACTCCAGGTGTTTTATCCTTTCCTTCACCTGTGTTTTTGTTATATATATCTTTTGTGACTAGCATGACATGTTGTATTTCCTTGGTTTCTATCCGTGTTAGCTTCCGTGTGCTTTCTCCATTGCTTTTGTAATTGCTTCCTTGCTATCTTCTATATTACTGTTTTTATATCTTATATGCGCTCAGTCGTCCTATGATGCCTAGTGGGTACTCGTTGCTTAGAAATTGGTGCTCATACTACACTTCTGCATCTTTCTGGTGCAGATACTAGTGTGAGCTTTCATTGTTGATCATGTGGAGACTCATGCAGCTTTGGATATTCGAGACTAGGGTGAGTGCCTGATGATCGGGGCTTGACCACGTCTCATCTTTTAGCACTGTTACTCTTTATACTTTCGGAGACAGTTGTATATTCTATTTATTTACTTCTAGCACTTGTATTCTATTAGAAGCTCCTGTACTATCGAAACCAAGTCTTGGGTTGGTGTAGTTTCCTTGTATATATATATTCAGGTTATTTTCTTTCGCCTTATTCTCTCTTATATCCTTCTGCTTATTTCTGCTTATTGTGTGTATTGATTAGGTAGTAGCCCATTACTAACCATCCTGGACTATGAGGATTGGTTCACCTACTGGAGGGTTGTAGGTTCCATCATAACCTGAGAAATTGGATCATGACAACTTGGTATCAGAGCCCTAGGTTCACCGGTGTCGTGGTACAGAAGCAAGTGTCTAACTAGAGTATCACGGATTGGTATAATGACGTCTATATCCTATTTGTGGTAGGCTACAGGGCATTGTTAGGAAAAGTTCCATCTTCTTGGCTCTTTATCATGCGTTCTTGGCTCTAGTGACTTCTAAACTTCGATTGTTCCATTCATTCTCAGATGCCTAGTACGAGTACAACAGTGGGTAGTGTCGAGGCTTGTGTGCCTGTTACTTCAATGCTTCCATCAGCGTCAAGATTTTAGAGTGAGAGTTTACCGCATCAGTTAGGGGGGTGGGGCCAGCCCAACCTCTGGTAGAGTTTTATGCTACCCTAGTTCTTCAGGACACCATGGCTAGGACTCTGAGTCCTCCGGTGGGTGGTTTAGTACCCAAGGTGGGGGCAGTACCCGGCTCTTTGAGTGGTGCTTCAGTTATATTTAAGATCCCAGTTCTTCAACAGGGTTGTATGATGGTATTAGAGTATGAGGTGAGGTTTCACGAGATGGTTAGGTGCACTGCTAGGACTGTGCTTACAAAGTTTGATAAAGTTAAGAGCTTTGTTAGAGATTTGATTTCACCACTCTATTTGGCAACCAAGCATTTGGTTACAGTTGGGACGACCTTCCTTCAGGTAATTGATCATGCTTGGGCTATTGAGGGTTTATGTCATGAGGCATATGGAGGTAGTAGTAAGAAACTTCATTTTCAGGACAGTTTCCGAGGTTCTTAAACTCGAGGTAGGGGATTCTTCACTAGAGATCGGTTCCATTGCTTCTTATCTAGCAAGCCAGTTTCAGTGGCTCCACAGGTTTCAGAGGATGGTTGCACAGAGCATGTTGAGCTTAGGAGACATGGTACGGGTCAGGTTCTTCGAGGTTTGCATTCAGGGTGTGTAGTCCATGGTGTCCAGTCCGGTTCAGTGAGATCTTTTTGTCAAACTTCATCAGGTAAAGGTTGTTTTCAGTGCGGTGAGTGAGGGAACTTTGCTAAGGATTTCCCCACAACTGCATATCCCAGTCAGCATAGTTTTTATGATTATGGAGTGATTGGTCACTTTTCTAGAGACTGTCCCCGACGAGGGATGGTCGAGCCTTCAGCATCGCCAACTCAGTCCAGAGTTAGACCCCGTCAATTTGATGCCCCTCTTGGTAGGCTAGAGGTGAAAATTCCTGATACCGTTGCCCCAGGTACGGCTTTTGTTACCTTCAGTTAATGATAGTATTGTTCACGTTATGATTCTACCCCTCTTTTCGTGTTTTTTTCTTATATGCCTACCTGTTCTTTGTTTAGTTGTTTTACTACTTGAGTTGTAGTGTTTATGCATGTGGAACCGAAAGTTGGGGTGAATCTTGGTGCACCCAATGTTTTTGATGATGAAAGGGAGGAGGCTGAATCTACTCCCCAAGTTGCTATTGATGTTGAGGAATACCCTCCTCTAATGCAAACTGTGCCGACCACACCACCCAAGGGACCTCCTCCGTACCCTCAAAGGCTTAACAAAAAGAAAGAAGATCATAAATTCATCAAGTATGTTGACATGTTTAGCAAGCTCTTGATAAATATTCCTTTAGTTGAAGCCTTAATGCAAATGCCGGGGTACTCAATATTTATAAAGGAGTTGCTTTAAAAAAAGAAGGTTATCGATGTAGGGATCATTGGGATATCACACAGTTGTAGCGCTGTGATGACAAGCAATGTTACTACAAAGCGATATGATCCGGGTGCATTCACCATACCATGTACTATTGGACTCTTTGTGTTTCGTAAAGCCTTGTGTGATCTAGGAGCGAGCATCAATTTAATTCCCCTAGCAATCTTCAACAAGTTAGGATTGGGTATACCCAAACCTATATCTATGAGACTACTCATGGTTGATCGGTCCATTAAGCGTCCAGTAGGAATCCTATTTGATGTATTGGTGAAGGTTGACAAGTTAATTCTCCCGGAGGACTTTGTGATCTTGGATTGTGAAGTGGATGTTGAGGTGCCCATCATCTTAAGGCGACCATTATTATCCATGGGAATAGCACTTGTAGATGTTGAGCTTGGTGAACTTAAATTCTGAGTAGGAAATGAAGTGGTGACATTTAATGTATGCCAACCCACAAGACCTATGGATGACTTGAGGGTAATTTTTGTGATAGAGTTGGAGGGAAAGCTTGATCATGCCCTTGAGGAGTGTGAAAGGGGAAAGATGCCCAAGATTGAAGAGTTGCCAAGTCGACAACATGTTGATGTTTTGAGGATGTTGAAGGAGCAATTCCCTTTCTTGGGATAGGGTCACGCCAACAGGATTGGCATGCTATCCGACAATGACTAAGGTTGAGGTACTATCGTCGAGCCACGACATAAAATCAAGCGCTTCTTAGGAGGCAACCCAAGTGTTTTTACTTTAATTTTGGTTATCTTTTGTTGTTTTTTCTTTGTTTTAGGAATGCAAGGAACAGAGGAATAAAAGTGGAAAATTAGGGCAAAAAGGAGACATGTGGAGGACTATACGGTTCACATATGCCATTGTGCGCATCTCATGGCCCAACGTATGCCAAACCAGAAAGCTGGGAAGAAAAATAGAAATTGGAGGCAGTGTGCGCTGGGTTGTGCAGTCCGCACGATCCCAAGTGCGCATTGCACCTCCATCGCATGTTGAAGAAGAAGCCTGGGCCAAACTCAGGGCATAAAATGGTGAGGTGCGAAATGACATGCAGTCCGCACAAGGGCTTGTGCGAATCGCATGTCGCGGCACACCAAGGTAAAATTCAAATTTTTATTTGACCAACCCTACCCGACTAGTTTTCTTCTTCCTTTACACTTTATATTTGCCACCTTTCTCCTCTTTCTCCATATTCTCCCCTACAACCTCTCAAATTCTCTACCAAAACCTCCCACAAATCCCTCAAACTTCCCCGAAATCTTCTACTACTCTCACCCAAACTTCTCCACCACTTCACCACCCGTCTCCTTTGCTGGTTCTCCGGGCAAGTTATTGGGTCACCATTGTTTCTCTCTAAAAGCTTCAATTTTTGCTTCTCCTCGTTTACTCTTCACTTGTGGTAAGTTCTCCAATGTTAAATACATGTTTTTATGAAGGTGGGAACTCATATTATGAAGTATGCTTAATAGAATTGCCATGTTAATTTTTGGGTGAGATCCAAAAATTTTGGGTCCCCAATTTTGAATTGTGTTATGGATTTTGCTTAGGATCAACTTCGTAGAACTTGATATTGTGATAATGTATGTTGATTGGTAGTGATTTTTAGCCTTGAAATTTGTGTTTGGGTTAAAGTCTGAGTAACCCACTTGTAAAGGATGCATGATTTGGCCCGATGATAGATTGGGTGACATCGTTCTTAAGGGAAAATCATTGTTCTTCATGAGATTTGTCAAAAATTATTGTTTGGGCTGAAAATTGTTGCTAATCGTATACCCATGTTCTTTGTTGGAAATTTTATTCGGTGTATGATCTTCTATGGAGAGGTGGTAATTGTTGTTGAATTTGATGGTGCCTAAAGTGTTGCAATTGAGGGCTTGATGTTCCCAATGATAGATAGGGTAACGTCCTTCTTAAGGAAAATCGTTGAGTTCCTCTTTTGTTTTGATTGGTGATAATGGAAGTCCGGGGAAGTCTGAGTACCTGGACAATTATGTGGTCATATTATGTTGTGTCTCATTGTCATAATGGTTGGTTTACTGCTTGGTGCCAAGTGCTTCATGTAAATCTTGCTCCATGAATCACATATGTAATTCACACGAACACAAGGAATCAAAAATTCTAATTATGATCTGGTGTGTTTTGCATGTGATGTATGGATCTTGATGTGCAGAACGCATAAGGTACCGCACTTGCTGAAAAATTAGTTCCAATTCAATATTTTGAGGTGCGAAGCAAGGTACGATTTGCACCTTGGTTTATGCAAACCGCATCAGCATTCGCACCTTAGTGGAAAATTGGTTGAGGAATCTCGTAGCTCATGCGACGTCATGTGCGACGCGCATAATGGCTTGTGTGTTTCGCACACAGTCTGCATGAGCTGTCAAATACCTCCTTTATTTTTATACTCCTTTGCATTCTATTTTTGTAGTTTGTTAGTTTTTCCGTTGTGAACAAATACCTTGTACCTGCTACTAACCTCCATTTGTAGGACTATGCCTTCCAATAGGCGCCACCAAAAGAGGTGTGCCTCAAATCAAGCTCCAACATCCATAAATGTGAGCTTGCCTACGGAAGATGAAAATCCTACTGAGCATGTAGTCTGATTTGGCCTCAAGGGGATAGAAGCATACTATTTACAATTTCAGGAGCAGCGACCAATATTAGAAGAAAAAGGATTGGATGTGGAGGTATTCGAAGCTGATTTCCCAAATATCCACAAGCAATTTCAGGAAAAAATCTTGACATACTTTGCCAAGACTCTGGGCCCATATATCCTGAAGTTGGTGTGGGAATTCTATGCCTCTTATCGGGCTAGGCAAGATATTCTAAAGCATAAGGGTCCAATAAGGAAGCTTCCATGTCTAGATTCTATTTGGGTAAGAGGAAAGGAAATAGACATCACACCTACGGCCATCCACTTTTCTATATGGGATGATGAACTAGCCCCCGAGTCATAGTATATAGAACGTGTAGCTACAAAGGAGAACCAATATGAGTGGGTTGCAAGCATAATCACTGAGGGAACCCCTTTTGGGGTTGTTTCAAAAGGGCCCATTCATCGGTCTGACCTCAAGTTTTAAGCTTGGGTATGGTTAGATTTTATGTGCACTCGACTTATTCCAACCGGTCATAAAACAAAGGTAACTATAGTGGTGGCTATCTTGATTTCTTGTGTCATGGTTGTTCTTTCATTACATGAGGGGGAAATAATAGCCGAACAGATGGAGAGGAGAGCAAGACAAGAAAACACCTCCATGGCCTTTCCTGTTCTCCTTTGCCTCATGTGTTTCCAAGCAAACTACCCGCAGATTCATTCTTTAGATACAATTAGTCAGGCTAATGGAATGGTTAAATTGGAAATGAGGAGAGATAAAGATGCCAAGAGAAGACACCTTGCTTAAGTCCCAAGTACTACAGTATGATCTGAGATTGTTGCTTCTAATTCTCTGAATTGTCCACCCCCATCCCAAGAGGCATCAAACACCACTCATATGGCTCCCCCAACAACATCAACCTCAGGTGATTTTCCTAAACTTGCTCGCCTTGCCCAACATAATAAGGATCACTTAAAAAAATTGGCTAAGGACATCCCACACATGATCCAATCCGTCATTAATTGGCATTGAAGCCAATAGTGTCAAGTGTGAGGAAGCTTTATGCTAGATTGGATACAATAGAAGTAGAGGTTGAGGAACTCAGGCAAGTAATACTACACGTTGAGCCAAAGATTCCTACTTGGGATCTTAATCTACTGGCCCCAAGTTCAATATCTTCTCAGAGGTATGCTAGTCTGCCCGATGATTGGTGCAAGGGTTGGGACCCGGATGAGGATGAGGGCATACCCTAGATACAAAAAGAAGTCATATCGATCGAGACTATCCCCAAAGCTTCAGATTCACTTGGCTAGAATTTCCTGGAACCTCCCATGTCTTATGTTAGAGAAGAGGAATTTCTGCCCGGGTTCTCATACCATGAGTTGATGACATACTCAGACAAATGGGAGGTCATGGAACCAACTGGCCTTATTCAAGTCCAATGGGACCCATCAATTCCATTGATAGAGGGATTGTGAATAGACCCAGCACATGCCTACATCCCACCACTGGCATCATCAGTGCTACCAGCATATCTATCTCCTAGGCCACCGTATCGATTCTACTCACAGAGGCATCGGCATCATCATTAGTATAATCAGGGAGTTTTTGCACTCAATCTTATTTGTATAATTTTGTGCATCAAGGGCTATGCTTACTTTGAGTTTGGGGGGTTTATAATTATTGATTACTCATTTGTACTTGGTGATATTGCTCTTGCCGAGCGCCTTTTTTGTTTTCTTTTGAGCTTAATTGTGCCCTCGCCGGGCTTAAGTTTTATTGTTGATAATTTTGTTGCGAGTCAGTTTTACACGCTCCATTGTCTCACTAGCTGTGCTTTGCAAATGCGCTAAGGGCCTACGCCGAGGCTTATTTTTAATTGATTCATAAGCGTGCAAATTGGTAATCATCTTGTTAATAGTAGTTTAGCAATAAACTCTGAGGATTTTCTTAATACCACAGTTCTTTTCCAAGGAGCAAAATCTTTTCTTTATTTTCTTTTTCTTTTATTTTGTTTTTTTGTGTCAAACTGGGTTGGTGTTTCCCTATGATAGATTGAGAGGCGACTTTCTTAAGAGAAAATACCAAGTTTTAGTTTAAATTTGAGTCCATAGTGTGCTTGTCTCGAAATGGACCCACCAAAAAAAAATCTTAGCAAGACATTTTGAAAAAGAAAGGAAAGAGGGAAAATGAAACTTTGAGGAAAGCATTCTCTTGTCATGAATTGCACCCTCTCGCTTTGGCTTGATCAATTCCCAAACGAGTGTGTAATGAACTTTGAATAGCTTGTAAAAAGTCATTTATCCTAATTGATCTTGAGACTAGTGAATGAAGTCTGGTGGCATGATGTCTTGTATGGTGAGGCATTACCTTGATTCTTGTGCATACATATTTTCTAGAACTTTCCCCGAATGTGATTCAAGGCAAAATTCTAGGTGTGACCGATCTTTGAATATGACCTTAGGCCCTTTTTGAACAGCCACTTCACCCAAATGACTTCCCTCAACATCAATTCTAGTGAACCCCTTTGAGCTTGTGACCGTTCTTTGGCACCTTATTTAACACCTTGATATTTTTTAAACCTCTATCTTGTCACCCATCCTCCCTAAGTGCTCAAAAGTGAAAAGTAGGCTAAAAGCCTAAGTTTGGGGGGGAAATCAAAAGAAAACATAGGAAAATGGCTAAGTTGGGGGTGTATGTAATCAATAAGGAGAAGAAAATAAATGCACTCTAAAGTGCAAGGTGGCACCTTAAGTTGAATTGCAAATTTCTCCAAAAAGTTTAATCAAATGAGCAAAATAAAAAGAAAGAATAGGTGCTACCAAACAAAGGTGATACAAGGAGTTTTGAATGATCATGATTGAAAAGGAGAATCTTGGGTTGTGTGAGGGAGAAATAAGGTGAAGTGAAAGTCAAAAATATGAGTGGTTTTTGAAATGATAACAAAAAAGCATTAGGGAGGTGTAGTCACTTAAACCAAATAAAATCCTCACCTTAGCCCTAGCCAACATCGTAACCCGCAAGTCCTAGGTGACACTGAACTTGGCCACCCTACATTAGTGGAGATT
Source organism: Jaltomata sinuosa (assembly GCA_003996215.1). Taxonomy (NCBI): domain Eukaryota; kingdom Viridiplantae; phylum Streptophyta; class Magnoliopsida; order Solanales; family Solanaceae; genus Jaltomata; species Jaltomata sinuosa. Next base: position 287,135 of record QJPP01003708.1, read on the forward strand.
TACATGAAGGGAAAGTCTATGGGTCAATATGTGTGCACTTGAATTTCCTTGAGAGAGTGAGAGTCTTCTTGGTTCTCTATAATCTCTTAGTTTTTGAATTTCATGATTGTGAGTGGGATTCTCCTTTTTGGTGAGTCGCAGCATGCACTCGAATTGAAACATGAAGTCTCTATTTCATTTGAGAAGAATGAATGAGACAAGTTGTGTGGTGAATCTCGAGGCAAACCTTGATGGTCCATGCCAATGACTTGAGAAGCTTTGTATCTTGTTTTGAAAGATAAAATTCCCTTGATTTTGAATGATAAATGAAGCCCTTTTAAAAAGTTTTGAAATGATCAATTGCCTTGATATTGTGGTGGTTCAAATTGAGATAAGCATAATAGTTGACTCTTTTGTTTGAGTCTTTTTATTGTTACTTTTCTTAGTTTTTAGAAATGAGTAGTCTTTTGTGCCTTGATTGAGTCTAGAGCATAATTCATTCCTTACCTTGTGAGTATCTTGCTTGAAGACAAGCAATAGTTCAAGTTTGGGGGTTTGATAAGTCAGTAATCTACAAATTTATTGAGCCTTTACTCATGAATTATTGCTATGTTTTAATGAGAATTAGAGGTTCTTATGGCCTTTATTGATGTCTATGCAGGTACTTGTGATCAAAGATAGAAAACAAGGATATGAACCCAAAAAGAGCCAAAAAGGAGTGAAGTGTGAAGTGAGAAAACAAGACGAAGATTTTTCTAAGAGATGCGGCGCTCGTGTGACACACACTTGCCTTGGTGTGGAACGCAACTTCCACTGCATGGAGCTCAAAGTTCACTAAAGGATCTGCTAAGAGGTACGGTCATTGTGCAACGTGCATAATGCCTTGTGCGAACCACACCCTACTTTGCATGAAGCTTCCTAATTGGCCTGAGTCACTGGATCACTGAAGAAGGTGTGCGACGCACATATGATGACATGCGAACTGGACATCGCGCCACACACCACCCAAAGGGCATTTTTTCCCAAATTAATGTGACGTTTTGGGAATGTTTATAAACCCATTTTAGGCACAATTGTAAATAGTTCTGATAGTTCTGAATTTTGAACAATATTCTTAGCTTTGTGAACAAGTTTTCTTTTCTAAGAACAAGAAGAGGGTTTCTCCCAATTCCTTCTTCCCAATTCTTAGAACCATCATTTGTGTACAAATTGAGCTTGGATATTGAGAAATTTAGCTTGAATGGAAGAGAAATTGTATTACCCATTTGGTATATCTCTTTCTTTAAGCATGAGTAGCTAAACCTCTTATCTAGGGATGTGTTGATGATGGGTACTTGATAAATGGGTGTGGGTGTTGCTAATTCTTATTTATAAATGCTTATTTGATATGGGACTAGTTATTTCACCATATTTTAACTCTAAAATTGGTGGTTTCAAACATTGATTTTCCTTACTTGGTTGTGGTCTTGCTTGAAAGAGGAAATCATAACTTCGGATGTGAAATTGCTAGTAGGAACTTGGGCTTCCATTTAGATTAAGGCTAGAAATAGCTCAAATCGATGAAATTACCCATTTAAGGGTCTAAAGCTAGAAATAGTGTGACCTCCCTAAGCATTAGCTTGGTTGTTTATTGTTAAATCAATAGTGCTTGACTTAAGACTGTTGAATATATGGTTGTTGATCAAGAGATAAATAACCATACCTAAAATCAAGGTTACCCATGTCGATTAGCATGAATTTACGTGAATAAGAAATCACACTATCCTATGTTTGAGTCTTATTTGACACACATCCCTAGTCGACCTCTCTATTGTCTACACCTATTTTTACTTTATTTGTTTTGTTGAATTACGAAATTATGACAGATTCTCAATTCCCCTCTTTTTTACATTACTAACTCTCATTGTGAACTCTGTTTTACAATCACCTAGGCTAAACTATAAATTCTCTATGGGATCGACCCCCACATCCGTTGGAAACTATAAATGTATTTTGCTCTAACAATCGCCAATACCTCCTAATAGGAGAGTACGCTTGAGCATTATCAAAAATTTTGATAAGTCGGTAATCTACCAACTTATTGAGCCATTACTCATGAATTATTACTATATTTTGATAAGAATTAGAGGTTTTTATGGCCTTTATTAATGTCTATGTAGGTACTTGTGATCAAAGATAGAAAATAAGAAAATGAACCCAAAAAGATCCAAAAATGAGTGATGTGTGATGTGAACAAACAAGACGAAGATTATGGTGAGAGATGCGGCATTCGTGCGACACGCACTTGCATTGGTACGGAATGCACCTTCCATTGCATGGAGCTCAAAGTTCACTAAAGGATCTGCTAAGGGGTACAGTTATTGTGCGACGTACATAATGCCTTGTGCGAACTGCACCTCACTTTGCATGAAACTTCCCAATTGGCCTGAGTCACTGGATCACTGAAGAAGGTGTGTGATGCGCACATGATGACGGCAAACCATACGTCATGCTGTACACCACTCGAAGGGCATTTTTATCCAAAATTATGTGACATTTTGGGAATGTTTATAAACTCATTTTAGGCACAATTGTAAATAGTTCTGATAGTTCTGAATTTTGAACAATATTCTCAGCTTTGTAAACAAGTTTTCCTTTCTAAGAACAAGAAGAGGGTTTCTCCCAATTCCTTCTTCCCAAATCTTAGAACCACCATTTGTGTACAAATTGAGCTTGGATATTGAGAAATTTAGCTTGAATGGAAGGGAAATTGTATTACCCATTTGGTATATCTCTTTCTTTAAGCATGAGTAGCTAAACCTCTTTCTAGGGGTGTGTTGATGATTGATACTTGATAAATGGGTGTGGGTATTTCTAATTCTTATTTATAAATGCTTATTTGACATGGGTCTAGTGATTTCACCATATTTAACTCTAAAATTGGTAGTTTCAAACATTGATTTTCCTTACTTGGTTGTGGTCTTGCTTGAAATAGTAAATCATAACTTTGGATGTGAAATTGCTAGTAGGAACTTAGGCTTCCATTTAGATTGATGCTAGAAATAGCTCAAATCGATGAAATCACCCATTTAAGGGTCTAAATCTTGAAATAGTGTGACATCCCTAAGCATTAGCTTGGTTGTTTATTATTAAATCAATAGTGCTTGACTTAAGATTGTTGAATATATGGTTGTTGATCGAGATATGAATAACCATACCTAAAACCAAGGTTACCCATGTCGATTAGCATGAATTTACATCAATAATCAATCACCCTATCCTATGTTCGAGTCCCATTTGACACAAATCCCTAGTCATTCTCTCTATTGTCTACACCCATTTTTACTTTATTTGTTTTGTTGAATTGCAAAATTGTGACAGATACCCAATTCCCCCCTTTTTTACATTACTCACTCTCGTTGTGAACTTTATTTTACAATCATCTAGGTTAAGCTCTAAATTCTCTGTGGAATCAACCCCGACATCCGTTGGGAACTATAAATGTGTTTTGCTCTAACGATCATCGATACCTCCTAATAGGATACTATGCTTGAGCATTATCAGTTATGCTAGTGAGCATTGGTTGGTTTTGCTTTTTATAGGAAATTAGAATCGACCTTCCCTAATAATTCAGTTTAGGGGATTGGCAGGTGTGTAAGTTGTTCCCATAGTTTTTTTCAGTATCTTGTCTGGTTGGGTTGTCTTCTTGTTTTTCCAAATTCCAGTTGGGATGAGTTTTGATCATGGTACTCTGGTTGAGTTTTTGGGTTGTGGCATTATGGTCATGTTTTGGCTATAGCATTTTGGCTAAGTGTTGACTGCAACATCGTGGTTGAGTTGTGTTCATAGTATTTTAGGTGAGTTGGGCATTTGGCCTATTCTTTTCCTGCCTTGTGGAGTGTTGCCAGTGGAGTTATGGAAGCTAAGGGACAGCTCTAGAGTCTTCTGAGAAAAAGTTTGTAGAGTTCTGTGTATCCTTGAAAAGGGTTTTGTGTAGTTGAAAAAGGAGGGAGATGACTCCTTATGCGTATATATGTGTTCTAGTAGCTGACTGAGGCAAAGATTGTGGGTTTTCTTTAGCTTGTGTGTTGGTGACCTGATTCGACTGATTACAGAATTATAGTGGCATTGCCTTAGATGAATTTGTGGTCAAATTTTGTTCTAGTATGAGATCGAGGTAGTGGTCATTTCCAGTACTACCTTTGGGAGTTTGTTGCATCAACTTTGGCTTCCTTGTTATATTCCTTGGGGGTTCCAAGTTTCAGTAGCATATACAGATTGGGAAACTTGCATATTTAGAGCCTAGTTGGCCCCGGTTCCTAAGAGTTCATTGGCAGCATATGGGTCTACTCGAGGGTTCTACAGAAGCATTGATTGGCAATTAGAGTTGGATTTCAGAATTGCGGGCTAGCAGGTTGCATCGAATGGTTTATGGGAGTTCTCTTCGATTGCAGAATCATTGTGCTGGAAGGCAGTGGGTGCAGGTAGCTTAGCTTCTTTGCATTGGTTTTGGAGTGGTTGTTGGCCTTGGAAATCCAGTCCTTGGCTAACCATTGGATTAGGCTGGACATTCTAGATCTCAGTAGTGGTCTTGCCAGAACGAGGTCCATTTTACTTTGGTTGCACAGATGTAGCATTATCAGTTTGAGGATCAGCAGTTGTATGTTATGTGTGATCAGGTTGTGTAGGTTGAAGTTGGCAGGTCTAGTTTAGATTTGAATGGTACTTTGAGAGTGATGGTCGCCTTTGTATTCCGAGAATTTGAAAGCTTGAGTAGTTGATTCTCTGAGGGTTGTCTGTTGCATAGGATTTTAGCGTCGATTAGACTCGGCCAGTATGACCAGAAGTTCAGTATGTTATATGCTTCGGAGTTGGTGGTTTGTGTGCAGATGCAGTAGAGTGGTTATTTCGAGCCAAAGGGGTGAGTTGGGAGGTTAAGACTTTTCCAATATCTAGGTGGAAACCTTGGACCTCAGGCACCTTTTCTTTTGCTTACGGGGTATTTTGACTTGATATTCGTGGCATGGTGGACTTTTTTCTGAGGTGAGGTTAGTAAGGCTATTTCAAATCCAAATGGTGTTTGAGTATTCGGAGTAGCAGCGGTGTTTCTTAGAGTTTGGAGCTTAGTTGATGGTTACGCAATTCATGGTAGGCTTACCACACGCCTTGCAGGGTCTTGGTTTTGGTTTGGGTCTTTTGGGAAGTTTGCCCTGGTTTATTTGCTTTCAATCGATTCAGATATGGCGCGATTCAGCGAGGTTGGGTTCGTTCGATAATTAGGAGATTTATTCATTGGCACAGGGTGTTCATGCATGTCTTTCCTAATCCTGGTGTGCAAGCTTCAGTTGAGTTCCGATGGTTGGTTCAGATGGGTTCAGGTAACGAGGTTGGTCTTAGCAAAAGTGTTCATCCATTGGTTGATGGTCCATCAGGGTAACACTACTATGGTTTTCGAGGGTGTGCTTTGGGTTAGTATTTTGGATGTCAAAGGATAGTAAGTTATAGCTTGGCTTGGATAGAGTTTGAGTATAAAGATAACTTCATTCGAAGTTGTGTACGAGCGGGAACTATGGATCTCCGGTAGGTTGGCTGATGTTTTGAGGGTGGCTCGAGTGTTAGACTTATGTGAAACTTCATAATTATGGTGCAAAAGGATTCAGGTCAGAATAAAGGGTTTTTGCGGATCAACAGGTTCAGGAGTTAGAATTTTGGTTGGTGACCTTATGGGTGAACTTGGTTGTGGTTTCGAGAATTCGAGTTCTGTGTGTTGATCGCCTTGGTTATCTGATTTTGGTGTTGTGTCGGTGCTTTTTGGTTGAGACTCTTGAGGTTCGGTTTGGTTGGTAGGTCCTTGGATTTATGGAGTTCAAGGCTGAAATCTATCTTGGCTAGTAAGGAATTTGGGCTTGGTTGCTTTTCTTTGGCTTCATTTTTTTGGGTGTCATCCGATCAAGGAGGCTACCCGGGTTTTCAAGAGAGTGGTGTGGGCTTTGTATCCAATGTTCTTAAGTCTCTAAGTGTTTCCTTCTATCTTGACTTTTGAGGACGAAGGTCTTTTTAGTAGTGGATGATGTAATGACTCTTTCGGTCATTTATGCATTTTCACCTTTTTTGTACTGTTAGAGCTTGCATGTAGTGGCCCCAAGTCATTTATGGCTTGCTGGGACCAATAGCTCGGTGCCCAGACCATTTGTTTGGTCTTTATAATCGTTGACCTGTTTTAGAGCTTTAACTTTGGAAATCATTGACTTCAGTCAACATTCTTGGTAATCATGCTTGGAATCAAACTCCGACAGTTCCGTCAGCTCTGGAGTGTGGACTTTGTTCTAGTGGTACCTTTTGTCAGGATCTGGGAGCTTTTTAGCTTGAAATTCTCTCTCATTCTGTGTTTTTAGGCCAGTTGGGCTTGTTTGGTTGACTTTGGTCAACATTTGGAGAAGATGGCATCGGATGGAAATTCTGTCAGCACTGTTAGCTCCAAAATATTGAGTTTAGGCCAGAGGAACCATTAGATCGGGTACCGAGGCTTCCAGACTTTATTTTGGACCTTGGGTTCCGTTTAGGAATTGTTGGCCTAAAGGTTGATTTTTGAAGTGGGGCCCACTTTTTATTAAATCGACCTCCGATGGGATTTTCATTGATTCTGTTGAGTCCATAATGTCATTTCTTGTTGAGTAGCATATTTCATTTGGCATCGCGTGACCCTGAATGTATTCTGAGGGTCCATCCGGTGAAATTTTAGCCTTGGTGAACTGTTGATTTTCAGTTACTGGTATGGCCAAAAATTGTTCATCGCGATCTCAAAGGGATTTCTCACGATAGCGATGAAGGCCCTGCTCCTTTGTTTATCGCGATCTCGAAGGCTGACCATCCCGATCGCGATGAGTTGGCCAGTTTATTCATCGCGATCTCAAGGGTTTTTCTCGAGATAGCGATGAAGAAATCCATGTCTGTATATATACCTTCTCCTTCATTTTCTTCATCCAAAATCCATTTTTCTCCATTGTTTCAAAGGTTCCAAGCTCCATTTTACTGTGGGATCATCTCTTAGCATTGGAGTAATTAATTTCTCATCCGTGGTTAATTCCTTATCAAAAATTGAAAGTTTTCCATCCTTTAATCCCGTAATTTCTTCATTTGATTCCTAGTTTGTTCTTGAAAGTTTAGAGTTGTTTTAGGCCAATTCTTTACTCAATTTTTGCTCAATTTTTGGGCATGTGTTCGTCGCAAGGCTGGGAATGTCGTGATAATTTTTGTTTCTAGTTTTGGGTTCAGGGCCCACGAGCCCGCTTGTGACCCAAATTTTGACCTGGCTAAAATATTAGCAATATGGGTATTGTTAGCCTTGTATTGAAGCATAGAATATATTGTTTATAGTGTGTTTGCGATTTGGGGTTCCTTCGAGCAGTTCGAGCTTGGTCGACGCCATTTCTATAGCTAGTCGTCGGACAACAGGTTGGTTACGGTCTTTCCTACCTAGACTCTACGTATATAGGCTATAATTGCATTAATTGGTATCCTTGGGTGGGTTTTTATAGGTTGGTACCACAGACCTTATCCGTATCTTTTGTCCGTTTATTTCTTGTGTTATTTGTAGTACTCATTGTTGTAACACCCCGTACACATTCCCCGCTATCTAACTTAAAAACTTTAGAAAAATCCAAGTTTACGGGACCACGAGTCAGGTCCACGAGTCGTGAAGGGACTCGTGATCCCAGTCCTGCGAACCAGCTTCAGTACTGAATTCCACGAGTCACTTCCACGACTCATAGAACTTTCTACGAGTCATGTTGTTGACTTGTGGAACTCCATCAGAGGCCAATCATTTTCCCTGACTTCCACGACTTAACCCTACGGCTCATGGAAGTTTCCACTTGTCATCCTGTTGACTCGTGGAAAGTCTTCTACAGACTGATTTCTTAGCCTGAGTTCTACGACTGCCGTGCATGACTCGTCATCACAACCACGACTCGTGGACTGCGTCGTGGTCACTGAAAGTCAACAAATTTCCAGCTTTTCTAAAGTTATTTCCCAGGGGCATTTTGGTCATTTCCAACCCTATTATGTATTAAGTGAAGTCATTTTGACTATTTTTAGAAGGGTTTTCACCCATATTATGCTAAGTTTATCCTAAAATCCTCATTCCTCACTCAAAGAAGAAAGTTCTTCCTCTCAAGATCAAGTTCAAGCTCCAAGTCAAGTCTCCTAATTCTTTTCCAATCAAGTGGGTAATCTTCCACCAAGGTATGTGGGCCTTTAGCAATGGGTTTCTTCCACCCTTGTGCCCAAAATCCCCAACTCATGAATTAGAATTATGAAGTTATGAAACTAGGGTTTTGAACTAAAATTGTGGAAAGTTTATAAAATCAGTTTCTATATTTAAATTCATGGTTTCTTATTGATTACTCGTGATTTGATTATGATTCTTTCATTGATTTTGAAAGCTCAAGCATGAAAGTTGATTTCTAACATAAACCCATGAATTTGCATGTTTTCAAGAGAATGTAGGCATGATTAGATATCATGGCCATTATGTAATTATGAAGTTGCATGCCTAGTTCTTATGAATCTATGAAAATATATGTTTTATGAAAATTGAACTAGAGCTATGCAAAATTTTACAAGTCATGAAGTATGCAAGTTTTTCCATGATATGAAATATGATGCAAGGCAAGACACCCGATGTTCCATCACTACTCATGAGCCATTTTCTAAACTAAAACTCATGAGTAGTATGACGATCCGGGGTATGAACAAGTATGAACAAATATGAACAAGTTGTCATTAGATATGTTGCATGTATATGAGCTTATGTTATTATTATGTTTTGGGAGTAGTATTTAGCACCGAGAGATTAGGGTTCAGATAACCCAAGTCCAAAACTACGTTGCCACCGTAGGTTTCCCGTGTTGAGCCTTATTATGACAGGATCCTGGTACGAAATGGTTCTAACCTTGGCCGGTTAGGATAACTCTTTCAGTGTGGGTGCAAGACACTGAACTCCATGTAGCTCAGCATGGTTTAATGTCGGTTAAGAAAAACTCCCACGTATTAGTTTCAAGCTATGAAATTATATGAATCTATGTTATGAAAATTTAGCTTTGTTTCATGTATTTTGCTTTATACCTTGATTTTGGTTTATGGTCCTTCTTTATGAAACAAGATCAATTTAAAGCATATTTTCCTTACTTATGCATCACTCACATACTTAGTACATTCCATAGTACTAACGCATATTGCGTTGCATCCTTTTATGATGCAGACTCAGGTACTCCTACTCAGATCCGTGGCTAGAAATCCAGCCACTCTTACCTAGCTATTGGTGAGTCCTCATAGTCCGAGGGCTAAGTTCCACCGCAGTTTTATGTCTTTTTTATTTTCATATGTACGAATTAGTTGGGGGTTTTGTCCCAACAACTCCCTATGATAGTATTAGAATCTTTTCAGACATAGACCTTATGAGATTATTTTTGAGTTGTATTTCCTATTCGACTCTATATTTATGATATGTCTTCCAGTTTGGATTTACGTTGATGTTTCCGCTATGTCTTATTTCTTTGTTATGCTTGAGAATGCTATGACCAAGGGTTATCTTGGGATCCTCGTGGTCCCGAGTCCCATTTTACGTCTAGGGGGTAACCTTGGGGTGTGACAAACTTAGTATCAGATCCAGGTTCAAGAGTCCTAGGATATCTAAAAGTGGCATCGAGTAGGGTCTTTTTCATGTGTGTGAAGCGCGCCACACATATTAAAAGAAAACTATGAGGTGTCTTAGAAAAACTTCACTTCTTTCATGATCACATCGTGTGATAGAGCTTAAGTCTAATATTCCTCTAATCCTTATCTTATGCATTTCAGATTATGCCTCCTCGACGTGCTATGCCTCCTTGACGTGCTATGCCTCCCCGAGCCACTCGAAATACCGCTCCTCAAGTTCCGGTTCTAGATGTCACAAATGATGAGTTTAGGAATGCTATTCACCTATTGGCTCAGACTTTGGCAAATCAACAGGCTCTTGCCCCCGCTCATCCTCAAGGTGGGGTAGCGGCCCGAGTTCGTGATTTCATCCGTATGAACCCACCGGAGTTTTGGGGTGCGAAAGTGGGAGAGGATCCGCTTAACTTTGTTGATGAAGTGAAGAAGATCTTTGAGGTTATGCAAGTAGTGGGTGTTGATTGTGTGGAGCTTGCATCCTATCAACTCAAGGATGTGGCTCATATTTGGTTCACGCAATGGAAAGAGGCTAGGGTGAGGGATGCGATCCCCATGACTTGGGAGTGTTTTGAGAGAGCCTTTCTTGATAGGTTCTTTCCCCGTGAGTTGAGGCAAGCGAAGGTGGAAGAATTTAAGAACTTGAGACAAGGTTCGATGTCGGTGCAAGAGTATAGTTTGAAGTTCACTCAGTTGTCTAGATATGCTCCCTCCATGGTAGAGGACCCGCATGATCAAATGAGCAAATTCATCTATGGTGTTTCCGATATGGTGAAGAAGTGTAGGTCTTCTTTGTTGTTGAGTGACATGAACATCTCTCGTCTCATGACTCATGACCTTTAGATTGAGAGTGACAAGCTTAGGGAGATGGCAAGGGAAAACAAGAGAGTTAGATCTGAGGGATCGGGTTTTGGTCATCATAGGTCCGGAGGTGGACATCGCTCCTCCTTCCAAAAGAAGTCATCAGGTCCTGTTCACTCTTTTTCTAGTGCTCCTACCCAGGCTCATAAGCCTCGTCGTAATCAGAGTGGTAGAGGGTTTAGTTGTTATTCTTAGTCTCAGGGAAGTGTTGCTAAGGGGTCTTCTTTCCCCGTTTGCACCAAATATGGGAAGAATCACCCGGAGAGTGTCGTTTGGGCTCGGGTGCATGCTATGGTTGTGGACAGACTGGGCACTTGCTTAGAGATTTCCCTTCAGCTAAGAAGGGGCAGGGAGGTGGTAGGTCCCAGTCCTCTCCAGCAGCTTCAGGTGGAAGACCAGCCCCGTAGGGCGTAGCTTCTAGTTCTAGTGGTCAGTGTCAGAACCGTCTTTATGCTATGTCCCCCCGCCAGGATCAGGAGAGTTCTCCAGATGTGGTTACCGGTATGTTGAAAGTTTTCTCTCTTGATGTGTATGCCTTGTTAGACCCCGGTGCATCCTTATCTTTTGTAACCCCTTATGTGGCTTGTAAGTTCGAGATTTGTCCTGAATTGCTTTTAGAACCCTTTCATATTTCTACCCCTGTTGGTGAGTCAGTCCTAGCCAAAAGAGTCTATCGAAATTGTCATATCTCAGTCCTTCATAGAGTCACTTTGGTGGATTTAGTAGAGTTGGAGATAACGGATTTTGATGTCATTCTTGGTATGGATTGGTTGTATGCATGTTATGCCTCAGTTGATTGCCGCACTCGTGTGGTTAGTTTCAAGTTTCCTAATGAACCTGTCCTAGAATGGCAAGGTAGTCCCTCTTCTTCGAAAGGTCATTTCATATCTTATCTTAAGGCTAGCAAGATGATTTCTAAGGGTTATGTCTATCATATAGTTCAGGTTATGGACACAGAGCCCGAGACCCCAACCATTCAGTTTGTTCCTGTTGTAAATAAATTCCTAGAAGTGTTCCCCGATGATTTGCCCGGAGTCCCTCCCGAGAGGAAAATTGACTTTGGGATATATCTTCTTCTGGATACAAATCCTATCTCGATTCCTCCCTATAGAATGCCCCCAGTAGAACTCAAGGAGTTGAAAGATCAGCTGAAAGACTTGCTTGATAAGGGTTTCATCAGGCCTAGTATTTCACCTTGGGGTGCCCCTGTTTTGTTTGTTCGGAAGAAAGATGGATCTCTTAGAATGTGTATTGATTACTGTCAGTTGAACAATGTCACAATCAAAAATAAGTATCCTATTCCGACGATTAATGACTTGTTCGATCAGCTTCAGGGTGCTAGTTTTTTCTCCAAAATCGACCTTAGATCCGATTATCATCAGCTTCAGATTCGAGAATGTGATATCCCGAAGACAGCCTTCAGGACTTGGTATAGTCATTATGAGTTTGTTGTTATGTCTTTTGGTCTAACAAATGCTCATGTAGCTTTTATAGATTTGATGAACCATGTGTTCAAACAGTATTTGGATATGTTTGTGATTGTTTTCATTGATGATATCCTCATCTACTCTCAGAGTGAGGAAGAGCATGCGGATCACTTGAGAGTTGTGTTGCAAACTCTCAAGGATAGACAGTTGTTTGCTAACTTTAGCAAGTGCGAGTTTTGGATGCAGTCTGCTGCTTTTCTGGGTCATATTGTGACTAGTGATGGTATTCGATTTGATTCTCAAAAGATTGAAGTAGTTAAGAACTGGCCTAGACCCACTTCTCCATCCGATATTAGAAGTTTCTTGGGTTTGGCTGGTTACTATAGGAGGTTTGTGGAAGGGTTTTCTTCCCTTGCTTCCCCATTTACCCGATTAACTCAGAAAAAGGTTAAGTTTCAGTGGTCCGACTCTTGTGAGAAAAGTTTTCAGAAATTGAAGACCTGATTGACTACAGCCCCAGTGTTAGCTCTACCCGAGGGCTTAGATGATTTTATTGTGTATTGTGATGCTTCTCGAATTTGTTTGGGCTGTGTTTTGATGCAGCGTGGTAAGGTGATTGCTTATGCTTCTAGACATCTTAAGACTCATGAGAAGAACTATCCCACTCATGATTTTGAGCTAGCGGCCTTGGTTTTTTCTTTGAAGATTTGGAGACACTACTTGTATGGTGTGCATGTGGATGTTTTCACCGATAATAAGAGTCTTCAATATGTGTTCACTCAAAAGAAATTGAATTTGTGACAAAGGAGATGGCTTGAACTCCTTAAAGATTATGATATGAGTGTGCTTTACCACCCGGGTAAGGCCAACATTATGGCGGATGCTTTGAGTAGATTGTCCATGGGAAGTGTAACTTCCATTAAAGATGGGAAGAACGAGTTGGTTAAAGAAGTTCATAGACTCGCTCGGTTGGGAGTTCGCCTTATGGACTCAACCGAGGGTGGTGTGATTGTGACTAATCGTGTTGAATCATCCTTAGTGGCTGAGGTGAAAGCCAAGAAAGACCTAGATCACGTTCTACTTCAGCTTAAGGGTGCAGTTCATCAGCAAAGGGTTGAGGTTTTCTGCCAAGGGGGATATGGTGTGCTTCGTTATCAGGGTCGCTTGTGTGTGCCAGGTGTTGATGGGTTGAGATAGCAGATTTTGTCTGAGGCTCACAGTTCCAGATACTCTATTCATCTGGGTGCCACCAAGATGTACCGTGATCTACGGGAAGTCTTTTAGTGGAATGGTATGAAGAAGGACATAGCCGGGTTTGTGGCTAAGTGTCCCAACTGTCAACAGGTAAAGGTGGAACATCAAAGACCTGGTGGTATGCTCCAGGATATTGACCTTCCTACTTGGAAATAGGAAGCAATCAATATGGACTTTATTACGGGTTTGTCTCGTACTCGAAGGCAGCACGATTCCATTTGGGTGATTGTCGACTGGATGACCAAGTCATCCCATTTCTTGGTTATTAAGACTACAGATACCGTGGATGATTATGCCAGGCTCTACATTCAGGAGATAGTCCGATTGCATGGTGTTCCTTTGTCTATCATTTCGGATAGAGGTCCTCAGTTTTGGAGATCATTTCAGAAAGGTCTTGGTACTAAGTTGAAGCTTAGCACATCTTTTCATCCTCAAACGGATGGCTAGGCCGAGCGCACTATTCAGACTTTGGAGGATATGCTGAGGGCTTATGTTATTGACTTCAAGGGAAATTGGGATGATCACTTACCTCTTATCGAGTTTGTCTACAACAACAGTTTCCACTCTAGCATCCAGATGGCTCCATATGAGGCACTTTATGGCCGGAGGTGTAGATCTCCTATTGGTTGGTTCGAGGTTGGTGAGGCAGCCTTGATTGGTCCAGATTCTATGCATGAAACTATGGAGAAGGTTCAGCTTATTCGGGGAAGGTTGAAGACCGCTCAGAGTCAACAGAAATCTTATGCGGATGTGCGGAGGAGGGAGTTAGAATTTGAAGTTAATGATTGGGTTTTCCTTAAGGTGTCACCCATGAAGGGTGTAATGAGGTTTGGCAAGAAAGGAAAACTTAGTCCCCATTTTTTAGGTCCTTATCGAATTTCGAGGAGAGTTGGTAGTGTTGATTATGAGTTGGAGTTGCCAACGGAGTTGGAAGCGGTTCATCCAGTTTTCCATTTTTCCTTGTTGAAGAAGTGTGTTGGTGATCCGAGCTTCATTGTTCCTTTGGAAGATGTAGGCGTGAAGGATAGTCTCACTTATGAAGAGGTTCCCGTGGAGATCCTTGATCATCAGGTTCGGAGGTTGCGAAACAAAGAAGTCGCTTCGGTAAAAGTCCTTTGGAGGAATAAGCTTGTTGAGGGTGCTACTTGGGAAGCGGATGAGGCCATGAAGGCCAAATATCCTCATCTCTTTCCTTCCGATTCAGTTCCAGCTTGAGGTACTAGTTTCCTCCTTAATATGTCCCTCCGATTCTTCTCCGTCAGCTCCTATCATGATTTTAGCATGCATCCATGTTTTACGAAGTTGGTTTATCATCTTTTCAGGTTGAAAAGTTTTGGTTTTATGATTACCCCTTGATCTCTATGTTTTGATGTTTGGTTGGGCTTTTTTCCCCTCAGTTTACCTTGTCTAGCCTTCATTCGAGGACGAATGATCCCAAGGGGGGGATATTGTAACACCCCGTACACGTACCCCACTATTTAAGTTAAAAACTTCAGAAAAATCAGAGTTTCAGGGACCACGAGTCAGGTCCACGAGTCGTGGAAGGTCCCACGAGTCGTGGAAGGGACTCGTGATCCCAGTCCTGCGGACCAGCTTCAGTACTGACTTCCACGAGTCACTTCCATGACTCATGGAACTTTCTACGAGTCGTGTTGTTGACTCATGAAACTCCATCAGAGGTCAATCATTTTCCCTGACTTCCACGACTTAACCCTACAGCTCGTGGAAGCTTCCACGAGTCATCCTATTGACTCGTGGAAAGTCTTCTGCAGATAGATTTCTTAGCCTAAGTTCTACAACTACCGTGCACGACTCGTCATCCAAACCACGACTCGTGGACTGAGTCGTGGTCACTGAAAGTCAACAAATTTCTAGCTTTTCTCAAGTTATTTCCCAGGGGCATTTTGGTCATTTTCCACCCTATTATGTATTAAGTGAAGTCGTTTTGACTACTTTTAGAAGGGTTTTCACCCATATTACGCTAAGTCTATCCTAAACTCCTCATTTCTCACTCAAAGAAGAAAGTTCTTCCTCTCAAGCTCAAGTTCAAACTCCAAGTCAAGTCTCCTAATTCTTTTCCAATCAAGTGGGTAATCTTTCACCAAGGTATGTGGGCCTAGCAATGGGTTTCTTCCACCCTTGTGCCCAAAATCCTCAACTCATGAATTTGAATTATGAAGTTATGAAACTAGGGGTTTGAACCAAAATTGGGGAAAGTTTATAAAATCAGTTTCTATATTTAAATTCATGGTTTCTTATTGTTTACTAATGATTTGATTATGATTCTTTCATTGATTTTGAAAGCCCAAGCGTGAAAGTTGATTTCTAGCATAAACCCATGAATTTGCATGTTTTCAAGAGAATGTAGGCATGATTAGATATCATGGCCATTATGTAATTATGAAGTCGCATGCCTAGTTCTTATGAATCTATGAAAATATATGTTTTATGAAAATTGAACTAGAGCTATGCAAAATTTTACAAGTCATGAAGTATGCAAGTTTTTCCATGATATGAAATATGATGCAAGGCAAGACACCCGATGTTCCATCACTACTCATGAGCCATTTTCTAAACTAAAACTCATGAGTAGTATGACGATCCGGGGTATGAACAAGTATGAACAATTATGAACAAGTTGGCATTAGATATGTCGCATGTATATGAGCTTATGTTATTATTATATTTTGGGAGTAGTATTTAGCACTAAGAGACGAGGGTTCAGATAACCCAAGTCCAAAACTACATTGCCACCGTAGGTTCCCCGTGTTGAGGCTTATTATGACAGGATCCTGGTACGAAATAGTTCTAACCTTGGCCGGTTAGGACAACTCTTTCAGTGTGGGTGCAAGACACTGAACTCCATGCAGCTCAGCATGGTTTAATGTTGGTTAAGAGAAAATCCCACGTATTATTTTCAAGCTATGAAATTATATAAATCTATGATATGAAAATTTAGCTTTGTTTCATGTATTTTGCTTTATACCTTGATTTTGGTTTATGGTCCTTCTTTATGAAACAAGATCAATTTAAAGCATGGTTTCCTTACTTATGCATCGCTCACATAGTTAGTACATTCCATAGTACTAACGCATATTGCATTGCATCCTTTTATGATGCAGACTCAGGTACTCCTACTCAGATCTGTGGCTAGAAATCCGGCCACTCTTACCTATCTATTGGTGAGTCCTCATAGTCCGAGGGCTAAGTTCCACCGCAGTTTTATGTCTTTTTTATTTTCAGATGTACGAATTAGTTAGGGGTTTTGTCCCAACAACTCCCTATGATAGTATTAGAGGCTTTTCAGACATAGACCTTATGAGATTATTTTTGAGTTGTATTTCCTATTCGACTCTATATTTATGATATGTCTTCCAGTTTAGATTTACGTTGATGTTTCCGCTATGTCTTATTTCTTTGTTATGCTTGAGAATGCTATGACCAAGGGTTAGCTTGGGATCTTCGTGGTCCCGAGTCCCATTTTACGCCTAGGGGTAACCTCAGGGCGTGACAATTGTAGTATTGTGATATTACCCTTGTGGCCCCGTGTGGCCTTTGTATAAGACTTTGGGCCATAGATTGTGGGATATTTGGGAATGTCTGTGAGTCTCGGACATTGTGATATTAGTTTAGGCTGGATATTTATGTTGTAGAGCTGATTGTGGCTGTGCAGAGCCGATAGGTTATTTGTGAGTCATTGGGCTAATTGACTGTTGCGAGCATATCATTCATGTAATGGTTTTTCTACATGTTTTACTACTATCATGGCCGCGAGCCTACTCTCACCGATTTTCTAAACTTTGCATGGCTCGAGGGGCCCATTTTTGATATAAAAGATTATAAAAGGATTCAAAACGGATTTTTATGGATCTTCTTGGATTAGAAGAGATGTTACAGTTATTTTTTTACCAGTTTTCATACTTACACTAGACTCGGCGAGGCCGGGCGCTAGACCTATTTTACTACTGCTTTCGAGATGACACTAGACTCGGTGAGGCTGGGCGCTAGACTTGTTTTACTACTGATTTAGACCCGTCTATGCTCCAGGCATCCTTTGATGGGGTTTTAAGATTACTACTACTAACCCAGTTCGATTCTGGGCACGTACTATGAGGTTTTGATTATTGAGCTATATATTGAGATTTGCATTTTTATTATATGGTCTATGAATAGACCTCTATGGACCCTGTTATTCCTAGACCAAAAGCTATGAGCTGAGGGTACCAGAGGAGGGGTATACGGTGGAGTTGAGGTATACAGGTGTGACCTTCCATGGATCCTTCCTCTATTGGGCCTTTTAGGTACCAGAGGTGGGTAACATACAGTTCTTTTATCATACCTAATTCCTTCTCATCATATCATCATGCATATTTCATTTGGATTATGTTCTTTTATCACACCTAGTTCCATCTCATCATCTCATCATGCATATTTTATTTGGATTCCACCCTTGTTTGATGTTTGCTCAGTGTACGCTTCGGTAGTATGGGATGTCGGAGAGTTTGTTTTTACTTGGTTGCATTCCTCGATTGTATGGGCGGCCATTGGGACTATAGGTATATTATATTACTCCTGTCATTTTATAAAGCTTGTTATGGCCTTCGGTTCTTGGTGGATTAGTGGTTTTTAGCCTGTTGAGACTCCTGTTGTTGGACTGTGATTATTGAGGGGCTAGTGGATCCTATATTGTTGAGGCGCTGTTTATGTGGCCTTCTGAGCGGTTGTGGGTTATCGGATTTTATTCTTTATCATGGTTTTTGATTAGTGGATCTCGGTTCTTTGTGGCTTAGTTAATCCATCCTAGGGTTGCACTTGTGAGATTTTTTATGTCTATGCTTATCTTGAAGTTGGATTTTAGTATGATTACGTTAATGTCACTCCCCGAGGCTACCCCCTGGGCTTAACACGAGATCCTGGACACAAGTACCCCAGATTAACTCTTGGTCATTGCATAACTCAGGTATAACAATTAAACATAGCGGAAGCATAATATGAATTAGATAACTCAATTCATAAGATAAAATCAAAAGAACATGATTCAAAGAAGACCCGAATATCGTCTATGTCTGAAAAGCCTCTATACATGACAGAAGGAGTTGCTAGGACAAGACCCTAGCTAACTCAAACTACAAACGTAAGTAACTAACACATACTAAGAACATAACTATTCCTCAACCTAAGAGGACTCACCAACAACTGACAGAGAGTGGCCTGGAAGCTCAAGCCACGGGTCTGAGAAGGGACACCTGTATCATCAAAGGATGCAGCACAAGATATGCGTCAGTACTATGGAATGTACTGAATATGTGAGAGATGCATGATCATGATAAAAGCATACTTAAAACATACTTAAAGTGAACCTTTTAATAAAGAAATAACATAAGAGGATTATCAAGGTATAAGACGTAAAACAAGAAGTGCGATTAAAATTCAAAGTATGATATCATATAACTTCATAACTTGAAAATAATCATGTGAGAGTTTCTCTTAACCAACATAAACCATGTTGAGCTACATGGAGTCCAGTGTCAAGCACGCAATTAGAATGACCATACCGAGTCCTAAAGGCTATCTTCGGAATATCACACTCTCTAACACGAAGCTGATGATAACCGGATCTAAGATCAATCTTGGAGAAGAAACTAGCACCCTGGAGCTGATCGAACAAGTCATAAATCCTAGGAATGGGATACTTATTCTTGATTGTGACCTTGTTCAACTGACGGTAGTCAATACACATTCTTATGGAACCATCTTTTTTTCGCACGAATAAGGCAGGAGCACCCCATTAAGAAATGCTAGGCCTGATGAAACCTTTATCAAGAAGATCCTTCAACTGATCCTTTAACTCATTAAGTTCTGCAGGGGCCATTCTATAGGGAGGGATAGAGATAGGATTCATATCTGGAAGAAGATCTATCCCAAAGTCGATTTCCCGCTCGAGAAGGACTCCAGGTAAATCTTCGGGGAACACTTCTGGGAATTCATTCACAACGGGAACAAACTGAAGGGATAGGGTTTTGGACTCTGTGTCCATAACCTGAATTATACGATAAACATACCCTTTTTAAATCATCCTTCTAGCCTTAAGATAAAATATGAAATGACCCTTCGAAGTTGGGGGACTACCTTGCCATTCTAAGACGGATTCATTTGGAAACTTGAAACTGACAACCCGAGTACGACAATCAACAGAAGCATATCAAGTATGTAGCCAATCCATACCAAGAATAACATTAAAATCTATCATCTCTAACTCTACTAAATTTACTGAAGTGACTCTATGAAGGACTGAGATAGGGCAATTTTGATAGATACTTTTGGCTAAGACTGACTCACCAAAAGGAGGAGAAACACAAAGTTTTCTAAGAGCAATTCAGGACATACTTTGAATTTGCATGCTACATAAGGGGTCACACAAGATAAGGAGGCACTGAGGTCCAACAAAGCATACACATCGAAAGAGAAAACTTTTAACATACCAGTAACAACATCTGGGGAACCCTCCTGGTCCTGCCAAGAGGACATACCATAAAGGTGGTTCTGGCGCTGACCACCAGAACTAGAAGTTGTGCCCTGCTGGGCTGTTGGAGCAGACTGAGCCCTACTACCTCCCTGCCCCTTCTTAGCTGAAGGGCAGTGTCTAATCATGTTTCCAACCTATCCACACCCAAAGCATGCACCTGTGCCCAAACGACACTCTCCCGGGTGAGTCTTCCCACACTTGCTACAAATAGGGTGGGAAGATCCCTTAGCAACACTTCCTTGAGACTGTGAATAGGATCCTGAACCTCTACCAGTATGATCATGATGAGGCCTATGGGCCTGGGTAGGAGCACTAGCAGAAGAATGAACATGTCCTGATGACTTCTTCTGGAACGAGGATCAATGTCCACCACCGAACCTTTGATGACCAAAACTTCATCCCTCGGATCTATCCCTCTTGTTATCCCTAGCCATCTCCCTAAGAATGTCTCCCTTAATCTGGTGAGCATAGGTCATGAGTCTGGAAATGTTCATATCACTCAACAGCATAGCAGACCTACACTTCTTTTTCACCAAATCTGAAACCCCATAGATAAACTTACTCATCTAAGCATGCGGGTCTGCTACCATAGAGGAGGCATACCTAGACAACTGAGTGAACTTCAAACTGTACTCCTGAACAGTCATAGATCCCTGTCTCAAGTTCACAAACTCCTAAGTCTTTGCTTGCCTCAACTCTCAGGGAAAGAACCGGTCAAGGAAGGCTCCCTTAAAGCACTCCCAAGTCATAGGGACCTCGTCCCTATCTCTAGCTTCCTTCCATTGCATGAACTAGATATGAGCCACATCCTTGAGTTGATAGGATACCAACTCAACACAAACAACCCCAACTACTTGCATCACCTCAAAGATTTTCTTCACTTTCTCAATAAAATTTGGTGGATTCCCATTCGCCTTCAAACCCCAAAACTCCAGCGGGTTCATACGGACAAAATCATGAACTCGGGCCGCTACCCCACCTTGAGGGTGGACGGGGGAAGAACATGATTCGAAGAAGACTTGAATATCATCTATGTCTGAAAAACCTCTATACATGACATAAGGAGTTGCTAGGACAAGACCCTAGCTAACTCAAAGTATGAACATAAGTAACTAACACAGACTAAGAACATAACTAGTCCTCGACCTAAGAGGACTCACCAACAGCTGATAGAGAGTGGCCTGGAAGCTTTAGCCACGGGTCTGAGAAGGGACACCTGAATCTGCATCATCAAAGGATGCAGCGCAAGATATGCGTCAGTACTATAGAATGTACCATATACATGAGAGATGCATGATCATGATAAAAGCATACTTAAAACATACTTAAAGTAAACCTTTTCATAAAGAAATAACATAAGAGGATTATCAAGGTATAATATGTAAAACATGAAGTGCAATTAAAATTCAAAGTATGATATCATATAATTTCATAACTTGAAAATAATCATGTGGGAGTTTCTCTTAACCGTCATAATCCATGCTGAGCTATATGGAGTCCAGCTTCATGCACCCACACTGAAAAAGGTTGTCCTAACTAGCCAAAGTTAGAACCATGTTCATAAGGATCCTGTCATAATCCACAGAGGGCAATCTACGGTGGAAACATAGTTTTGGACTTGGTTTATCTAGAACCCTTATCGCTCCGTGCTAAATACTACTCCCAAAATATATAACATAAGGCTCACATTCATGTGACATATCTAGATGTCAAGCTTGTTCATAAACATGTTCATACCCCGGATCTTCATACTACTCACGAATCTTGGTTTAGAAAATGATTCATGAGCATTGATGGCACATCGGGTGTCTTGCATTACATAATAATTCATAACTTAAAAACTTGCATGGCCTTAGTTCAATTTCATAATAACATATACTTTCATAAAACATAGGAACTAGGCATGTACTTGCTTGAAATTCATGAAATCATGTCATCATTTTCCCCAATTTTATTAAATCACTTCATGCATGTAGGATTCACCATAATTAACCTTCAATTCATAGAATAGGAGTTCATATGTAAAACCCATGCAAAATCATGCAATTTAATGGAATTTCATGATAAAATCATGAGAATGCAATTTATAGCAAAACACATAAGAATTGGGTAAAAACCCTAATTTGAAAGTTCATGGAATCACAATTTGAAATTTGGGGTTTTAGTCACAAGGGTGAAAGGAACCCATTGTTGAATACCCACATACCTTGATTGGAGTTAACCTACTTTAAATTGAAAAGATTAGGAGACTTGGACTTGGAGCTTGAGACCTTGAGCTTGAGAGAGTTCTTTTCCTTTATGAGAGATGAATGAGGTAATGAGGAGGGACTTAGGCTAATAAGGGTGAAAACCCTTCTAGAAATAGTCAAAACGATATCATTTAGGAGTTAAAAGGGTAGGTAAAGACTAAAATACCCCCGGAACATAATTAAGAAAAAACTGGGAAATGGATCGGCTTTTGAAATCATGAGTCGGTTCT
Source organism: Jaltomata sinuosa (assembly GCA_003996215.1). Lineage (NCBI taxonomy): Eukaryota > Viridiplantae > Streptophyta > Magnoliopsida > Solanales > Solanaceae > Jaltomata > Jaltomata sinuosa. Next base: position 309,351 of record QJPP01003708.1, read on the forward strand.
ACGGGTCATCGTTTGAACCAAGACCTGTGGTTACCACTCGTGGTTCCTGGTCCAGTAAAAAGGCTGCAGAAGGCAATCTACGGGTCAACAGGACAGACCCATAGAATGGATGATGGATCATAGAATCAAGTCGTCATTCTTAAAGACTTTCATATCTCTGATCAGGTTCCACGAGGCAACAAGACGGACCCGTAATTCCAATCACGGACCGTAGATTGGACTCGTGGTTCCTGGGACAACAGTCAGCCCACAAGTTAGATTCCACGAGTGGACATTATGACCCGTGGAATGAACTACAGTCCGTAGAACCCACTCGTGGTTCTCAGACTAGAGGTTAACCCTGCAGATTTAAACCACGGATCCATTCCATGATCCGTGGTTCAAACCACGGTCCATGGTTTTGATCCATCAATCCTATAAACATGGAAATTTTCTAAATTTCAGACTTAGATAGCTGGTTTAATTTTTGAGGTGTTACAGTTAAGTATATTGCTTCTAGCTTGAGTATGTTTAATTGACTCCCTTATTTCCCTTGTAAACTTAAGGTTACTGGTATACCGCCCTTCTTCTTAAACTCTCTCTTTATATATATTGTTATTGCAAGGACTCCAGGTGCGTTCTTCCTTCTTTCACCTATGTTTCTATTATATATATCTTTTGTGACTAGCATGGCATGTTGTATCTCCTTGGTTTTCTATCTGTGTTAGCTTCCGTGAGCTTTCTCCATTACTTCTGTGACTGTTTCCTTGCTATCTGCTATATTACTATTTTATTATCTTATATACACTCAGTCGGCCTATGATGCCTATTGGGTACCCGTTTCTTAGCAATTGGTGCTTATACTACACTTCTGTATCTTTTTGGTGCAGATACTAGTATGAGATTTTGCCGTTGATCGCGTGGAGACTCGTGCAGCTTTGGATATTTGAGACTAGGGTGAACGCCTGACGATCGGGGCTTGACCATATCTCATCTTTTGGCACTGTTACTCTTTGTACTTTTGGAGATAGTTGTATATTCTATTTTGTTACTTCTAGCATTTGTATTCTATTAGAAGCTCTTGTACTATCGATACCAAGTCTTGGGGTTGGTGTAGTTTCCTTGTATATATATATTCAGGTTATTTGCGTTCGCGTTATTCTCTATTATATTTGCTTGCACTTATTTCTGCTTATTGTGCGTATTGGTTAGGTAGTAGCCCATTACTAACTGTCCTGGGCTACGGGGATTGGTTTTCCTACTAGGGGGTTTTAGGTGCCACCATGACCTGAGAAATTAGTTCGTAACAGCTTTTTCAAAATTCTATCCATTCTGCAAGCTAAATTCAAATTTCAAGCTCAAAATGTTAACAATAGTGTTTTTCACTAGAAAAGAAGAAGAGAAAATTGTGTTCTATCAACTATTCTCCTTGGGGAAGTAAAAAACTGCAGTATATCCTTGGTACAGATCCCAAAATTTATTTTGGAACCTTCTTGATTACGTCACACACATTTGGACAATTTTTCTCTTTGGGAAAGGTGCAAAGTGAGGTGCGAGGGAACCTGTGGTTGCCCCTTGTAACTTGCGGCTTGCAGGTGCCCTATCTTCCAGGCAGTTTTGATCTTGTCACTTGCGGCTCTATGTGCGATGCAAGGTATGATCGCCCTTCAGACTTGCGGCTTGCATACTTCGACTGCTGAGGCAGTGTTCTTTCCTCCATGTGCGCTGGCACCTGCGAAATACAGGTGCTCTCTTGCGAACGCATGTTGTTTCGCAGGTCTTGGCGTATTTCTTACTCTTCCGATCATCTTTGCACTTTGGCTTTCAATTTTATCTCTTTTGGTTCAAATCATTTTCTTCCTTTATTTCATCAAGAGTGTCTGCAATTAATACAATAAAGGTATAAGATTCTTCAAAATCACATCAAATCAAGGTAATAATTCATGAATAAAGGCCAAATAAGTTGATAGATTAGCAACTTATCACTAAACACATAGTATCTAGGGTTGTGGTTGGACATGAAAGTTGAAGTTTGATTATCGTACTGTTTGATTTTAGTTTTCATTATTAAGTTATTTATCTTCTCTTGATCTTAATTTTTTGATTGACTGATCACCTATCGAACACTATATGTGGTACATAGATTGGACTAGGAATAGAGAATATACATACGTAATAAGGGAAGATAGGGCTTGGCTGTGAACCTTATAGGAAAAGGGGAACGATTTGCTAATGTGGATAGGAATATACCTATTAGCCTTGCCCAGTTGATATAAAAGAGAAATCACATGTACTTCACTATCGACAAATGACCATAAAAATATGGGCATTAGGAACAGCCGAGTAGGCTTAAGTTATTTTAAAAGAAGCTCAATATAGCGATTATCAACCTGCAACTAGTAACTCAGGAAATCAAGTAAACATATGGTTTGGTAACTCAACTGGATTATCAAAATACCACAACCATTGATCCTCTCTCTAATCTGAATTTTGAAACATATAGCTTTGGCTTGTTTATGATTTATTAGTAATTTACATTCAAGCCAAATCATTCCCAATTGTTAATTACCTATTGAATAGCTACAATAAGAATTCAAACTAGAACTTCAATTCGTCAAATCTCTCTGGATATGATATTTGGACTTACATATTTTATTACTTTTACGACCAAGTATACTTATGTGTGTGTTTGGATACTACAACTGATGACTCTCCAAAAAAAGTAGGAAATTGACCACTAGCCCCATTAGTAGTCCATGAAATGGTTGTTTCACTCATAAGAATCGTTAACTAAAAATTGTTACACTCAAGATGCAGTTCACAGGTCTACCACGTGAGGACCCGCAAGCTCATCCCCAGAATATTTTGGAGATTATAGACACTTACATCACGCAGGGTGTCTCTTTCAACTATGTGAGACTCACATTTTTCCCGTTCTTACTTTTAGGGGAAGCCAAATGATAGCTTAAGGTGGAACCATAAAACTCTATCACTTCATGGGCTGATTTAGCTCAAAAATTCATCACAAGGTTCTTTCCATCTGGAAGGACTGCTAAATTGAGAAGTGATATTTTTGGGTTTAAACAAAGAGAAAGAGAAGGCTTTCCCCAATCATGGGAAAGCTTTATTATGTTATTGCTTAGTTGTCCCTACCATCATCAGAGCAAGGAAGTTCTAGCTCACACTTTCATTGAAACTTTAGATATTCATTCTAAGTCTTTTCCTTATTCAGCTGTTGGTGGGAAAGAACTTGAGAAAATATATGATGAATTGGTACTACTATTAAATAGGTTAGCAGCAAGTAATCCAAAGTGAACCAGTGTGTTCAATAGAGGTGTAATGAAAAAAGTAGCTGAAATGCTATAAGTTGATGGGATAAATAGCATCCAAGCACAAATCGCAGCAATGAACAACAATCTCAATCAGTTGAATAAGCTCTTAGTGGGTCAAACTCCAATGTAGGGTCAAGTTCAGCAAGTGTAGCAAGCTCAGTTGTTCTGTGAAGTTTGTGAAGGTGATCATAAAGATGATGTATGCAGTGCTAATCAAGACTCAGTTTGCTTTGTATGTAATACAAATAGAAGCACACATAATCAGAGCTTCAAGAATTCATATAACCCAAATTAGAGGAACCAGTTGTCATAACCCAATTTCTCAGGTCATGATCGCACCTACAATCCCTCAGTAGGTGAACCAATCCTCGTAGCCCTGAATGGTTAGTAATGGGCTGCTACCTAACCAATACGCATAATAAGCAGAAATAAGCGGAAGAAGATATAAGATAAAGACAATGCGGAAGCAATTAACCTGAATATATATACATAAGGAAACTACACCAACCCCAAGACTTGGTATAGATAGTACAGGATCTTCTAATAGAATACAAGTTCTAGAAGTAACAAAATAGAATACACAACTGTCTCCAAAAGTACAAAGAGTAACAGTGCCTAAATATGAGATGTGGTCAAGCCCCGGTCGTCAGGCGCTCACCCAAGTCTCAAATATCCAAAGTCGTATGAGTCTTCACGTGATCAACGGTGAAATCTCACACTAATATCTACACCAGAAAGATGCAAAAGTGTATTATGAGCACCAATTGCTAAGCAACGGGTACCCAGTAGGCACCATAGTCCGACTGAGCACATATAAGATATAAAAATAGTAATATAGCAGATAGCAAGGAAGCAGTCACAGAAGCAATGGAGAAAGCACGCGGAAGCTAACACGGATAGAAACCAAGGAAATAAAACATGCCATGCTAGTCACAAAAGATATGTATAACAAAAACACAGGTGAAGAAAAGGAGAACGCACCTAGAGTCCTTGCAATAACAATATATATAAAGAGAGAGTTTAAGGAGAAGGGCAGTATACCGGTAATGTAACACCCCAAAAATCCTAAACTAATACTCTAACCTTTTCCATGAGTGTAATAATAATCTTTCTAGTGTGGTGAGTGCTTTGGATGCGAATCATGTTCATAAGAAACTCCTATCATCAAGTTAAGTCGCAAGCACCTCACCAAAGTAAGTTTTCATGTAAGTCTAAATTAGAGTCAACTTCAATCGATCATTCCTCCAAAAATATAAAGATTTAGATGGACTACTACCCACCAAATTAAAGGTTTTTGAGTCTTGTTTCCAACTCCATCAACCGCGCATTAATTCGAGTCTGGAGTAAAAAGTTATGGGCAGTTTACTACACTGCTGCCAGTGATGATGGATGGGAATGACGAACCGTCGTTTTGAACGACGGTCCGTACTTCGACTCGTCGTTGCTGTACAGAAACTTAAAATTTTCATCTTCAAAACCACTGGTTGGTTCACGACCCGTAGACCAAAACCATGGTCAGTAGAGTGACCCGTGGTTTAACAAAATTCAGCTTTTCGGCCCGGTTACCACGAATGACTTGATGGGTCATCGTGTTGAATGACGGTCCATCCTATAACCCGTAGAATCACCTTCAGAGAGGTACCAAGTCCTCTAAATTCCATGTGTGTATTGATGACTCGTCAATCTATTCCATGACCTGTCCTTCCATCCATAGTTTCTGAGGATCAGAGGATCCTTATTTTCCTAAAGTCAAAACCACGAGTCACAGGATGGCCCGTCGTTAAGAATCACGGACCGTAGAGTGACTCGTGGAATGGATTTCCAATAGACTCCTAGAAGTGGTTCTTGAAACCATGGCTTCCTTTGACGGTCCGTCCTTTTGGATGATGGACCGTGGACCAACTCGTGATCCCTGAGATCGACTTTTTCCAAGCTTAAGCCCAGAGGTATTTTTGTAATTTTCCACTCTTTTGACTCCTATACTAAGTCGTTTTAAGCCTATTTAGAAGGGTTTTATTCCCACTTGGCCTAAGTTCTCTCCCATTCTTCCAATCAAGTTTCAAAAGAAGAAAAAGAAATTTCATCCTCTCAAGCTTCAAGCAAGGGTTTTCAACTCCTAGACTCAAGCTCCAAGTTCAAGTCTCCTAAATCTTTCCAATTCAAGTGGATTAGCTTCAATCAAGGTATGTGGGTATTCAATAAGGGATTCCTTCACCCTTATGCCCGAAACCCCAATCTTCTAAATTAAACTTATGGATTTCTAAACTAGGGTTCTTACCCAATTCTTACAGGTCCTTCTAAAAGTGTCCTCGTGATTCTTCTATGGATTCTAACTGTAAATTGCATGATTTTGCATGAGTTTTTATGAGTGGTTTCTTATTCATGATTTTAAGGCTAATCCTTGTCTAATTTATGAAACTTGGGTTCTTACCCAAATTGGGAAAAAGTTATGAGTTTTGTTTTAAAGCTTCAATTCATGATTTCTCATCTATTACGGCGCTTAGATTGAAGTTTTGTAAGTGTTTTCAAAAGCCCATATGTTAAGCATGAATTTTAGCATGATTCCTTTGGTTTGCATATTTTTAAGCAAAATTTGGCATGTTTAGACAACATGGCCTCTATTATCATGAAATTGCATGCCTAATTCTTCAAGCTATGAATTTAGAAAGAAAGGTATATTTTGAAATATGGCTATGCTAAGTTTTAAGACTGCGAATTTAAATTGCATGACATCAGATATATTTTATTGCTTTTCCAACAGTTTTGGACATCAGATATGTCCCTATGTTTTATGAGAGGTTTGACATCCAGATATGTCTACCTAAGCTATGAACAGATTTGACATCAGATATGTCATAAGTAATGATCAATTTTGGCATCAGATATGCCCCAGTATTATATGAGCTATATGTATATGTTTTGGGAGTAGTATTGAGCACCGAGTTGCATTGGGTGAGCGTACCCCTTGTATATCCCAGAACTACGTGCCCCCGTAGGTTCTAAGTCCCCTCTGTTGGGCATCAGTTTTAGTGATCACGCTACAGTAATGCCTTTATACCCTGGCAAGGTATATTGGGTCCTCACGATGGGGCGGATACATCGAATTCCATGTAGCTCAAATGGTCTATGTAAGTTAAAGAACCTCCCACAGAGCAGTTTCAAGTTTAAAAATGTATTGACTCTTTCCTTTCAGATTTCAGACTTACTACTTATGATTATGTTTTTAGCTTATGATATTGCATCGAGTCATTACATTACAGATTTTACTAATACCACATGATTTCATCTTCAAGGATAATTTGAGTATGTTTTATCAAAAATTATGCATGATCTCAGCTTTTAAACACGCTTTCAAGTATATTTTAGCATGACCTATACATATCTCATATACTCAGTACATTCCATAGTACTGACGCATATTTTGTGTTGAATCCTTTGATGATTCAGATTCAGGTGTTCCTTCTCAGATTCGCGGCTAGAGTCCCCAGGCCACTTTCCCAGTCAGTTGTTGGGGAGTCCTCTTAGGCCGAGGGCTAGTTATGTTCTTAGTTTGATAAGTTTTTTCATTTCTTTACTTCAAGTTAGATAGGGTCTTGTCCTAGCAACTCCTTATGTCATGTAGAGGCTTTTCAGATATAGACAGTGTTCGAGTCTCCTTCCAAATTATATATCTTATTTGACTTGATTACCTATGTATATGATTCCAGATTTATCTATTATACTTCCGCTTATCTTTTGTTATGCTTGAGAATGCTATGACTAAGGGTTAGCTTGGTATCCTTATGGTCCCAAGTCCCATGTTACATCTAGGGGGTAACCTCGGGGCGTGACAGGTAACCTATAGTTAACAAGGGAAAGAAGGGAATCAATTAAACATACTCAAGCTAGAAGCAATATACTTAATGAAATCATACTTAAAGCCCAACTTCAAGATAAGCATAGACATAAAACAATCTTACAAGTGCAACCCTAGGATGGAATAACTAAGCCACAAAAAACTGAGATCCACTAATCAAAAACCATGATAAAGACTAAAATTCGATAACCTACAACCGCTCAGAAGGCCACAAAAACAGTGCCTCAACAATATAGGACCACTAGCCCCTCAATAATCAAAGTTCAATAGTCAAAACCTCAACAGGCAAAAAACCACTAATCCACCAAGAATCGAAGGCCATAACCAGCTATATAAAATGAAATAAGTAATATAATATACCTACAATCCTAATGACCGCCCATACAATTGAGGAATGAAATCAAGTGGAAAAAAACCTCTGGCAACCCATACTACCGGAGCATACATTGAGCACACAACAAACTAAGGTGGAATCAGAATACAATATGCATGATGATGATATATGATGAATCTGGTGTGATAGTAACCCTGTATGTACCTCTTTCGGTGCCGATAATCCCAGTAGGTAGGATCCATGGAAGGACGCAGCTCGTATACCTCAACTCTGATGTATACCCCTCCTCCAGCACAACTGGTTCATAGCCCCTAGTCCAGGAATGGCAGGGTCCATGGAGGTCTGTGACCACATACTAACCGCGAACCTCAAAGTATAGATTAATAATCTGAATCTCGTAGTACATGTCTAGATTTGATCCAGGTCTAAATCAGTAGTAGTAATCTAAAAACCCCATCAAAGGGTGCCCCAAGTGTATCCGGGTCTAAATTAGTATTCAAGTCTCAATAACCCTTATAAGGCGTGCCCAGAGCGTATCCAAATCTAAATGCATAGTAAAATATAGCTAGCACTCTAGCATAGCTGAGTCTAGTATCAGTGTAAAAGTTGGTGATAAAATCATCGTAATATCCTCTCCACTCCAAGAGATTTCATAAAAATTAGTTCCAAAACCCTTTCATAGTCATTTTACCGAAAATGGGCCCTCAGGGCCATGTAAAGTTTAGAAAACCATTTATACTAGGCCCGAAGCCAAATCAGTAGTAAAACATGCAGAAAATCTTTTGCACGAATGATATGCTCGCAAACAATAGATTTTCCCAATGGCTCACAAATATTCCTATCGGCCCTGCACAGGCTCAACAGCTCTACAGCAGAAATATCCAGCCTAAAATAATAACACGATGTCCGGGACTCAAGGACATTCCTATAAAACCCACCGTCTATGGTCCAGAGGCTTATACAGAGGCCACACGGCGCCACAAGGGTGATACTATTAACTACAATGAATACTACAATCATCATAGTAAAATAAATCGGACATGAAGTAGCGGACAAGGTCTGGGGAACCAAGCTAATAAACCCAACCCAAGGATGCTAATTAGTACAATTATATCCTATAAAAGAGTTAAATCGTAACCTACCTGTCGTCCGACGACAAGCTGCTAGAACGATGATGTCCAAGCCTGAACGACTTCGAGAAGTCCTGAAAAGCAATCACATTATCAAGAAGGTAATCTATGCGTTAAAACAAGAATAATGATACCCATATTGCTAAAAGTATAGCCGAGTTAAAATTCAGATCACAAGCGAGCCCACGAGCCCTGTAATCTGAAGCCGGAACAAAAAACACCACAATGTTCCCCATGTTATCGGGAGTTCATGCTCCAAAATTGAGCAGAAACGGACCATAAACAAAGGCTCAAACAGCCCCTAAACTAGGAGAATTAAAGGGGAAAAATAATGGAATTTAACGAAAATTAAAAGGAAACTTACCAATTTTAGAAGCCAAGAACGAGCACTGACCAAAAATATTTAATCCTCAGAGATTTAGGAAGAACCAGGTGAAATAATGGAGGTTTTGGAGCTAATTTTAATGGGGGGAAATGTTGGGGAAGAAGAGGAAATGAGCTGAAAAATTAAGTGGTGGCCAACTATATAGGTTGCCAGTGCCCAGGCGCACCAAAGCGGCCAGGGCGCAGAGGCGCAAGGGGCAAAGGCGCCCAGGGCGCTGAGGCGCAAGGGGAACAGGCGCTAGGGAGGCCAGGCGCATGCTGCTGCCCACTCCATCAACCAACAACCAACCTCAGGCAAAATTTTGTACGATGGGTCCCCGGGAATGTATTCAAAGTTCCGCTAACACAAACGAGCTAAGATCTTCAACTAGAAATGGCATTCTGAATCCAACGGAATCAACAAAAATCTCATCGAGGTCGATTTAATGAAAAGTGGGCCCCGAGTCCAAAATCAACCTTTAGGCCAACTATTCCAAAATGGAACCTAAGGCCCAAATTCAAGTTCAGAAGCCTCGAGACCCAAATCAATGGTCCCTTTAAACTAAACTCGACATTCGTGAGCTAACAGCACTAATGGAATTTCCATCCGAGGCCGTCTTCTGCAAATGTTGACCAAAGTCAACCAAACAAGCCCAACTGGCCTGAAAACACAAAACGAGAGAGAATTCCAAGCTGAAAAGCTCCCGAATCCTGACCAAAGGTCCACCCAAACCAAAGTCCACGCTTTGGAGCAAACGGAACTGTCAGAATTCGATTCCGAGCACGATTACTAAGAATGTTGACTGAAGTCAATGATTTCCAAAGTTAAAGCTCTAAAACATGGAAATAGCCATAAAGACCAAACAAACAGCTCGGGTACTGAACTACCAGTCCCCCAAACCATAAATGACTTGGGGTCGCTACCGGCAAACTCTAACATTACAAAGAAGGCAAAAATGCATAAATGACCGAAAGGGTCATTACATCATCCACTACTAAAAAGATTTTCGTCCTCGAAAGTCAGGAAAAAAGAAAACACTAGAGACTTAAGAACAGCGGATACAAAGCCCGCACCACTCACTCAAAAACTCGAGTAGCCTCCTCGACTAGACGGCACCCAACAGAACAAAGTCAAAGAAAATCAACCAAGCCCAAACTCGTTACTAGCCAAGCTAGATTTCAACCTTCAACTCCAAAACTCTAAGGATCTGCCAACCCAAATTGAGCCTCAAGAATCTCAACCGGAAAGCATCAACCCAACGTCAAAACCAGAGAACTAAGGCGATCAACACACAGAACTCGAATCCTGGATACCACAACCAAGTTCACCCACAAAGTCACCAAACAAAACTCTAATTCATGAACCCATTGATCCACTAAACCCTTTATTTTGACCTGAATAATTTTGCACCATAATCAAGAAGCTTCATATATGTCGAACACTAGAGCCAGCCTCAAAACATCAACTAACCCACCAAGGATCCATAGTTCCCACTTATACACAACCTCAAACGAATCCACCTTTATGATCAAACTCTATCCAAAACAAGCCATAGCTTACTATCCTTTGACATCTAAAATACTAACCCAAAGCACATCCTCAAAAACTGTAGTAGTTTTACCCCGACTGACCATCAACCAATGGACAAACACTTTTGCTAACACTAACCTCATTACCTGAACTCATCTGAACAAACTATTGGAACTCGACTGAAGCTTGCACACCAGGGTTGTGAAAGACATGTATGAACACCATATGTCAATGGATAAATCTCCCAACTGTCAAACAAAACCAACCCCACTGAACTGTGTCAAGTATGAATAAACCGAAAGTGAATGAACTAGGGCAACCTGCCCAATAGACCCAAACCAAAACCAATACCCTGCAAGGAGTGTGGTAAACCTACTATGAAGTTCATCACCATCACCCAATCTCCCAACTCTAAGAATACTGTTGTCGCTCTACATAGTCGAACACCATTTGGATTTAAGATCACCTTACTAGCCTCACCTCGGAAAGAAGTCCACCATGCCATGAATATCAAGTCAAAAAACCTCATAGGCAAAGGAAGGATGCTTGAAGTCCAAGGTCACTGCCTAGCCACTAAAAATTTGCATAATCCATCAACTTACCTCTGGCGCAAACATCTGATCTTCTGTACTCGTATACAAACTAACAACTCTAAAAGCATTCATCATACCACAATGCTTGATCCACACTGGCCGAGCCTAACCAATGCTGGAATCCCATACAAACAACAACCCCTCAGGTGTTATGACCCGGTTTCTCGGTCATGATGGCACCTACAACCCCCGGTAGGTGAACCAATCCCCGTAGCCCAGGACAGTTAGTAATGGGCTGCTATCTAACAAATAAGGGAACAAGACGAAGAGAATAGATAACAAGGATATATATATATACATATGCGGAAACTAAACCAAACCCCAAGACCTGGTATCATAGTATAGAGCCAAAACTACATACATGGAGTGCAAACAATCCAAAACAATATATACAGATTTCTCTGAATGGTAATAGAGTACATGAGGCAAAAGATAAACTAAAGCTAAGCTCCGATCGCCAAGAGCTCACCCTCAGTCTGAAGTAGTCCCCAACAGATCTCCAAGCACGAATCACAGCGATCTAATGGCGATGGCCCACGCTAGGATACACCTAAAGATGCAAGGGGGTAGGGTGAGCACCAAATGTGAAGCATAAGGTACCCAGTAGGTATCATAGGCCGACTGGGCACATATAAGATAAAAGCGTAGTAACAGACAGAATAGAAGCAAGCAGTCACAGAAATCAACGAAAGGTACACAGGAACTAGCCCAGAGGTAAATCAACAGAACCACATGTGAGGCCAGTAAGCAGAATATACACACCATAGGCACAGGTGAAAGTAAGAAATAACGCACCTG